>CM047805.1:191547512-191913627 GCA_026214975.1 Gentiana macrophylla | reverse complement strand
CTCTGTTCTTGATTCCAATCCATATATTGTGATTTCTCTCTCGAATTCAGAACTCTGTGGTAAATAGGTAAGCTCTTTATCTGTTTCTTCATAGTGGTCAGACTGAATAAGGGCTTGTTCGTATTCATCGACTTCATTTCCTTCCAGCTCAACACTCACATTTGCTAAGTCTTTCTCCAGGTCATCAACAAATGTTTCTTTCCCTGAATCCTGTGAGCAAAAACATAAGGCAGACATAAAAAAAAAGAAAAGATTAAGAGTTTGTTTACTTGAGGTCTATAATTGGTTTTCTTTTATCATCGATTACAAGAATCGTTTCGAGGTGTGTACAGGGATAACTTACATCGACGTGGGGAGACTTGGGGAACAAGGAAACTGCAGTTTGGGCTGAATCAAATGGTCCTCTGCCAATCTCCCTCATATATAAATGCTTCCAGGTATCTGGTTTCAAAACACAAATGATATAAAACAAATACTCAAATAGCAATCACTTTTGCTTGATATTAATTTCACACCTGCCGGCCGTCAGATCAGATCAACTGAACAGAGCATCACCTGATCATCCTTAGATTAAACCGTAACACCGCCTGTTGTGTGGTGGTTGCACGACACGAGTGGTGGCGGGACAGTGAAAATTTCGCAAGAACTTTCATGAATGAATAATGATATGCCTACTTGATCATCAACTCAACTACATAAAATACTACTATATTAATCTCAGGCAAAACCTTTTGAATGAAGTCTGAATGAAAAATAGTATAGGACAAGGACGGTTGTGCTGTTGGATTCTTTTCATATTCATCGAAGAAATCGAGGTGTGCACTTTTTGTTGTACTTGAGGAATTTGTCCTAGTAATTAAAAAAAATTGACTTGGTCCTTTGACCTTGCTAAGATCATCCTAACCGATGGATTTTTCTGTCAAAATGTTCTTGATCTAAACGTAATTCCAAATACCTGAGAAATAAAGCCAAAAATAGAAAAAGAAAAGGGAGACAGTATTTTTCAAACATCAAGATATTACATTACAACATAAAGCTCAACACATGGTATTCGTATAAAAGGGATTTTTTGGATTAAATTACCTCCTCCTCCTTGGACTAATTACTGTTGTGAATCAAAAGGTCAATCATCTGAATCAGCATCTATAATTGCAAGATGCAGCCTGTGAAACCCCCTTTCACAATCTGTGATGCCACATAATTAGCAATTTAATGGTGGTCTTTAATGCTGCTAAACAAATGGCGAATAACTTGGACATGTGATATCCAATGTTTACTCGATCAGCAAACGAAAAATTGTTCGCGCCACTTACAGGCAATTTGATACTTAATGCACTTGAATTAGGCAAAATAACAACAAATGAACAACAACAACAACAAGTAAAGGCACCTGCACGCACAATGTTAACGTTCATTGACCTAAAAATATCACCAAAACCCAAAGCAGTTTTCGTATCCTTGAAACCTCGAAAGACACGCCGCTACAGGTGAATCGAGTGCTCTTATTCCTATATACTTCTAGGCAGGTAGGAATATTGGAGATTCCATGTATACCTTATCAATTAAATCAACTATCTAACAAGAAGTACAAAAATTCCTACCAAAACAGTACAAAGCAATCAACAGAGAAATGTTCTCTCTTAACTAAGTTTAACACTGAAATGAAAATAACAATTATGCCCTGTCAGTAAAGTGACTTAAACTCTGCATCTGGGTGGAACCAATCTGAAGACTCACCGTGTGATGGACAATGAGAAGTGTATTCAATTCATGCATCAAGAGGGTGGAGTCTCACCGAGGCTTCAAAGCAGGTGACTATCAAAGGGGTGACATCACTGAGTACTGAATCTGCAGGTCCCACATCTGTTAATTCATATGTGATGAAATATACAATGTCATTAAAAGGAGGACACGTGTAAGGGTATTTATGGCGATCGACAAAGATTCTGGCGGCTAGGTTTGTGGATTTGTGCCTATAAATACTGCTTGTTGTCTCATTATCCGAGTGTGTTGAAATCAGAAATTCAATCAGTAATAAAATATCTCTTTTACGCCCGTGGTTTTTACCTCTCCCACTCGAGGGTTTTCCACGTTAAAATCATGTTCTTCTTGTTTCTGCTTTTCTCCTTTGATTGTTTATGTTTGATTGCTTCTGTTTCTATTTCTTGCATCTGAAGTTATCTCCATCCGTTTTATAACATGCCCAAGGCAATGTTCTAATCTTGCCATTGTTTATAAATCATTTGGCCTTTAAGAAGGTGTAACTTCAGTTTAAATTTAATGAATTAGAAATTTTATCAACTACAGCCCCACTTAAACATGGAAGCTGCTTTCAATGTTGGACGAGAAGTGAGAACAACACAATCATTTATATGTAAAACAGAGGAAAATCATTTACAAATAATAGAAAGAAAACAAAGTAAAAATTCTAAACAAGAACCGTGTGGACGAGGTAGCTTGTGTCATGCAAAGACATAAGTTGATCATAATATGCTAAAATGCTTTGTTCATAAACCTTGTTTCGGTATCACTGTCTTTAAATGCAGTTCCAAAACTGGTTCTTCTAAGAATATGACAAACAATTAACTCAAATTTATGTTACAATCAAAAGTTAAGTTAATGCTTATCTCTAAATATAGCTCATTAAGGCAATGGAATACATAAAAACACAAGGATGGAAGATCAGACGAGGTGCAACAGTCTATAGTTTTCTCAATGGACTTATAGCAACATCATCAAATGATTTTGTGCCTCCATTGTTGGATTCAGCCTATTCCTATAACTAGGAGACACAAACCGTTTTAGTGAAAGCCTCAAACAACGTTGTTTCAGAGTTGTTCTGCACCAACTCTGCAGAACAATGTATCTAACACACCCATTAAAACGGTGTCGTTTCATGTGGCTAGCAAAAGGACACAAAATGGTTTCAGTGTTTGGATTCTTAATGCAAACACTTAGAATTTTATGCAATCCCTAATGTAGTGAATGTCCTTCTCTAATTAACAAAGTTAAATAACCCCTTTAAGTACCACATTGCATACCTGCTTATTATAATTCATTCACTCTATATATATGAGCATGTTGAATCCTGTCTTATTATCCATAAAATCGATAGATTTGAACCTTGTCCCTACATGACCGGATCGATCCGAACCGATCAGGCCCTCACCGTAAATTATCATTGTTCAAATCTTTGACAACACTAGAAAAATATTGTTCTAAACACTCTGACAACATGAAAAGAAATCAAAAAAACAACAGGACAACTGTAAAATTCCATGCTTTCAGAGAATTTCTGACAACAAAAACATAATAAAGTCAACAAAAGTGATGCGGCGGAGAAGTGTATCAAAGAAATACAGAGTGGTCTATGGTTGGTGGGGACAAGTGGTAAGTGAATTGGGAAAGAATCACCAATGCTTGCTTTCGACCGTAACCAAGAAATGACTTGAAAAAACATTTCAGAGATTTCACAGGGGATGAACCTACCTACCCCCAAAAAATAAATCCTCAAACAGCGTCATTTCAGAGTTGTTCCACACCAACTCAGCAGAACAATGTATCTAACACACCCTAAAAACGGAGTGGCTTCATGTGGCTAGAAAAAGCAAAAAAATGGTTTCAGTATTTGGGAAGATGGCCTTGTCACTCTGTGCACTAATGTAATGCATAGTACCTCTTAACTTGATGTTTTCAAAGTTCTTTATTAGGGTTCTGCGTTTTGGAAATTGGCCTTGTACATCAGTAAGAAGGAAATGTAATGCATAGTATCTCTGCAACTTTTTGTTATCAAGCAAATCTTTAAATTCTGCATCATCCATTCTGTCTCTAATAAAATATGGCTGAAAGTTCTAAACTTCAACTCTCTGTACACATATTTCACTCCTAATCTAGAATTTAAACAAAACATAAACAAGAACGATTTCTTGCACATCCAATCCTGTGCTACAATCTTCCATTCAAAAAAACCTAATGTTCAAAATCCAAACAAGCAATAAAATGAAAACGAACCGCAACCCAACACCAAAACACAGCCCAGAAAAAGGCAATATAGAACCTAAGCAAACATCCAATCTGATAAGCAAGGGGACAAAAAAGGCAAATCTGAACAAACAAAGCCGAAAATCATTCACCCTTCAAAGCCTTAAAGGTGACAAGGATGGATACATAACCATTACTTATACCAAACATCAGCCTATAGTACCTCCTTTTTTATACCCACAGGAACCAAATTTAAAATTCAAAAAAAAAAAAAAAAAAAAAAGGAAACAAGAGAAAGCCTTACGGGCAAAGTTACATGGCAGGAACAAGAAGCCAATCATTCAAAAGTTATATGCATAAGGCACACAATGCACGCTGCAATGATGACCACCTTGGATATGTAAAACAATGTCTATATAAAGGAGCATCCACCTACCTCCACAGCAAAAACAACACAGGCCACTCAGGCAGTGGCCAATCCATTCAACATGAAAACACTTCTAAGAATTCCCAATGGCTGTTCCATTCAACGCCAAATGAAGCCAGCCGCGTGCGGAAAAGAAGCTTACGACCACATTGTGAAAGAATTCTGCAATGGTAATTCTCCTGGGAAGAACCAGAAAAATTGCACCAGCCCCTGTTGGAACAATTCTGCTGAACAATGAATGCAGACACACACAGCACACAACGTCGTTTCAGGCAAAAGGGAGAAAATTATACTCCTAACTTTACAATACGAAGCCAAGAGATGGATCAAGTAGAACAAAAAAATAATGAAGAAAATGTCTGGTAACTAGAAGAACTAAGGCCTTCAAACCCAAATTTTCTACCACAAACAGAAATTTCCACCATGGATATAAGTCATATAACTACAATTAGAACACCTTATGATGATTCATGAAGGAAAGAAATAAAAAATACAAAAAAAGATTGGAATTAAGAACATGTAATGTATTAATTCGCACAAACATACACTAAATTAATGAATTAAGTCTTACATATCTCCTCTTAAAATAAAATAAAAAGGTCTTACATATCTCCAACAAACCAAAATCATCCAACATGAATATAAATTGAAACATAGCTTCATTAAAAGAATAAATTTAGAATTGTAGTTTCCCAGCTCGCCCATGAAGCCATCTCTTATCTGCATGAGAGCAACCATATTGTCACGTGTTGATTGAGATTAAACTTGACCTACATTCCTCTATTTCCAAGCAGAGCTCCAACGAATGGTCAATGTGTGGCCCAAGTTGTGATAAATTATCGCAAACTGTGGAGCTGTGATGATTTAGTAGATCATACAATAATAGCTTTTGAGTGGTTGTTTCGTAGAGGAATTTATGCTTCTTGGAGAAAGATATTGGTTTTAAGAATCGAGTTAGAGGTCCGATCGAATAGATTTTGGTCCAAGTTTGTTCCTTCTCGTGGTTATTCATCGTCCATACATCTACATAGCTACTTGAAGAATTAGGCTTATTACACCACGAGACGAAAGCAAGGGACTCTTGGTTTAAAACGAAAAGACCAGGGACATTTTCCCAACCACCTAAATTTTCTCTGTTGTCCCAACCTTTAGGAAATTTCGTTTTCTTATGAAACAACTCAGTAGCAATGTTGAAAGTAAGTATTCGCCACCCAAAAAGTTCTGTTCTCACACACCAGTGAATGGCCCCATTAAACAATGTGGAACATTTGGTTGTATAATGAACAACCAAAGGAAATCCTTCTAATTTTCTCCAAGCATTTGATCTTAGGTTGTATACTTCAGCTCTATGTCCATCAACTTTTCCCCAATAGCCTGAGGTCACCACTCTAACAACCTTAAAATCCATGGTAACATTATCAAATCCAAAGCCAACCAATTCGCAATGCTCTCGAGGACTGCAAAGGGGCGGAATGGGAAGAGTTCTCACCTGCTTCAATGATGGATTAACCAACAAAATATAGGGAGAATATCCCAAACACAGTATGCCATTGCAGTGACCAACCAATTTTAGCAAAACGTTGCTTTCAGAAGGCGGGAGATCAAAATCAGGCCCTGGAGATGATGTATAATCGGTGGCTTGTTTTTGAAAATCACATATATTAATCAATCTAATAATGCCCTTGTGGAACTGAGTGGCAGATGCTCCCATTATAAAATCATTGCGAACGTATAAGCACATAGCAAGAAAAGTTTCTCCTCCACTTCTAATAAGATGCTTGTGTATGAATGGAGTACTTTTTACGAGATCGAACCATGATTTACTTACGCTTTGAAATTTGATGATAGATTTAACCGGTAACCTAACAAGAATATCCTCCATGATTTCTTCAGGAAGATGAAGACAACTAACCATCTTGATGATGATTCTAAGAAATGTTTTTTTTTGCAATTTAGCGTTTTGAAACTTAACGATTCCTCATGAAAAATCAACAAATTTTATCTCTAAAATAATATATATATTTTTAAAAATCTCCACAACAACATCTATATCTTTATCCCTATAACATTTCAAATAATATTAAATAATACATATTCTATCTCACAACTCTATTTATACACATTAAATATTTATTATTTCACTCTATCCCTATAATTTTTTAATAATTAAATATGTTTAGGGACGTGAATAGTGCATCCCCACAAGTAGGGATGCACTGTTCATATCATTAAAAATAAATAGGGAATAAATAGGGATAGGGACGCTGCCGTTGAAGCTATTTTGAGATAAACTCTAATTTTTATCTTCATTTTAAGGATAGGACACCATATAGGATTTCTGCTACGAATGCCCTTATCGATTAGAGATATATACACACCTCTTTAAACTACTAAAATCCATTGGGAAAAAAAATCTAGTCCCTCCGTCCATTAATACTACATCTCCCTTAAAATATAAGTCAATTTATGATTTTTCATATAGTTTAAAAAAATAGTTTAGTGTCAATAATTTTAATAATAAATTTCTAAAATACCATTTGATTGTTATTAATGTAAAAATTGCATAGTAGTGAAAAATGGGTTGGTGTACAATAAATTAAGGGTAGGAGGAAGAAAAATATAATAAATACTTCATTGATATTTTAAACGGAGTTATATCATTAGACAAAATAAAAAGGTGTTGTGGAATTTGAATATGGTGCATCTGATGATGATTCCGACGAATTTGAGGCTGATCCGGACGATCTTGATGAAGATCTAGGAACTTCGATTAAGGTTCCGATGAAGATCTTGATGAATACCAGTCGGAAAACCAAAATTGGATGGTTCTAGGCCGCCGGAAATCCGTGAACAACCGTGTAACTGACCGGAAAAGTGATGGAAGTGTCGTTCCCGGTAACGGAGCCAATTGATAATATCTGAATTATCACAAACGGATTAAGTGGTAGATATCTAACAAAATATGGTTGGATTGTCCGGAAATTACACGGTGGTGCTCTACAATACAACCGAAAATGGGGAGTGTTTTGGGGGGAATTTTGGTTGTGCCGATGTGGCTGCCTACGTACCCTTGGATGCCGGGGATCAAGCCAACATCACGTAGTTCTGGTGTGTGAGGGGATGCCGTTGTTTATATGGACTATAGTCAGGGTTTACAAAGGCGGTGAGTAAATACGCGTGTCGTCGGGCAAGCTCTGTTGTACGAGCTTGTACCGTGACTGTTGCGGGCTCCTCCGTGCTTGCAACCATTGTATAGACTGTTGCCTAGTTAAGCGGGCTTGGTCCGATCTGGAGAGACGAGCAGGTCGGTCCCCAATGTCTTTGAGACGAGTTGGATGTTGGTTTGATTGACGCATGTCGCCTCGGCCAATAATGAGGATCGTAGAGGCATGAGGCGGGTTGGATTGCTCCCGGTTTGGCTCGGCTTACGATGGGCGAACTGTCTGGGCCGAGGGTCTTATCCGCTAATGGGCTTATACATCGGCCATGTCTTGGATCCACGGGCTCTCTGTCGGGCTTGACATATCATCTAAATACCTAATTAAGTCTAGAAATGATCTTTATGAACAAATAACTTATAAGAAAAAGGTTTAAAAAACTTGAGGTCCGATGAAGATGATGCCTACAAAGATGAGAACTAGCCATCTTTGAGAATCCTGCTTTTTGAAGACATCAAACGACGATTACAAGATAGTCTCTGCTTCCTTTTAGTGGTAAGCCATTCATCGATTACGGATTCGGGGAAACAGGGAAGAATCAAAGAAAAACATGGAAAGTAGTAAAACTCATTTACCACGTAGAAATAAAGTAACGAAAAAATTCTTCAACCAAACCAACAGTTCGGATCAAATTGAACCAAACCGAAAAAATATAAATCGTGGTTTTCTGATTAAAAATCAAACTGTTTTATTACGATTTGGTTTCACTTTGAAATTTTGTTAACCGTTTGAAACCGAATACATATTTCTGTTAATAATATAAATTATCGGGCTGTTTAATTCGCTCTAACTCATCTTATTTATATTTCGTATTTATAATATATTAATTGACCATCAGTAATATCATATCCTAAGCATCCGAGCGCTTACTCATCTTCAATATATCGATCTTTTAAAGGAACAACACAACATAAATCATTCAAAAACTCACGACTCGTAACTCTCTTTTCTCTTTGTGTTTCATCAGGACCAATATTTAAGATAACTCAACGTTTTTTCCCTAATATGTGCGAAAAATAGTTATATTTCACCCCCTCTCACTCACTATAATAATAATAATACGTTCATATTTCTCTCTTCGGCTCGGTCAATCATTATTGTGTATTAAACATCATGTTATTTATCTAAGTCATTCAATGTAAAAAAAAATCATTAATCATTTTCTCATTAATATCTTCTACATCTACACTTCTACACCTTTCTACATTATGGGAACAAAAGTATACTAATTATCCATTAACAAAATACACAATCGTATAAAACTTAACCCTTATCCCCTATTTAATTTTTTAACTTTAGCAAATTGGTTCTCAATTTTCTTTAGCAAATTAAATCATTATCTGGAATAAAGTACAAGATATCAGAAATATGCAACCTTATCAACGTTATATGTGATTCGGATATATCATGAATGTGAATATCTATGGTTGCTCATGCATATAACGTACATTCTTGTAATGCACGCATTTACCGGTAAAATAGATTTTATACTAATTAAAATTTGTTGATCAATATTAATGATACTTATAAATATTTATCATTTTGTGTATGATTTTGTTTACATTTATTCAACGTAAATACTTGAAAAATGGTGATATATGGCATGAATTTCCATAAGGTACATTTGCATGCACATCGATACGCTACTTAAAAATACAAATATGAGAGATTTATTTTGGAAGGGGTGGTAATTGCCTTTAATTACCACTATACATAATCCCATTCCAATATGAGACAACTTAATGGAAAAAAAATTGTACAAATTTTAAGAATGCAATTGATATATTATACTTTTGTCCATATAACTATTACATTAATCCAAATAATTAGAAATAACGTTAAAAAGATAATATTTCAAGTGCATCTTGAAGTAAAATCATAGTGCAACAATGATAAACTTATATGTATAACTATTATTTTAAACAATCAATGAGTAATAAGTAATTATGCATATAGAAAAACATGATGTCATAAAGAGAATTATTTTCCTTAAGGTCCATAATGCTGGTAATCTTATCAAAAATGAAAAAATATTTCCCACCTATCTGTTTCTCTTTCGGATGTTTCTCCAAAAAAAAGTTTCTCAACAATTTAATATTTTGAATTATGTAAAAAGAAAACAATAATAAATCATTGTCTCATAAGCCGAATCAATCAAAGATTAATCTCTACTAATTTCTACCTCTACATGGCAACAAAAGTCTAACAAATTAATATACCTTCATCCCAAAATGTAATTGCATTTAGCTTTATGAATTTGTCTAATAATGTAAGTTCATTTAAAATACCAATGAAGTATTTATAACATTTTTTTTTCCTTTTATCACTAATTTACTGTATATTCACCTACTTTACAACTATTACATAAGTAAAAGTCAAAGGGTATTATAGACTTTTACCATTAAAATTAATGACACTTAACCACTTTATTAATCCGTATGAAAAATTCTAAAATAGCTAACATTTTTCCTTAGCTATCAGAAGTCTACTAATTAAATTTATAACAGTATAATCTAATAATATAATATACAGTTCAAAACATAAACGAAAATAACTAAATCAAATGTAAATCATTCCCTCTTCATACCATAGATATATGATTTCCCTTCTCTTTTGCAATAAAAATATACCCGCACGTTGATTTACGACCTAGCATGCACCGTCATCTTCTGCTTATGTTGCCACAAGTTTCAAAATATTTTATTTTTTTTGACATCCTTTTGCATCAAATAAGACAGTGTCTGTCATCATCTTAGATTAAAGGTGTAAACATGTAAAATAGTTATTAGAAATAATGTGTAGTACTTTTGCAAGGCATTGAAGAGTTTTGTTAGACTTACAACGCTATTGCTCTAAGTAACAAATTCGAAACAGATTGCAACTTTCACTGTTTGCACGGATAACTAATAATATTTCCTCTAGATAAACTATTTGGTTGGTTTTGATGTTTCATATTGAAAGAATCAAAATCTTGAGATCTCATACGAAACGGATTTGCCTATATAACAAAGCTGACGTAATTCTCACCCTTTGTTGATCAAATCAAAAGGCCAAAAAACTTTTGTACTGTGAAATTCCAAACAAAAAATTTTTTGTATGAAAGAGCATATAAAAATAATGGATAGATAAGAAAAAAAAAAACTGTGATTGGCATCAGAAGGAGAAATGTATTATCTTAGATTGCGACTTATTCATGTTAGAGGACCAACATAATTTGAAGATTTACTAAAGGTAAAAACCAATAACTACATCTGTTTCAAGGAAGATGTAGAGAAAAGAGGTTTTAGAATCTGACCAGAGCATCTCGGAATGCTTAAATGATGTTGTTGCTTTTTAAATGTCTAATGCATTAACAAGATTTTTTGCAACTCTATTAGTTTATTGTCAACGAACAAACATTCAACAACTATAGGATACATATTGGCAACCAATGCCGGACGATTTCATGTAAGATCGTACACAGTCAGTCATATCAATTTATCTATAGAGATTCCCTAAAAAGATTATATTTTAGAAAAAAATGTTTAATCCTGAACTACAAAGTATATTCCAAAAAAAATCTCTATAAGGTTGATAATGGTCACGCTGCGGTATTTTTTATTGATGGGTCTGGTGATATATAGAGATTCATGATGAATTGTCTACAAGAAGATTGGAACAATATTGTAGAAAATATCGTGATGAATTTGTCTATAGAGATTCTCTAAAAAGATTACATTTTTTTTTCATTGAAACCTGGATATTTTATTAAAATAAAAAAGCAGAACTGCTTCAAAGCATAAACTACACAAATTTACATCGACTATGCCAAATAGAAAGACAATCAAGGCCATGCTAGTCTAAGTTCGCGTGCTCGACGAACAGCTTCAGAGGTGAAAATTGTCATCGGGGGCCGTGGGAGGTCTATGTGATTGAATTCCTTATTACGCCAGTACCAGAGGCTCAACACTATCTCACGAAATAAGAATCTCTAGAAAATAATGGTGTCGTGCTTGTACATGTTGACTTTTAGACAGTTCTCCAACCAAGACGGTGTTTTAGAAGAAATGCTTAATCATGAATTACAAAGTATATTCCAAAAAAATCTCTATAAGGTTGATAAAGGCCATGGTGGGGTATTTTTTATTGATGGGTCTGGTGGCATAGAGAAAACATATTTATATAAGAATCTGCAAGCAAATCTAAAAATGAGACACTAGATAACTATAGCAATATCCACATCAAGAGTTACAGCTGAAATTATGCCCAGAGGCGGAACTGCTCATGCACATTTTAAAATTCCAATTGATGCACATGAAACAAGTATGTGCAATATTCCAATGCATAGTGAAAATACAGAATTACTATGAAAATTTAGTCAAATCATATGGGATGAAGCACAAATGGTAAAGAAATAGGCAATTGAGACACTTGAGAAAAGCTTGAAGGACATCATGAGAATTTCTAACGCATTCAAAGGAAAGGTGGTTGTATTTGGATGTGATTTTAGACAAGTGCTTCCTATTTGTACCAAAATGCACGATACTACAAACAATAGAAGCAAGCTTGGTGAAGTCATATTTGTGGCCAATGATAAAAATTATACATTTTAAAAAACATGAAAGCAAGAGTAGATCTACACTTCAACCAATTTTTACTAAGGGTGGGTAGTGAAGAAGAACCAACAAACACTGAAAGAGACATAGAATTACCAAAATAAATGATCATTGAATGTGATGAATTACCCACATATGTACAAATGTGGTGCGTAAATATTATATTCTTTTATTTTCATTAAATAATTCAAACTTACTCTTATGAGTTCTTACAATTTTTAATGATCCAGTTTGTGCTATAGAAAATGATGATCATTCTTAATGGAGAATGAAAGGACACAAAGTTTTTACGCTTGTTAATGACCCAATTTTTTTTATGGAAGAGGATGACACATGAAGAATGAAATAACATGGTACTAATAATTGCATCATTAAGCATTGAGTTCCAAAGTGGAATTAGTTACTATGTTCAATTTGTTGTAGTCTTTGTAGTGTGAACCGACAAACCGAACCGAACCAAACTGAAAAAATAAAAGACTGTACCGAACAAACTGTCTATTATGATATGATTGGTTTTTGTTTCAATTTTTTCAAACCGAAATATTTGGTTTGGTTTTGAAAATCCTTAAAGTCATACCAAACCGAACCATGAACACCCTTAGTCGCCATGGAGGAGATTCGCCGGACTTATGATATCTACCGAGAAAATATTCGGTCCATTGCCTCCCGTCATCTCGATTAGAGGGCCAGAAACCCCCAAGGTTTTATGACCATTTTACAAAGAACAATTCATGGGAGGTCTCCGACTGCCTTTGATTCCAGCTCATACATGTCTAAAAATTTGTCTAGAGATTTTTTCAGTATCCGTTCTTTTATACTTCATGTTGTAACAATACATGTTTATAATGTTATGTTGTATAGATTCTGTTTGTATTGATGTTTATTCCACAATTGAAACAATTAACTCATACAAGGTTATAATTATTCACTATAATATTATTATAAGTATTTTTTAGAGAAAATATATTATTATTTATAAGTTTAACACGTACTTAACAATGTATTATGTTAAATTACGTTGTTAAATTTCATTTAAATATATCAATTTAACTAACACGAATAATGCACGTGTATTTTGCTAGTATTAATAATGTTTAGATGTTAAATCTTTGGTCAATTCAAATTAGTAAAATACGATTATTTCTTATCTTATCAGTGCCTAGCTGGAAAATTCGGTCGCGTTTGTTGTTTTGGATGATGGTTGATGGGGTGATTGATTTTAATTCTTATTTTGGCATGTGTATGCATTATTAGTTCAATATAAAAAGATAATTGGTTAAATCATATGTTCGGCTTCACTCACATATAATATTGATGTAACACATATATTATCATATGTTATATCATGATAGTTGTGATTTTCAATCAATAATTTTATTTGTTAATGAAAACCGTAAAAAACCGAAACCAAGCCAAACCAATGCAAATCCGATCGAATAGAGTTTGGTCCACCTTTCTTTCGTTTTTGTGTTTATTCATTGTCCATACATTAACAACCTGGCTCGAAAGCTCGGGGAATCGATACGAGAGAAAAGCAAGGGACTCACTAAATTGGTTCAAAACAAAAAGAGCAGGCATGATTGTCCCTTCATTTTGTCTTATGTCCCAACCATGAGGAAAAAATCCACCAACTGAAACAACTGAGTAGCCAGGTTGATAAAATGTCCATGGATTTTAATAAAGAAGAAACCATGATTTACACTTACACCTCGAAATCGGACGATCGATATATCCGGTAACCGAGTGGAAAAGGAAATGCAACAACTCAATTCAACTCAATTTTCTATGCCTTAACAAAAATTGTATGTGATTAAAATCGACAAAACCCTCCAACAATATTTCAATCAAACCAAACAATAACCGGCAAATGAATGGTAGAAAAATTCAGAATCTCTTCAGAAAGCCTTTTCGATCGACTACGTACCTCGTTATTTCATCCCTCCATATGATATGATTGGTAAGCGCCATGATCGTCATCTTCAACTTCCTGAAGAAATCATTGCGGAGATTCTTGTTAGGAAGAAAAAAGGGAAGTCTCCAACGGCGTCGTTTCAGAGTTGTTTTGAAACAACGCACCCACGAAAACAGGGAATCTAATGCACCCATGACAACAATGTCTTTTCATGTGGCTAGCGAACGGACAAAAATGGCTTCATTGCCTCGTGGCCGGGTGCGAGCAAGTAGAAGCCTAGAAGGAAATGCAATGACTATATATAAGACATGTCACTACCTACATCAGCCTTTACTTTATACCAGCATGTGCCAAATAAAAAACTATCTTTCATTCAAGTCCAAACAAGCTGCAAAATCAAAACGAACAACAACCCAACACAGCCAAAAATAAGGCAATACATAACCTAAGCAAACATCCAGTCCGATAAGGAAGCACGTGAGACAAAGAACAGGCAAATCTGAACAAAACGGCCCGAAAATCATTCACCCTTCAAAGCCCATAAAGGCGACAAGGAAGACCGCATAACCATTTCTTATACCAAACATCAGCCTATACCTTTATACTAACAGGAGCCAAATAAAAAGGAAAAAGCCTACGGACAAAGCAACAAGGCCCGAACAAGAAGTCAATTGCTTAAAAGTTATATGCATAAGGCACACAATGCACTCTCCAATGATGACCAGCTTGTATATGTAAAACACTGCCTATATAAACACGCCATCCGTAAGCTAAAACAACACAGGTCACTCGGGCAGTGGCCAACCCATTCAACACTTTTAAGAGTTCCCAGCGGCTCTTCCATTCAACACCAAACGGTGCCGCCAACCGCAAGAGGAAAAGAATCTTACAACCACGTGGTGAAAGAATTCTGCAAGGGTAATTCACCTCGGAAGAACCACAAAAAAAAATGTTCCAATCACATGTTGGAACAATGAATGCAGACACACATAGCACACGACGTCGTTTCAAGCAAAAGGGAGAAAACATAAGGCGACAAGATGGACATCCAAATCAGTTGGCCAACTTTTATTATACTCCTAACTTTACAATACTAAGCCAAGGGATGTACCAAGTGGAACCAAAAAAAAAATTGAAGAAATTGTCTGGAAACTAGAAAAATTAAGCCATTTGAACCCAAAATTTCTACCAGAAACAGAAAAACTCAACATGTATATAACTACAGTTAGAACACCTTATGATGATTCACAAAAGAAAGAAATAAAAAATACAAAGATAGATTGGAGTCAAGAACAGGTAATGCCTTAATTAATTCGCACAAGCATACTCTAAATTAAATAATTAAGTCTTACATATCTCCAACAAACCAAAATCATCCAACATAAATCTAAATTGAAGCATAACATCATTAAAAACATTATATTTAGAATCGTAGTTTCCTAGCTCGCCCACGAAGTCATCTCTTATCTGCATAAGAGCAACCATACTCTGATCTTAATGAACTGAAACATAAGTTAAAACAGAGAATCCGGTTCAGTTTCCTCAGGTTTGTTAACTAACCTTCATAGGTACAATGGGTCAGAAATTGTGGTTATTGGGAATGGTTCTTCATTACCCATAAAAGGCATAGGCACCAGTAATATAACTCAAAATAGTGCAAATTAATCATTGAATAATGTCCTTCTGGTTCCTAATTTGACTAAAAACCTTCTCTATGTTAGCCAATTAAGGGCTTTTAACAGTTTTAGGACTCATGTTTTATCATTGTGTCAAAATTGACCTTTATCTTTTAAAATGACAATTTTAGGACCCATGTTTGTGTTTTTTTTTTTTCGAGTTTTAGGACAATTTCGAAATTTCGTCTAACTTAACGGTAAAACATGTTAAGTTGGACGGAATATTTGAAATGGGATAATAACAGTTTTAGGACCTCATGTAGTCATGTTTAACGTTTTGGCAAAATTGACCCTTATCTTTTGAAATAACAATTTTAGGACCATATTTTTGTGTTTTTTTTTTTTCAGTTTTAGGACAAATTCAAAAATTCCGTTAAACTTAACGTTAAATCTGACGGAACTTCTGAATTTGTCCTAAAACTGGGAAAAAAAACACAAACATAAGGTCCTAAAATTGTTATTTCAAAAGATAAGGGTCAATTTTGCCAAAACATTAAAACATGAGATCCTAAAAATGTCACTTTTTAAGGGAATTTTGACACTTTTTAGGACCTCATGTTTTAACGTTTTGACAAAATTGACCCTTATCTTTTCAAATAACAATTTAAGGACCTTATCCCAAGAATATACACCATCTTCACAAGAACAAGGTAGCCAAAAACAAAACCAGACCAAAGCTTAAACTAAAAGTGCAATAATGTTCGGGGCACAGAAATATACCGAAACATAATAGTAAAGAAGGGCTGAAAGGGAAAAATGGGATAGAAAGATTGCTGTAAATGAACAGAAAAAGCAGATGGAATAAAAGGAGTAGTCATCTAGTACCATTACATTACAACAAAGGGACATGCATAATATATCCAGCCAACTATATCGTTATAGCTCATCTAGCCTACCAGTAGGCTTTGAAATAGCCACAAAAAAAGAGGTTAAGGTGTTCATTAGTTTACTAACATGTAAAAGCTAATGAGAGCTAAAACGTTTCCGTAAGAAAACATTGGATTTGGGATTACAGTGGATGGCATTAGTCAAAACAAAAGGAACATCATGACAGCTGAGTTTTAACTTGTTCTTGTTCTTCTTGATTGAACTTTAGAGGCCACGCACAAAGGCTATCGAATTTGGCGCCGAAAGGAAGGTTTCTGGTAATGAGATAATGGTACAGTATACATGTATAGCATACACTACGACAGCCAAGCCGGAAAAGTTGTTTAAAAAAAAAAAGGCAGTCTCGGTTGCAGTCTCACATATATGCTTTTCATAAGTACAATAAATTAACATACCTTGAGCGTGGATGAGTTGTTTTTCTTCATGCTTGGCATGCAAACAGACTTGTCCATCTGAGCTACACAATGAAAATTAAGGCTATGGACGAAGCGAAGAACAAAGACAGTGTGAAACGTGTAAGGAGCACCATGTATCATGGTATTCGATCAGTAATTATTATAATGTATGCGTGAAAGAACAACTGGAAAGAATTGTTTGTATGACAAATAAGTAGAACAATAATATTCTTTTACAAAAGATGGCCACACGGTAACTATTACTCGATCTGTAAGCACTTTGCCTTACATCCATAAACCATGCAGAAGAAAAGGGCAAAACTACAAACAGAAAACCTGAGAAACTGTTATGTAACCACATTCGCAGAAGGTTTTATTGGTATCAGCAGATGGCAAGGTTTTTTAGGAAAGGCAGTCATGTGTTGCGCAACAGCTAGCCTAAAAGGAAAGTGTGCTTTAATAAACCTAAACATAGACACCAAACAACGTTTGTATTTGGCATTCAGCCTATACCCACTGGGTGCGGCCACCCCCCATGATTTTGTTTTAACCTATATATATATATATATATATATACATAGGGTATTTAGTTTGTGTGAAGAATATATTTTTGCTAGGTATATGCGGTATTATGGTCCGCCACCAGGGATATCATTTTCTGGATCCCCTAATGGTATTCGGTACATGTATCTGTGTTTTGTTAATTACAAAACACCTTCACAATGACGTGCAAATCTACTACCCAATAAATGTCAACAGAAACATGTAAAAGCGCAAAAAATGCAACTGGAAAAACTAACTTTGTAAATGAAGGAAGAAAGTATCTTTAGGCCAGGAGTAAATGTAGTTTGTCCGAAATGTCCCGTGAAGAACAGTGCACAGTAAATGTTTGGTGAATGCAAGCATGCAGAAAAAGAATGTAGATCGGTAATTTTATTGGACGTGCTGCATAAACATTCAATCAGTGTGTAAATAGAAAAGGCAAGTGAAATAGCCACAACGGTTTCAAATGGAATAGTGTGCCTGAGGTCAACAGTAAATCTGACAACAGGTAATAAAGGGTAATTACTTACCTGATAGACAATCCAAAGCACAGATGAACAACCAAGCCTCAGCATGAAACCAACAGACAAAACGGTGGTAGCACAGTTCCAGATGGCCAATAAACGACCGGAAGGACAGAGGGTGATCTGATCACGTGTACTTTCAAGGGTCAAAGTATATAAAGCACCTGATTCAGTGACAGGATGAACATCCATTTTAACAGAAAGTATATAAAGCACCTGATTCAGTGACAGGATGAACATCCATTTTAACGGATAATGACACGTTCTGGTCGCCAATTGCTGCCATGGTGGCAGTATGTTCCAGTCACCAATTGCTTCCTTGACAAGGTCGCCGAGTTGGAGATCGAAAAACTAGACGAAGAACCTCTGGCAGACAACGTCCATTTTTATCTATTGGACATGTACACCACTGCTAAGTATAACCTGTTGAAAGGAGAATTAAAAAACAAAGGATGGGCCGATACTTGCACAATATTGACATAATAGGCCTCAACTAGCTGGACCAAATTCCAATTTCACTCTTTAAAGTGGGCTACACAATTTCACAACTCCTTCCAGCAAACCATCAAATATATTCATCTTCATGCAGCCTGACGATACCGAATCTGACACCTCCACGTGGCGTCACTAGATGACCCCCTTGAATTAGGAGTGATAGCTCGAGGGTCGACTTCTGAATTACGACATTCGACATCCGACATGTTCGGGGAACGGAGACGATGGTTCCGTCTCGATACTGCAAGTCGAAGAGTTCGCGATGAGTGAAACATCCACTCTAAAATCCCATATCAGGGGTAAAGCCGGTGTAGTGTCCTAACTCGATCTCCCCATATCGGAGATGCTCGAGTCGAGGCCAGAAGAACAGCCCAGTTTTATAAGCCCATTTCCCCGAAGATTACTTGGGGAAGGGGCAAGGCCCAATAAGGGCAAAGATGGCAATAGCTGAGACCGACCTAGAATTAGGGTTAGGGCTTACCTTGTCCTTATAAATATCAGGTCCCAAGAACTACGAAGGGACTTGATTCCAATTTAAGAGATTGGATACGTGGCGCCTCTCGGGTTACTTGAGGTTCAATCAAAACCTATACAAAATACACTCCCCTCTATCGAAGAATTCGTGTTTTTTGGGGTTAACATCGTTATCATCTAGAAGAATAACCCGATTTATTTACTAGACGAAATCCAGCATCGTCATTGGCGCTAGAAGGAGGGCCTTCTACTGATAATTGATCAAAGCCATCAAAACCCCGCAACAAATCATGGTACCACCCAAGAATACTCGGGAAAAGACCGCAGACTTCAAAGGATGCGTCCCAAAGAAGGCGGACAACCTCAACCGCCAGGGAGAGATTCCGGAAACACGACCAATGTGGAGGAGCCACCAATCTCGCCTTCAAGATCCGCCAATCGTGCATTGGTGGATTCTTTGAAGAATTTGAATAATGCCGCAATTAAAGCGATTTTGGAGAAACCCTAAAAGGAAGAAATCCCCTGTAAAACCCCAGAGACGACTCTCCAACCGCAAGCTCCAATGCAAATGTAATCGTTAGAATCAAGCACCCATACGTAACATGTACCGCACCAGACATGGCCAAAGTTTGAACTCGATACCGCTTCCCGGAAGGCAATCGACGAGTTGATCTGCGCATCACCTTTCACTGCGCATATCGACAACTATCCTCGACCTGCGGGATTTAAGATTCCAAAGATTAGTGCTTATGATGGGTCCAAGGATCCTTACGATCATATGCACCAGTACATCTCACACATGAACTTGTACAACGCTTCGGACGAGATGAAGTGCAAGGCTTTTCCCGCGCTTCTAACAGGAAGAGCTAGGGAGTGGTTCAGCAAAATCCCTCCCAGGTCGATATCCGACTTTGGGACCTTGACCAGGAAGTTTGTTCATGCTTTTATCGCCGCACGACCGTTTCAAAGAAACCAGACCCATCTCTTGACGTTGAAGCAGAAACAAGATGAGACTGTGCTACACTTTATAAGGCGTTTCAATGAAGAGTCCGTACAAGTACGCGACACCGATGATCGGTTGCTAGTTGCAGCCTTCGTGGCAGGTCTGTGAGAAGGAAGGCTACACGCCAAACTTAACGAAGAAACTCCTCATACGATGGAAGAGTGTTTGGATATCGCCTACAAACACCGCCGTGGGGAAGAAGCCAATCGGATCAAGAGAGATGGAAAAAGCGAAAACAAGAGAAGCAAACTCAAGACGGTTCGAGATAGGAAAAGAAAATCAACGTGGGATCGAGCTACGGGATCCGTCTCGGATCGATTTGGGAGAAGGAGCCTCGCAAGATAGAGACTTCATTCCATTGAGCAGGCCTCGTGAATGTGTCTTAGCAATTATGGAAAGGAAAGGCTTAGCTAAGAGCCCACCCTATCGGAGGTACCCGGAACGCAGAAACCCCAACAAGTATTGCAAATACCACCAAGATGTGGGGCATGAATCGAACATTGTAAAGATCTCGATGCAAGATATCGATCAAATGATAAGGGAAGGGAAGCTCGATGAAGTCGTAGATCGGTCACGTTAAGTTGGACCGAGAGGAAGACATGAGTTTAAGCGCCATCGCCATGGCAACAGAGAACAACATAATGACTACCGCGGAAGAGATCGCTCTCCGGATTACCTAGACAACCAACCGGTGAATACGATCCCATAATCTCGAGGGGGTCGAATAACTCGGGATGGGAACAGATCTTGAACTACTTAATGTTTTATTTAATAGTGTTTTATTCAACTTTAATAAGTGTTTTAACTACATTATTTATTATGATCACTCAGATGATGAGTTGCAGATCAGATTAGCAAAGTTTTCACGAGAAAAGCTCAAATAGTCTACAATATAGACCTAAAAAACAAAGTCCGGGAAGTCGATAAAATCGGCCCTGCTCGGCAAAAACAAAGTCCGGGAAGTCGAGTCCGGGAAGTCGATAAAATCGGCCCTGCTCGGCAAAAAACAAAGTCCGGGAAGTCGATAAATCGGCCCTGCTCGGCAAAAACAAAGTCCGGGAAGTCGATAAAATCGGCCCTGCTCGGCAAGAACAAAGTCCGGGAGGTCGAGCAAAGACAAAGTCTGGGAAGTCGATACGATTCGGCCCGGCTCGCTCGACAAAGTCCGGGAAGTCGATAAAATCGCCCACTCGCAAAAATTAATGCGGGAAGTCGATATTTATTCGCCCACTTTCGACAAACCATTTATGAAAGATTCAACATCGACGTTCGAACTCCACGGGCTCCTCCCAAATACAAACTCGTATCAACATCATACTGGGACGCCTTCACAATCGACGGTCACCATTTATAAGTCCTAATAGGACAAAAACGTTACGATACCGGAGCCAGCATCAACTTAGCCACGCATTACAAGTCCAAGGGCTGACAGTTGCCGAGGTATACCTCTGCCAGATCAGACCTGACCTCAAGAGCTCAGATTGATCTGGGGGGCTTATGACGATACCGAATCTGACACCTCCACGTGGCGTCACTAGATGACCCCCTTGAATTAGGAGTGATAGCTCGAGGGTCGACTTCTGAATTACGACATTCGACATCCGACATGTTCGGGGAACGGAGACGATGGTTCCGTCTCGATACTGCAAGTCGAAGAGTTCGCGATGAGTGCAACATCCACTCTAAAATCCCATATCATGGGTAAAGCCGGTGTTAGTGTCCTAACTCGATCTCCCCATGTCGGAGATGCTCGAGTCGAGGCCAGAAGAACAAAATTCAGCTTTATAAGCCCATTACCCTCAAGATTACTTGGGGAAGGGCAAGGCCCAATAAGGGCAAAGATGGCAATAATCGAGACCGACCTGAAATTAGGGTTAGGGCTTACCTTGTCCTTATAAATATCAGTCCCAAGAACTACGAAGGACTTGATTCCAATTTAGAGATTGATACGTGGCGCCTCTCGAAGTTACTTGAGGTTCAAATCCAAAACCTATACAAAATACACTCCCCTCATCGAATAATTCGTGTTTTTGGGGTTAACATCGTTATCATCTAGAAGAATAACCCGATTTATTTACTAGACGAAATCCAGCATCGTCACAGCCAAAAGCAGCCTTGTGTTACCTTATTACAAGTCCTAGAGTCTAGGTGTTTAATATCCCGTGGAAGGGATAGGGAATGCCCATTCCAACCTTTTCGACTTCTGTGCACACAGGGAAAGTGATGAGAGATAAATTTATGATCTTTATTACGACATTTTACCCCAATATTGATACCATTTTGAGCATTATTGTATCAAATCAAGTCAAAATTACTAAGTTTTATTCAAATGTATAAGTAGTAGTTATTATATAAATTATCGTATTTTTATAAGTTTTTTATTAGTTTTTGTACCGGTTTAGTAACCGGAGTGTCGTGTCGGATTTACGTTTGGTGTTTTGGTGGTTCATTGCAGGATTATACATTGACCAAGATTCCACGTAACGACATGTTTTGAGCCTAAGAAGATGTATTTTGATGGATGGAAGAATGTGCCATAAGCTAACAAGTTCAAACGGATCAATTGTCCTGAATGCTTCTACCGTAAAATATCTTCGACAGACATTTGACCCAACTTAGAGGCATTTTCTGGGGAAGAGTTCTTCATAAAAGTTGTAGATATTCAAATGAGCTTTCCAACGCATTTTGAATCACGTCAATTGGAGGTCTACAACTCAAGTTATGGCTATTTTATCAATAAGCGCCGCTATAGAAACGCCGGGAAAAGTGGAGATATTTTCTCAACTTGATTATATTCTCCCATGTGGTGCATGTTACTTGCAATGATGGATATTCCCTCCCATGTGCTTGATGATGGCTCCCATGTGCTATATATATATATATATATATATATATATCTATATAAACTCCTCCATCTCCATTGATCTTCCTTGCCCCATCTTGGCCACTCTTGGCCAAGATCTCTCTTCTCACCTCCTCCCATTTCTTCCATTCCCTCTTCTTCATGTCCCTTCTTCATCTCTTTTTCTTTTTTTATTTTGTTTTCGGGCCCGTATATACATATGTCTATGTATGTATATATGTTTGTTTAAATAAAAAGTAGTAATGTTGTAATGCTTGAGAAAATTATCGAAGAAAATGCTTTAGGAAAAGTTGCTATTTTCAAGAATACAACTTAGATCTGAAGTAAACGGGTAATTTTATTGAGTTTTACTTTTGTTGTTCTATATAATTATATCTATCTATATATATATGTGAGAATTTGATAAGTGTTTGGATCGAAATGCTAAATTTGGTTGTAATAGAATTTTGTCATCTTGATGTATACTATTATGGAAAACTTCCAAATTGCTTTAATCCATGACATTTTGATGTAATCGATATATATATCTATGTATAACTAAAAATATATCTAGCCAAGATATGAATCAATTAGTTAATCTTTTGGTAAAATGAATGATCGACTCTGGTAATAATGATTAAAACCGATTATAATGAATCTCTTTCTATTTGAACGTAATCTAATGAATTAACAACTCACGATTAGAATACGAGATCGTAATAGAAAGACCGGAGGTAAAATTGGCCGAGTGAAAACGTGACAACGGAATCCGATTTCTGCCGAAAGCGATTTGTCCTAGAAAAACAAATCTTATTACAATTGTGCTCAAGATCGTATTACGTTAATTTATCTGCTTTAATCGAAATTCAAACATTGCTCGTATGACAAAACGGGAGTGACCTATGCTTTGGATGACATTGGACGCTTGATGAGACATATGACAATTTCATATACTCGTGTGAGGAGGAGTTGTCTAGCTTAGAGTACACCGATTCATATATAATTTACACCTTGAATAAAGGAAGATCTGCTCTCATTTATTTCTACTAAAAGATATTGATTCAAGAAAGTATTCTTGGCTAGATCCAAAAATATATATATTATATTAGTATTTATTTGTTTTATTTTCTGCTTTACTAACATCTAACTCTAACATCTAACTAATCTAACTATCTAACCCGAGGAAACCGATAAAGCTGCGACTTAGATCGAGTTAATAATAGCTTCTTGGTGTTTAACCCCACTTAAAAGAATTACCATGTTTTCCCGAGAATACGACGACTCACCGACTAGCACTACAATTTGACCCGGTACACTCGCCGGTTAGGATCTGTATAGCCTAGGTAATGTCCGTCGCCTTTTGGCGCCGTTCCAATGTTAGGTTTAGGTGCTTTGAATGTGTTTTAAGGAAGTTAGAAATAAAAACTATGAATTAGAATCATCAATCAAAACAATCGTGAAAAAGTAATAATAAGCAAAAGACGACACAAAACGCCTCAGACATGAAATCATAACTTAGCTGCCTCTCAAATTTACAAGAGACGGTGTTTACAACATAAAACATAACACATTGTTTCTCTGCTACATTACCTCCTGGGATTATTATCGATACGAATAACAGGTCAATCCTCTGAATCAGCAACTATGCAGGATGCAGCCTGTGTGACCCTTTTCATAATCTGTAATGTCACATAATTAGCAATTTATTGAAGATCTTTAATACGGCTAAACAAATGGCGAATAATTTGGACATGTCATATCCAATGTTTACCAGCAAACGAACAGTGCTCACACCCTCAGTGTCTCCCACGATACTTACAGGCAATTTGATGCCCATAACAATAAAATAAACAATAAGAAGGAAAGGCAAAAAAGCACCTAGCACAATGTTAATGTTGAATTCTGGAATAAACTCTCATTGACCTAAATATCAACGAAACCCGATCACCTTCTTGCCACCGAGCAGCATCTGTAAGTACAGCAACATTAAAAGCTTACTACTTCTAAGCAGCATACTATGTCAACACATTTAAAACTATTACAATCAAAGCAGGAAACAAAACAAATGCACCAACGGGACCAACCACAAAATCAAAACAATTTGAAGTAAATGGCATTAAAACTAATTCTTACACACCAACAAATAAAACCGGCGCAATCAAAAGTCATATTTAAAAAGTCCGATCTGGAAAGTATGGACTTCCACAAACACCTGGCAGTCGTGAAACACAAACAACGATGACCAAGCCAAATCCAACAACAATATGATCGAATCTGCACAAGTAATTTGCATGCTATAAGTAGAAAAAGACGAATTACTAGGACAGGTCGAGACTTTCAATATAAAAAAAAAGGAAGTTGAAAGAAATTACCTACTCGGCATTTGAATTACCCGGAGGTCCAGTCACTTTTTTTTGGAAGAAATGAGAGCGGAGAGAGAGGTTATACTGTTGAAACGAAATGTTGTAGATGTAAAGTAAGTAAATTTACTTCACGACTCAAACATCACTTTTTTTTTTGTTGAAGAATTTCTATTATAATATATAACATCATGTGAAAAGCCATAACAGAATGAATCTTCAAAAGGAAGTGGTGCTTCCAATCGCAAACAAAGGAGTTTTCGTGTCCTTAACACCTTGAAAGACACGCTGCTACAGGTGAATCAAGTGCTCTTATTCCTATATACTTTTAGGATGGTAGGAATATTGGAGATTCCACGTATACCTTATCAATTAAATCGACTATCTAACAAGCAGTACAAAATTCCTATAAAAACAGTACAAAGCAATAAATAGAGAAATGTTCTCTCTCAAATTTAACCCTGAAATGCTTGACTCTTTAGATTGTATATAACACTGTGTAAGAAACAATATTAAATGATTCTTTAAAAAATGCAGTCAATAAATGAACGTAATTACAATTGAACTTCCAAACCAATTGATACCTGCAGTTCCACAGCCTAATCACCCAAAATATGCTCTTCTTATTTCCGAGTCTCCTGAAATACCACGAGGGCCAAAAACAGTTAAGGAAGCTCTTCGTCACCCTGGCTGGAAGGCAGCCATGGGAGAAGAACTTACTGCCCTTCATCACAATAACACTTGGCAGCTCGTCCCATATTCGGAAAAAATGCATATAATTGGCTCAAAGTAGGTGGTTAAAACTAAACTTAAACCAGATGGGTCATTGGACAGATTAAAAGCACGACTTGTCGTAAAAGGGTATACTCGAACTGATGGGATAGATTATTTGGAATCAAATTCTCCTGTGATTAAATCAGGTACAATCCGGCTTGTCATTGTTGTTGCATTAATGCATCATTGGCCTATACGCCAATTAGATGTCAAAAATGCATTTTTACATGGCTACGTTAATGAGGATATTTACATGGCTCAACCTCCAGGTATGATGAACACTCAATTTCCCACTCATGTCTGCAAGCTCAATAAAGCGTTGTATGGTTTAAAACAAACACCTCGTGCTTGGTTTGACCGTTTTAGTTCTTATCTCTTACACTACGGTTTTTTTTGTACTTTAAGCAGTCCATCTCTTTTTATCTTTCATTCTGAGTAAGGTCCCTTATACTTGCTCCTTTATGTAGATGATATTCTCCTCACAGGTACAGATGTTCACTTGCTGCAATCATTTATTTCACTTCCTGGAGATGAATTTGCCATGAAGGACCTTGGTCCTTTGCACCACTTATTAGGTGTTCAAATCACAAACCAACCTCTCAGGTTTGCACTTGTCCCAGGAGCACTATGCCCTTACTCTTCTTGAACGAGCAGATATTGTTGACTGCAAACCAGTGGCTACCCCTTGAAGCTCGTCCTCAAGACTCAACATCATGTTGTAGAAAACCAGTCTATTGTAGAAAAACCAAAAGCAAATCAGAATATTGTAGAAAACCAGTGGCAAACCAGTCTATTGTGTTGGCATGATAGTTGTAGAAAAACTCTGAAGAGGCTATTAACAAAAGTTTAAGCAGAATATTGGGAAAAGCACCCACCAAGTAAAGCAAGGTAATTTACATTGCATTCATATACACTGAAGTAGAAAGTACAGTGTATACACTGAAGTAGAAAGTACAGTGTACACTGAAGGTAATTTACATTACAATCAAAAGTTAATTAAGTCAATGCTGCTGCCTTTTATCTCTAAATCTAGCTCATTAATTAAGACAGACAGTGGAATACATAAAAACACAAGGATGGAAGATTATATGTGCTGCAACAGTCTTCAATTTGTTCAATAGACTTACAGCAACATCCACTAAGTAGTAATCAATCTATTGCTTGGAGAGGTAACCAACATTAGCTTCACTTATCATTTTTTCAATCTTATCTACGCTATGTATGACTGTGAATAGCAGTACATCCATAACTCTGTTTCAGATAATTTATTAGTCTGAAAAAACTTTTGTTTAATTATCTATGTCATGAGCATCTTTTAGTTGTTTCCAACACATGTTAAAGAATCAAGAGCAGCCAACTGGTGCAAGAATCACACTTTATGTTTTACCATGATTTAAGCAACAAAAAGGGAGATGATAATGTTTTCTTTTCATTCGAGCATTCTAATGAGCAATGTGAAACAGATGATATCATGACAAGACAATCTAAATTCTGGGTTTGCCTTATCATTAGATGTTCTTCTGATTCCTGCTCTTATACTGTGCAGCGCTATAGGTCTCCGAAAAAAGTATCCATTTTAATCAATTCCGGGTCCCAGAAAAACAGTCCAACTGTTAAATTCCATGATATTAGAGAATTGCAGGCAACAAAAACATAATAAAGTCAACAAAAGTAATCCAACGGAAAAGTTTATCAATGAAATACAGAGCGGTGTATCTTGGGGACAAGTGGTAAGTGGGTTGGGGAAGAACCATCAATGCTTTCTTAATCCTCTACAAAAAAAGGACTTAGAAAAATGTCACAAAGACTTTGCAGAGGATGAACCTTACCCCCCCAAAAATAAATGGAAGCCTCCAACGGCATTGTTTCAGAGTTGTTCTAAAACAACGCACCCATGACAACAGTGTCTTTTCATGTGGCTAGCGAAAGGACAAAGATGGCTTCATTGTTAGTAAGAAGAAGGAAATGTAATGACTATATATAAGACATGCCACTCGATGCACTAATGTAATGCATAGTACCTGTTAACTTGACACTCTCTGCAATAATGTAATGTGCTTAGTATCTCTGGAACTTTCATTATTAAGCAAATCTTCAAATTCTGCATCATCATACAGTATGTCTGATAAACACATAGCCGGCTCATAAAACGTGTTGAAAGTTCTAAACTTCAAATCTCTGTACAAAGATTTCACTCCCAATATGGAGTTGTAACCACTCATATATACATGAATGATTTCTAGCATATTGATTCTTGTGCTACAATCCTTTTATTCAAGAAACCTGAGGTTCCAAATCCAAACAAGCAGCAAAATCAAAAGGAACAACAACCCAACACCAAAACACAGCCAAAAAAAAAAAGGCAATACATAACCTAGGCAAACAACCAGTCTGATAAGCAAAAAAGAGAGGCAAATCTGAACAAAAGAAGGCAAAAATCATTCACTCTAAAAAGCCATAAAGGTGACGGGAAGGACGATATAACCCTTTCTTATACCAAACATAAGCCTGTCCTTTATACCCGCATGAGCCAAATAAAAAAGAAAAAAAAACAACGGACAAAGTAACAAGGCAAGAACAAGAAGCCAATCGCTCAAAAGTTATATGCACAAGGCACACAATGCACGCAGCAATGATGACCAGCTTGGATATGTAAAACATGCCCTATATAAAGTATTGTCGCCCACCTACCTCCATGGTTAAAACAACACAGGTCACTCGGGCAGTGGTCAACCCATTCAGCACGAAAACACTTCTAAGAGTTACCAGCGGCTATTCCATTCAACACCAATCAGGGCCCCCAACCGCAAGAGGAAAAGAATCTTCACAACCATGTGGTGAAAGAATTCTGCAAGGGTAATTCACCTAGGAAGAACCAGAAAAAAATGTACCAGCCACATGTTGGAACAATGAATGCAGACACACATAGCACATGACACAGTTTCAAGCAAAAGGGAGAAAACACAAAGCGACAAGATGGACGACCAAATCAGTTGGCCAACTTTTATTATACTCCTAACTTTACAATACTAAACCATGGGATATACCAAGTGGAACAAAAAAAAATTGAAGAAATTGTCTGAAAACTAGAAAAACTAAGACATTCGAACCCAAAATTTCTACCAGAAACAGAAAAATTCAACATGTATATAACTACAGTTAGAACACCTTATAATGATTCACGAAAGAAAGAAATTAAAAAAAAAAAAAATACAAAGAAAGATTGGAGTCAAGAACAGGTAATGTCTTAATTCGCACAAACATACTCTAAATTAATTACATGTCTCCAACAAACCAAAATCATCCAACATAAATATAAATTGAAGCATAACATCCTTAAAAACATTATATTTAGAATCGTAGTTTCGTAGCTAGCCCACGAAGTCATCTCTTATCTGCATAAGAGCAACCATGCTGCGATCTTAATGAACTGAAACATAAGTTAAAACAGAGAATCTGGTTCGGTTCCCTCAGGTGTTGATTGAGACTAAACTTGACCTGCATTCCCCTATTTCCAAGTGGAGCTCCAAGCAATGGGCATCTTATGGCTGAAGTTGTGATAAATCATCGCAAACTACGGAGTTGTGATGATTTACTAGATCATACAATATTAGCTTTCCGGTGGTTGTTTTGTAGAGGAATTTATGCTTCTTGGAGAAAGATATCGGCTTTAAGAATTCAGCTAGAGGTCCGATCGAATAGAGTTTGGTCCAAGCTTCTTCCTTCTCATGTTTACCCATTGTCCATACATTTACAAACCTCCTCGAAGAAAAAGGGTGACAACAGGAGACAAAAGCAAGGGACTCTTGGTTTAAAACAAAAGACTAGGGATATTTTCTTTCCAGCCAAAGCTTTCTTTTTGTCCCAATCTTGAGGAAATTCCATTTGCTGAAACAACTCAGTACCCAAGTTGAAAGTGAGTATTCGCCAGCCGAAAAGAGTTGATGCTACACACCAGTAGACGTCCCCATTGAAGAAAGTGGAACGTTCACTTGAATAATCAACAACCATAGGAAATTGATCTACTTTTCTCCACTCATTTGATCTAAGGTTGTATACTTGAGCTATCTGTTGTCGACCCCAAGATTTCATGTTGAATATTCTAATAACCTTAAAATCCATGGTCACACTATCAATTCCAACGCCAACCAATTTACAATCGTCTAGAAGTCCGCAATGGGGGAGCATTTTCACCTGCTTCAAGGATGGATTAACCAACAGAATAATTGAGTAATATGTCAAGCACATTATGCCATTGCAATGACCAACCAAATTCAGAACAGAGAGGTGTAAAGAAGGCGGGACCGCAAAATCAGGCACTGGCAAACTATGATGGGCGGCTTGGTTTTGAGTATCACATAAATTAATCAATCCATTCACGCCCTCGTTGAACCGTCGGGCTGGTGTTTCCTTATGATGGTCATACTCGTAGGGGCATACAGCTAACAACCGCTCGTCTACCTGCTGTGTATGCCGAACGAGAAAGCACATTGCAAGAAAACTCTCTCCACTTGTGATGAGGTGTCTGTTGATGAAACTGGTACTTTTTAGGAGAAGAGACCATGACTTACTTACGCATTGAAATCGGATGATAGATTTAACTGGTAACCTGATAAGGACATCCTCAACGACTTCCTCAGGAAGATGAAGATGAAGATGATGCCTACACATCTTGGAGAATCCTTGTTGGATATGGAGGGGAGCACAACAAGGGGAGTGGATCACCAGCTTTTGTTTTCTCTGCTTCCGTTTAGTAGTAAGCCATTCATCGATTACGGATTCGGGGAAACAGGGAAAAACATGGAAACTAGTAAAACTCTTTTTTTTTTTTGGTTTTTTTTGAGGAGTAGTAAAACTCTTTTACCACGTAGAAATAAGTAGGGGTGAAAAAAAAAAAAAAAAAAAAATTCAACCAAACCAACGGATCTATCAAATTGAATCAAAACGGAAAAGTATAAATCGTGGTTTTTTGTTGGTTTTATTTAACTGAAAATCAAACCGTTTTATTACAATCTGGTTTCGGTTCGAAATTTTGTTAACCGTTTGAAACTGAAACAAACCGAATACATAATTCTGTTAATAATATAAATTATCGGGTTGTTTAATTCGCTCTAACCCGTCTTATTTATATATTTTTGTATTTGTAATATATTAATTGACCATCATTAATATCATATCCTAAGCATCCGACTTGTTTTAGTTTGCACTTACTCATCTTCAATATATTGATCTTTTAAAGGAACAACGTAACATAAATCATTCAATAACTCACGACTCATAACTCTCTTCTTTCTTTGTGTTTCATCAACACCGATATTTGAGATAACTCAACGTTTTTTTCCTTAATATTTGCGAAAAATAGTTATATTTCACCGCTCTCACTCACTATAATAATAATACGTTCATATTTCTCCCTTCGGCTCGGTCAATTATTATTGTGTCTTAAACATGTTATTTTTCTGAGTCATTCAATGTTTCGAGTGGTAGTTGTTTATAGGGGAGTGTAGTGAAATATTTATAATGTGTAGATGTTAAATCTTTGGTCAATTCAAATTAGTAAGATACGATTATTTTTCTTATCTTATCGGTGCCTAGCTGGGAAATTTGGTTGTAGGTGTCGCGTTTGTTGTTTTGGATGATGGTTGCTGGGGTGATTGATTTTAAATTCTTATTTGGCATGGGTATGCATTATTAGTTCAATATAAAAAAATAATTGGTTAAATCATATGTTCGGCTTCACTCACATATAATATTGATATAAAGCATATATTATCATATGTTATATCATGATAGTTGTGATTTTCAATCAATAATTTTATTTGTTAATAAAAACCGTAAAAAATCGAAACCAAGCCAAACCAATGCAAATCCGATCGAATAGAGTTTGGTCCACCTTTCTTCGTTATTGTGTTTATATTCATTGTCCATACATTAACAACCTGGCTCAAAAGCTCGGGGAATCGATACGAGAGAAAAGCAAGGGACTCACTAAATTGGTTCAAAACAAAAGTGAAATTTTAAAATACAACCGTTGTAGGAAGGTTTTAACAAATTACATACATTACAACCACTCATTTCTAACATCTCACACACGATAAAAGTGTATTATGTGAAAGAGAGTAAAAATGAGTGACTCTAATGTATGCCACTTGGTATAATCTTCCTACAACCGTTGCACCATAAAATCTGATTGTCCCTTCGTTTTGTCTCATGTCCCAACCATGAGGAAAATCCACTAACAGAAACAACTCAGTAGCCAGGTTGATAGTGAGGATTCACCAGAGTGGAAAAGGAAATGAAACAACTCAATTCAACTCAATTTTCTATGCCCCTAACAAAAATTGTATGCGATTAACATCGACAAAAACCCTCCAACAATATTTCAATCAAACCAAACAATAACCGGCAAATGAACGGTAGAAAAATTCAGAATCTCTTCAGAAAGCCTTTTCGATCGACTACGTACCTCGTTATTTCATCCCTCCATATGATATGATTGGTAAGCGTCATGATCGTTATCTTCAACTTCCTGAAGAAATCATTGAGGAGATTCTTGTTAGGGAGGAAAAAGGGAAGCCTCCAACGGCGTCGTTTCAGAGTTGTTCTGAAACAATGCACCCATGAAAACATGGAATCTGAAGAAAAGAAAAGGCAAATCTGAAGAAATGAAGGCGAAAATGCACCCATGACAACAAGGTCTTTTCATGTGGCGAAAAGAAAAGGCAAATCTGAAGAAATGAAGGCGAAAATCATTCACCCTTCAAGGCCATAAAGACGACAATGAAGGACGCATAACCGTTTCGTATACCAAACATCAGCCTATAACTTTATACCCACAGGAGCCAAATAAAAAGGAAAAAACCTACAGGAAAAAGTTATATGCACAAGGCACACAATGCACGCTGCAATGATGACCACCTTGGATATGTAAAACACGGCATCCGTAAGCTAAAACAACAAGGAAACTCAGGCAGTGGCCAATCCATCCAGCATTAAAACACTTCTAAGAGTTCCTAATGGCTGTTCCATTCAACACCAAATGGCGCCAACTGCAGGTGAAAGAATTCTGCAACAGTAATTCACAAGGGAAGAACCAGAAAAAAATGGTACCAGCCACATGTTGGGACAGGTAGAACAAAAATATTGAAGAAATTTTCTGGGAACTAGAAGAACCAAGACGTTCGAACCCAAATTTTCTACCACAAACAGAAATTTTCAACATGGATATAACTACAATTAGAACACCTTATGATGATTCACGAATGAAAGAAATAAAAAATACAAAGAAATATTGGAATCAAGAACATGTAATGTATTAATTCGTATACATTACAACCACCTAAATTTCCTCTGTTGTCCCAACTTTGAGGAAATTTTGTTTTCTTCTGAAACAACTCAGTAGCAAGGTTGAAAGTGAGTATTCGCCACCCAAAAAGGTTTGCTCTCACACACCAGTGAACGACCCCATTATCCAATGTGGAACATTTGGTTGAATAATGAACAACCAAAGGAAATCCTTCTAATTTTCTCCAAGCATTTGATCTTAGGTTGTATACTTCAGCTCTATGTCCATCAACTTTTCCCCAATAGTCTAAGGTCACCACTCTAACAACCTTAAAATCCATGGTAACATTATCAAATCCAAAGCCAACCAATTCGCAATGCTCTCGAGGACTGCAAAGGGGCGGAATGGGAAGAGTTCTCACCTGCTTCAATGATGGATTAACCAACAAAATATAGGGAGAATATCTCAAACACAGTATGCCATTGCAGTGACCAACCAATTTTAGCAAAACGTTGCTTTGAGAAGGCGGGAGATCAAAGTCAGGCCCTGGAGATGATGTATAATCGGCGGCTTGTTTTTGAAAATCACATATATTAATCAATCTAATAATGCCCTTGTGGAACTGAGTGGCAGATGCTCCCAATATAGAATCATTGCGAACGTATAAGCACATTGCAAGAAAAGTTTCTCCTCCACTTCTAATAAGATGCTTGTGTATGAAAGGATGAAGCCAACTGATGATTCTGCTATAGGACTGGGGGGAAGATACATACAGATGAGGAGGAAGGGTATTCATTTGCTAATGAGAAACCCCCCTTCCTGTTGCTTTGAGGACTAACAGCAACATCATCAAATGATTTTGTGCTTCCATAGTTGGAATCAGCCTATTCAAGCATCCACAAGGCGACCAAATCAGTTGGCCAACTTTTACCATACTCCTAACTCAAACAATACTATGGATCAAGTATAACATAAAAATAATTGAAGAAACAGTCTGGAAACTAGAACCAAGACATTCCAACCCAAAATTTCTACTAGAAACAGAAAATATCCAACACGAATATAACTACGATTAGAACACCTTATGATTATTCATGAAAGAAGAAATCAAAAATAAATAGAAACATTGGAATCAATAACAAATAAGGACGCCCTCCAACAAACCAAAATCATACAACTTAAGTATTAAATTGAAACATAACTTCATAAAAAACATATATTTAGAATTGTAGTTTCCTAGCTATCACGTGAAATCATCTTATCTGCATAAGAGCAACCATACTGTGATCTTAATGAACAGAAACATAAGTTAAAACAGAGAATCCGGTTCGGTTTCCTCAGTTGTTGATTGAGACTAAACTTGACTTGCATTCCCCTATTTCCAAGCGGAGCTCCAAGCAATGGGCATCGTATGGCCGAAGTTGTGATAAATCATCGCAAACTATGCAGCTGTGATGATTTAGTAGATCATACAATATTAGCTTTCGAGTGGTTGTTTTGTAGAGTAATTTATGCTTCTGGGAGAAAGATATCGGTTTTAGGAATTGAGTTAGAGGTCCGATCGAATAGAGTTTGGTCCACGTTTGTTCCTTCTCATGTTTACTCACTGTCCACACATTTACAAACCTGTTCGCAAGATAAGGGTGACAGCAGGAGACAAAAGCAAGGGACTCTTGGTTTAAAAGAAAAAGACTAGGGACATTTTTGTGCCAATCAAAGCTTTCTCTTTTCTCCCAGCCTTGAGGAAGTTCCATTTGCTGAAACAACTCAGTAGACAAGTTGAAAGTGAGTATTTGCCAACCGAAAAGTTTTGATCCTACACACCAGTAGATGATCCCATTGAAGAAAGTAGAACATTCAATTGAATAATCAACAGCCAAAGGAAATCCATCTACTTTTCTCCACTCATTTGATCTAAGGTTGTATACTTCAGCTCTCTGTTGTAGAACCCAAGATTCCAAGTTCAATATTCTAACAACCTTAAAATCCATGGTCATAGTATCAAATCCAAAGCCAACCAATTTGCAATACTCTGGAAGGATGCAATCGGGGAGCCTTTTCACCTGCTTCAAGGATGGATTAACAAGCAGAATGATTGAATAATATGTCAAGCACAATATGCCGTTGCAATGACCAACCAAATTTAGAATAGATAGGTGAAAAGAAGGCGGGAGCTCAAAATTAGGCATTGGCAAAGTATGAAGGGCAGCTTGATTTTGACTATCACATAAATGAATCAATCCATTCACGCCCTCGTTGAACAGTCGGGCTGATGTTTCTTTATGATGGTCATACTCATAGGGGCATACAACTAACAACCCCTCGTCTACCTGCTGTGTATGCCTAACGACAAAGCACATTGCAAGAAGACTCTCTTCACTTGTGATGAGGTGTTTGTTAATGAAATTGGTACTTTTTATGAGAAGAGACCATGATTTACTTACGCATCGAAATCGGATGATAGATTTGACTGGTAACCTGATAAGAATATCTTCAATGACTTCCTCAGGAAGATGAAGATGATGCCTACAAAGATGAAAAGTAGCCATCTTGGAGCAGGAGAATCCTTGTTTATGGAGGGTAGGATCGTTGTATTTAAAGACATCAGAAGACGCTGATTTGTTAGGGGGAATTTTGGTAAAAGGGGAAACATGGAAACATCAAGCTCGGTGATTTGTTTACACCACAATCTACATGGGCAACGATCCTCTTAAGTAATAGCCACCACACGGGCAACAAAACAATGTATTTTTGAAAAAAATGTACGGTTTGATAATTTTCATATTTTGAGTATGTTATATCACTTGTATTTGTGAACTTATTTAAGGCTAGACATAAAATCCGTAATTTTATGGGGGAGTGGTTTAAAAGGACAAAAAAAGATGGGGAAAATGGGAATCAGGACAGTGGAAATATAAATTGGGTGATAAGGACAAATCCACCATTCATAACCCCAAATCCATCAAGCTTTTGCAGCTTTTTAATCTAGACTCAAATCTAATGTTTCACTATCACAAATGGAATAAGCGACACGTCCTTTTACCCAAAAATTCCACTATCCTTTTGCGTATTTCTACGTGTTCAAATTGGTATTTTTAACAATAAACCCTAATTTTATTAAGGGCATTTTCGTCAGTTATCGAAACCCAAGAAAAAAGTGAAAATATTTCTCTCTTGATCATCTTCGGTGTTCCGTTTTGCAGAACCAAGTAATCAAAAGGATCCTGGTGAAAAAGAACATTCTTCCATCTAATTTTTTTAGGGGGAGTGGTTTAAAAGGACAAAAAAGAGGGGGGAAATGAGAATCAGGACAGTGGAAATATAAATTGGGTGATAAGGACAAATCCATTGTTCATAACCCCAAATCCATTGTTTGCTGCAGTGAAACTGACCACAAATCTAATATTTAACTATCACAGTGGAATAAGGATACCTCCTTTTTACCCAGAAAAATATTTCACTGTCCTCTTTGCATATTTCTATGTTCAAATTGTCCTTTTTGACAATAAACCCATTTTTTATTTTTGCTTAAAGCCCCGGTATCCGGAACCCACTGGTCCGACTAATCCAGAGTTCGGCCGGGGTCGTGCCTGTAGAGTCTGACTCAACTCAGGGGTAACACCTGGCTAAGAGCTCTTTCAACATGGACCCACTGGTCCGATTAATCCGGAGTTCGGCCGGGGTCGTGCCTGCAGAGTCTGACTCAACTTAGGGGTAAGACCTGGCTAAGAGCTCTTTCAACATGGCGCCTCAAAGGAGAATCGAACCGGTGACCTCCCTAGGCATTCTCAAGTCACCTACCACTTGAGCCAAACTACTCGGTTTCTTCCATCTAATTTATTCATAGTAATTTGAGGCAATTTGTTCTATCTTAGTAATTATGGGTAATTTGTTCTATCTTTTTGTGATGCAACTCGTATAAGTCATAGGTTAGGTTTTATGATGACCTTATGTAATTATACAATAGTTTTGTAAATTAAGCATGTCAAATTGTGTACTTGGTAGGTGAGTTCGTGGATTGACATTTGCAACAAAGATTCTGCAAATTTTCTACTTTAAGAACTTTAGCTATGAGGCAAAGAGTTTCTTAGATTAATTAATACAATTCTTTCTTTTATTTAAATGGTTTTATTTATATTTTTGGCAATTTTTATAAAAATATTTCTGGGAAAAATTGCATGTAGGCAAGGTTACTACAACTAGCCAACTTGGTTCTGGAAAATTTGTTTTTTTTACGTATAACATGTAATTTTATGTATATGCATTATGTTATTGATTTCCAGCTTATAAGTGAGCCACCCGGAAATACAGAAAATCCTGTAATAGATCTTCTTGTGTCATTACATCTGCCCCAATTTGAATCTACAAAACATTTTAGCTCCAAATCACTCTTTGATGGGAATAAGATGCCCTGATCAGGGGATTTCTTTAGGTATTTAAGAAGTTTATGAGCTGCTTGAAGCTGTAATTCTGTAGGTTTATCAAGGAATTGGCTAAGCTGTTGTGTGCCATAAGTAATGTCTAGCCTTGTCAACCCTAAGTATAGCAACTTCCCAACCAAACTTCTGTAATAACTCTTTGATTTTAAAGGCGATGAATCCTTTCTATGTAGGCTTATAGAAGTGTCAATAATAGAAGTTTGATTAGGTTGACAATCGAATAGCCATATTCTTCTAGCGAGCCTGCATAATATTTTCTTAGTGACAACACAATTTCCTTCTTTGATCTAGCTACTTCAAATTTCTAAGAAATACTTGAGATCTCCAAGATCTTTTATGCCAAACTTATCATTCAGAAAGCTCTTCAATTGCTTTATTTCTTCCATATGTGGACTTGTAACTAATACATCATCAACATAGACTAGGACTGCCACAAAAGAATCATCTGAACATTTGACAAACAAACTGTAATCCTGTTTGGATTGCCTAACCCCCCTCTCAAGCAGAGCTTGGGTTATTTTAATGTTCCACTGTCTAATGGCTTGTTTGAGGCCATGTAAAGACTTTGTAAGCTAGCAAACAAGCCCTGGTTCTGACTGGAAACCCTGTGGCACTTGCATATAAACTTCCTCTGTTAGATCTCCATGTAAGAATGCATTGTTTACATCTAGCTGGTGCAGATTCCATCATTTTGTAGCTGCAATGGCAAGAAAAGTTCTGACAGTTGTAAGTTTAGCCACTGGTGAAAAGGTGTCCAAATAATCCAATCCCAACTGATGTGTATAGCCCTTAGCCACAAGTCTTGCCTTGTATCTTTCTATTGAACCATCCGATTTCCTTTTGATTCTGTATACCCATTTACAACATATTGGTTGTTTGCCTTTAGGTAGTAATTTTCCAAGTCTTTGTTTGCTGTAGAGCCTTGATTTCATTGTCCATAGCCTCTCTCCATTCAGCATTTTTTACTGCCTCACTATAAGTTTTAGGTTCTTCCAATATTTGAGTACTGAGAACATATGACTTGTGAAGTAGTAGATAAATGATCTAATGTGTCTACCATTGCCAAAAGTGTGGTGAAGTTTCAGTAGTAAGATTATTACATACATAGTCCTTAAGATAAGAAGGTACTCCTCTATTTCTGGAAGACTTTCTAATGTTTAAATCCTCATTGGGAGGCAACTCTTGCCACATAATCAATGAATTGAACATTATCAATAGGTAGTTCAATCGTGTCATGAGCAGGCTATTGATGATGCAAAGAATCAAGAACATATTCTTGCTGATGCACAACAACATGAACATGGTCTTGTGGATTTATATCATTAAGAGAATGATCATATGGAATAACTCTTTGTGCTGGAAAAGACAAAACAGAATTTGGAACAGAAAATGCATCTCGATCAAAAGGGACATGCAATGGCAAATCTTTGATATTACCTGAAGGAAAAGAAAACTCATGAAAGATAACATCTCTAGCAACAAAATTATGTTTGCATTGAAGATTTAAAAGATAAAATCCATTACATTAGGAACACCACCAAGTAGACAGACCCAATACCTTTTGCTGCAAACCTGCTATTATCATGATTAAGATTAATTATAGGCAAAATTCAGACAACCAAATACTTTCACATCGTTATATGAAGGCCATACATAATATAGCATTTCATAGGGAGATTTGTTTTGTAATAATGGAGAAGGAGTAATGTTAATAAGATTCACAGTATGAAGAACAAAATAAGATTAGTAAATCAAAGGCAAATCAGACTGGAATCTCAAACTCCTAGCAACATTTAGGATGTGTTGATGTTTTCTTTCAACCACTCCATTTTGTTGAGGAGTTTTGAGTACATGAGTCTGATGCAAGATACCTTTAGCATAATAAAACTCAGGTAGATCGAATTCTAACCTATTATTGGACTTCAAAACCTTAACATTCTTATTAAATTGAGTTTGAACCAGATTACAGAATTGTTGAACAAGACTCCTGACCTCACCTTTAGACTTTAACATATAAATCCAACAGAATCTGCTATAGTTATCTACAATGGTAATGGAAAATATGACCATGTATACCAACTACTCTACATAGACCCCAAATGTCCATAAGAATTAGATCAAAACAAGCCCTAAGAACAGATTGACTCAAAGGAAAACTAAGTCTTGTCTGCTTGGCCAAATGACAAATCTCATAGATCTGACCATCTGGAATATGCACATGTGCATTATCATTCTGTAAGACCTTAAGTCTTTGATCTGAAGCATGGCCAAGTCTGTAGTGCCAAAGTAAGGTTTGATTATCTGCAGCCTTGACATTATTAATAACATAGAAAGCATAACAAGACATATCTGCCTTAAAAATATTTAGTCCCTTATTCAGATCAGCTGAACCAATCCTTTTGAGAATCATCATATCTTGTATCACACAACAATCCATAAAAATTTAACACAATATGCTCTAGATCTTTTTAGCTTATTGATGGACATGAGATTGAAGTTGAAATCAGGTACACACAACACATTGTCTAAGGTCAAATCATGATTGACCTTCACTTGAACAATATGAGTAATTTTAATATCTTTACCATTAGGTATAGTAACATACATGTTTTCAATAGGTTTGCAAGAGCATAATAAAGTCTTATCAAATATAATATGGTCAGTAGCACCAAAATCTACTATCATTCAAAGCAATTAAAGGATTTAGACAAACCTGAATCCATAGAATCAAAGTTAGTAGAAAGAACCGCTGAGTTGGCAGAATTAAAACCAGCATGACTAATTTCCTAGGACATGGATTGAGACAAAGAACCTACCCTCAAAATATTCAAAATCTGCTTATACTGCTCTTGTGTGACTGGAGCCTTAGGATCTGCCACTAATTCTTGAGGAACTTGGCCCAAAATGCCTTCAGAAGAAACATTATTGGCTGCAACATACCTTCCCTCTTCCTCTAAAATTGGTAGGATAACCATGCTTTTTATAGCATCTATCCACTGTGTGGCATGCCATCCCACAGTGAGTGCATTGTGTTGTGGTTTCTTACTACCATTATTGTAAGATTTCCTGAAGTTAGAATTAGCATTTTGGTTCTGATTTTGGGCCATTAAAGCATTCTTATCAAGAACCCCAATGCCATTACTTCCAAGTACAGAACTCACACTATTTCCAGTTGCTCCATAATGATGCTGTCTTTCTTGCTTCAATGCCAGAGAAAAAACATTATTAACAATAGGAAAGAGAGATCATTAATACCTGAGATTTCATGGTGGAAAACTCTCATTAAGGCCTTTAAGAAATCCTATAACATTATGCCTTTCATTGTGATCCTTGTACCATTTCTGGACACAATAGCAAGTAGGGGAGGTGTCAAGGCCAACAATTGATCCCATAAGATCTTGAGCTTTGCTAAGTATTCTGAAACAGAAAGATCCCTCTGCTTCATATTTTGGATCTCATCCATTAAACCTGATAGCCTATCAGTATCTCCACCGTTATATATTTCTTTTAAATCATCCCAAATCTCTTTTGCAGTTTGATAACTCATCACACTATGTGCAATTATTTTTGAAACCGAAATTCTTAGCCATGCTTTGATCATGCTATTGTTATGCTTTCATAAAGAGAGATGCCTATCTCCCAATGGTGGGATGGGAATAGAGCCATCAATGAATCCAAACTTATTCTTGGATGACAGAGTATTAAGCATAGCAGTTTTCCAACTATGATAGTTAGATTCATCAAGAACTGGTTGCACAAAGATAAACACTGGGCTCTCACAAGGATGAAGCACCAAATCAGCAGGAATCGGAGCAGGTAGAACCGGATGGTTGCCCATGGAAAAAACAAGAAAGAACAGAAACCAGAAATAACGAGAAACAACAACTGAGTAATAATAACACTTTCTGAAGAGATTCTGAATTTTTCTGTTGTTCATTTCCGGTTATTGTTTGGTTTGATTGAAATGTTAGGAAGGTTTTGTCGATGTCAATCACATACCATTTTTGTTAATTGATGAGAGTCAACTTGGTGATCGTCGCGCATTACGTCGAATATACTAGCAAGAGTACTAGGTCAAATTATAGCATAGCGGCGGCGAATCAAGGTCGATCCCACAGAGTCAATGCAACTCAAGCATAAACGAATCTAACCTAACTAAAATATGGTCATTGACCAACAATAACATAGAAACGAACATGGTATTCCTCTCCCATCCCCACCTATGTACCAACTGGGCGTAGTTAATCCTTATGTTTACTTCCCACATAATTTCCCTAAATTAATCAAGCGTTTTAATTCAGTTTAGCTACGGGTGCTATCTCCTAACCCTATCTACTTCCATTGTAATGACAATAGACAATCTATATGCAACTAACCTCCTTCGTTGGTTGTATTAGTCCATACGCGATAAATTCTAGAGATGCCGGCACGAGACCGAGAACCTCCCTAAGCAGCCATCGACACTGACTAGCACGTTCCTAGGGATCCATCAAGACTATGTCCTAACTAACACTTCACCTTCCAAGTCCTTCGTGTTAATTTACGATATACGAATATTAGATTGGCCAGACCTAAGAAATTGTTTTAATTAATCCTGTCGATCAACGTAGCTGACGCTGAATCTCCAGATTAAGGTTCTTAAAAGTTTACCGCGGTTAATCGGTATGGACCGCCAATTAACTGGGGGCATCATTTCCTATTCTGGAATCTACATTGCTTCGTTCTGATTAATTCAAGTACATTATGGGGTCGTTAAACATGCATAACTACAACACGTAAAAACAAGTAGATCTACCATAATAAAGGCATAATGGAACGTTCAAAGCTTCATACCTTCGGTTATGGGAATCTAGCTTGATCTACTCAAGCTAGAGATGGTGTGGAGGGGAGAAAACCAGAAAATAAATCACAAAGGATCTAAAGAAACTTTATTGCATCAAATCTAAATGAGAAGATATATTGTATTGTATTGCCTATGTTACAATTGGATTCTACGGCTTTATATAGATAATATAGCTGACTTAAGACTCAAATAAACCCTAACCGACCTAGTAGATGCGGCAGACTTCGGTTTCTTGTCCTCTAAGTCCTCGGTAAATTGGGCCTGGGCTTAGATTAATCGGCCCAACTTTTCATCCCTTTTTCTGGCAGATTTCTTCCTGGACTTCATTTACTTGGCCCAATGTCTTCCTTTCAGCCTAAATCCGTCCTTAGCTGCTCCAGATTTCGATACATCCTGAAAAGTGTATAAAACAAGGCGGAATAGTACCAAATCTACGGGATAATAATAGAAATGCAGAATCATGAACCTAGGAGCATACACATAGCATTTAACATATATTCCATACGATAACGAGCCTATCTATCTCCTCTCGAGCACAATTCGGGGTAAATAAGGGTATAAGTAATGGTAACATTTAGGGTGTCATCAACTCCCCCCCACTTAGCTTTTGATCGTCCCGAGCAAAAAGGCAAAAAGAAAATGAAACCCTGACCAAATTCAAGCTACTTAAAAACGGCGTTGTCTCACATAGTCACGATAGAGATCATGTTAACTCATATCCATAAGTAACACATTAAACAATATTCACGTCATGAACCAATGTGTGTGTGCAACAACTCATGTATCCTTAGTAATGCGGACAATCGCACACTACGCCAACCCATAGTCTAACTAACCATTCACAAACATGCTTTTCCCTTTACGCCATTTATTTATTAATTGATTTTTTTACTTTTATTGCTTAGGTCAAGTCAACTGGGCAAGGCGGATCGAGAACTGAGTATTACTCTTAGGCTCAATTTATCGGTCTATTTTGTGCGAGGGTCGTGCGTCTTACGCTCCATCGAATATGCTTCCCTCTTGCCAAAGAGAAAGAACTAGCATATAACCATGATAATCATTTTTCTTTCTTTGTCTCTTTTTATCAGCAAGTAAACTCTCAAAATTTATCCATCCTCAAGGTCTACACTCATTATAAACTACCGAATCCGTAACTCCTTAGCCCTTATAAGATCCACAACTTGACCTAAATGACCATAGGTAGAACAAAATTCGAGATAAAGCTAGGGTCAACTCTAGTCAAAGCAATGCGCCATCTACTACATACCAGGGAAAGTGAGTTATACGTGCTTAGAATGGTGGTTCATAAACAGAATATGCGCTCAATACGCCAGTACTTCAGAAGTGGCCCTGACTCTTATCTATGCATAGGGAAACAAGGGTGTAATTAATCAACTCCAAAAGGTAAAAAACGTCATCTTTTTTCCAAATTTTTTTATGAGACGAATCAAAGTCTCTGTGGTGAAAAATACATTTAAGAGAATCAATGTAATCAATCAATCATCGGTAATGCTAAAAAGCTAAGTGACGCTCCTACCCCCACTTAATCGAAGCATTGTCTCCAATGAAAAGATGAAAAATGAAAACAGAAAGGAACTTAGCTTTGGTAAGCGTGGAGCGGAAGAAGTAAACGGATCGCCATCAATTGCAAAGGGCTCAAAAGATAAATCCTCGGAAATCTGCAACAGTTATCTCATACAAAACAAGAGACGCAACTCGAGTGACAATAACCGTATAATTAAATTGAAGCAGTAAAAGAGAAACATAAAAACTCCTAAACCATGTTATGCCGAAAAAATGATTATATTAATATTAAAAGTCTGACATAATACTACTAGATAGGAATGAAAAGAAAAAATGAAAATGAAAATAAAAATAAAAATAAAAGACTACAATGGAAAACAACAACAAGAAATAAGAAAAGAAACTAGGAATCGCCAAAGTGGGAATCGTAGTCCTCTTGTGGATCCACATAATGCTCAAAACCAGGAGGCGGACCAGAAGTAGATGCAGCAGTAGCAGAAGTGGACGCTCCGCGATGTGGGGCAACTCTCGGTGGTGGGGCGTAAGGAGGAATGCCTAGGAAGTCCATCATATAATCCATTAAACGGTGCAAACCCGCAATCTCTCTTGCATTCTCCTCAATTAGAGCTATTTGAGATTGAGTTCCCCCGTGGACTAGAGTACGCTTTCGCTCGGCTCTCTGACTGACCCGTCTCTGTTGTCGCGAGACTGACTGTGAACTGAGTTTGGGCTCAGGCTCTTCCCAATCATCACTAGCCAGAACCGGAACCTCACTTTCCAGAGCGAACATGTCAATCATAGGTGTTAGTAATACCATCCGCAACGGAAGCGATTTTAAGGATCTAGATCTATAAAATACACGTAATAAAATAACTAGATCTACATCTACAAGGGGGTTGTAGAACATACCTCTTGGATCTCAAAATCCAAGTTGGAGAACCGCAATAGAAAGAACGAACGAAGGTGTGAAGAGCACCACGATCTTCCGTACGTGTGATCCAAGCAACTCCCGGTGGAAGGAAATCCTCGTCTCGAATCCTTCCGATATGCTACCCAGAAAAATCTCCAAGATTTTTCCCCAACCCTCTTGGTCGAAATTTCTTCCTCCTCTCTAAGAGGTGGAACTCGAAAATTACATGTGTATTAAGGCTTGGGAGAACTCTCTTTATATAAGAGAGTAAAACTTAGCCTCCAAGGATTTAATAATTAATACAAAATCAATTATAATAATCCTATTAAATAAAAGATAATCTCATAATATTCTAGAACAAATCTAGAATAATATTTATCTTTATTTCTTTCCATAAATATTTATCCAATAAATATTTTATGCACATGTCTTATTAATACACAAGAAAACAATTTCTTGTTCCATAAAATAATACATGGGGCGAAAATTGTTTGTGACCTAGTCACTAATTAATTTCGACCAACACACATAAATTGGGCCAAGATTATGAAAAATATCTTTTTCATATATTTAATTATTTAGCCCAACTAATTTAATAGTCCACTAAACAATTAATTCACATATCGTTTTAATAAAGTCCAACAAGAACTAAATTAATATTATTAGGATACGACGTCCGAGAATAGCTATGCTATATTAGGAGGCACGTCGGGGACCATGGACTAATAATCAGCGGCTCCGATAAATCAAATAAATAATTATAGAATAATTATATTCGATAAATCAATCACAGAATATGCCACCATAATCCCGTGATCGCACTCCTCCGATTATGAGATTATATTTATCTCTCACGAGAATAATAATAAGCGTCCATTGATATAATCATTACATATGGATTAATCCTCCATAGATCGCTCATTCTAAATCGGAAGTTACCATTAACCCTTTTTAGAACCTCTTATCCTTATTTACCATTAACCCCTAAAGTGATCAATTAATTCATACAACTCACCGGTAGCTAATCGTTGTAATATGAACTCCATGGATCGATCGCTTTCTAGGGTTAACAAATAAGTGGAATCGTCTATCTACTTCCATAAATGGAAGGAATGGATTCCGATATCGTGATAACACAGACTACTCACTCAATCCAGTACAATGCCAAGATGGGGTAATTCAGACCACAGACTCAGTGTAATCCTTAACCGTCAAGTCAAACTTCATACTGATTCAAGCAGTTGACTGTGATCACCTTAGGATTAAGATATATCCATAAATATGATCATCCATTGATTCGATAAGACTTCTCGATTACGGAATTATATCGTGAACTCTAATCAAATCGGTCCAGCCCTATATGATATATCTATCATATATAAATGCCCCACTAGGTTCTCTTAACCGAAAGTCCGGATAAGACAATCACACCTATTGTGTTATGGGCGCATTAATAGCACGTTAAAGGAGAGACCCGATACTCTCGATTAACTTCACTACGGGCTAATTGTATTTTAAGTACATCTTCACTAACTCAATCCTCCCGTGAATATCCCATACACTGAGTTAAGTGATTACATAAACGATATACTTAGGGTTTTCTGTAGTGTAAATACTATTGTCACATCGGTGATTATGAGAATAATAAATATGAATAATAATATCATTTCATTTATTAAATAAAACAATTACAAAAATTGTCTTTCGGGCATCACACCTAACAATCTCCCACTTGCACGAAAGCATGTGATTAATTGTTTTAGAGCACACCCTATTATTTAAAATACAACAAACTACATCTCCCACTTGCTCTAAAGCAATGGAGACCCATCCCGTATTCTAGTACCCATTAAGCATATCATAACCATTTCAGATTCCAAAGTACACTCCGAGTATGCCGTCGTAGGATAGGTCAAAGACTCGGAAGTACCTACATCTAAATGTCATGGGTCTTAATGATTAGTCGGTTGTTATCGCTCGAGACGATCCGTAGAATCAAAACGCGTTACCGGTCCATCTAATCATGTGGTACTGAGTAAACACTGAGCCCGAGATCGACTTAACGATCATCCTCAATCTGACTTAAAGTCAAAATCAGCGTATCATACATATCCAAGTTTACACCTGAATATGTCCGCATATTGTTCCTCGTTCTCTCAAGATACTAAAGGACATACTAAACTTGCTTTGTTAACCGCCGAATCTAAGATTCGATCAAAGTTGACGTTCAATAACCTGACCATCTCTTACTTGGAAAGAGAATCTATCCCATTTCTCTTGATCCGAAGATTTGTAGAGTCATTCCCGAGGCATAGGGTAGAACTTCCTCGTTGAATGTTGCATACATTGATGCATCATCTTAACCAATAAGATGGATGGGAAACCAAAGGATCGATTCTAATGAATTCGACCGAGTCAAACTCTTCAAAATGTTGTCCAAATCTCTATTGCAGAGAATTGTGGCATTGTCAGATTCTGACTTCAGATAGCACACCCATGTTGTTGCCAATCGTGCGAGGTTATCCTTCACAAACACTAATATATATTTATATATTCACTCATCAGACTAAATTGATATCCATCCTAGAAATGACTTATCAATATTCAGTCAACTACACATATTGTAGAAATATATGACTTCTAGTGACCGAGAGGTTTGCTTTTATCCACAAAGGACATAAGCCTCGATCATCCCGTCATGAGTTCATAAGGCAATACCTTCATTCCGAATGAATCCAGACTCCATTTGTTCGGCAAGAAAAGTCTCGAGGAATCACCCCTATTTTCTACGCTTTTGAACGAAATCATGCAATACTAAGTGGTAAGAGAGTTCAAGGTCCGATTAACTCTCTACTTCTTAGGAATTACCCTAGACCACTCAATCTTTGCTCTCGAAGATAAACTTTCCCATTCATTCTACTCTTTTCCGTGTAGATCCAATTACTCCCACTGGCCTGAGACGCTCGGTGGTTCTACAAGAGCATGAACAGAACTGGAGTTCCGAACTCCATTCACAGGGTTATGGCTATTAAACCAACCTCTATTATCAGAATCCTATACTGCTCTTAAAAGAGACATAGGTCATCAATCGATCCCCAGACTACCAAGTCCTCGAAACCGTAATGGGTAATGGATAAACCATACTCCCAATACTTACCGTTGGATCAAAATTACGATCTAGTTTAGTAGTATTTAGTGTTATCACCAACAACCGATGTTGGATGTGGTCCGATTTTAATCGCTTAGTAACTACCTTGAGTAAACGTCATCGCAAGGTTTACGGTTTTATCTTGTTCATAGACTCTATCAGAAAGGACGCAATAGTATAACTGTCCCTTCCCGATTTCAAGAATCTTATAACAAACCTTTTTCTCAATGCTGCAAGATATATAACGATTGGTCACTGACCGAACGTGTTCGTGAAATTCCCAGTCTTACCTTCAAGCACCGTGTGCTAAATGCTTATATTTATGGAAGTGGGGTGAACCGAATCCACACCTTATCCGTAAATTCCAAAGCATAGTCTATGTAGACTTCTCGGTCTTACATTTCAATGTAAACCGTTATTTCGCTTCCAATATCTTTATTGAGTTAAGCAGTGTATTGTAGCACATCTAAAACTATGTAAGGCAATTTAACGGTTTCTCACTTAGTGAGAACATGTCACAATGAGGCAGGCTAAGCATCAGTCCCGAGGACTATGAATGGCATATTCCGAGTATAGAATACTCTATCTCCGACAAAATCAGAGATACCTCAGAATATTTTGGATAAACTTTCCGGAGTGTTTGAATAGTTATCAGACAATAAGTCACTACTCGGAAGCTCCTACTAGCTTGTATCTTTCATCAGACCCCGAAGGTCGTCATAAACAAGCTATGTTACTTCTTTATAACCATTATCCTTTCCCGATTGAAAGGAAACTTAGTCATTGAACCTTTGAGACAATATAACCAGACTGGGAGAAAGGAATCACCCTGAGCCAGTCTTCAAGTCTTGTCTTTTAGGGACTATGCACTAACTATGGAATATGAAGAAGCGTTTATCTAAATATAGAAACCAATTGCTTTTAATAGTTCTTAAGATGTGTTTTATATACATATTTTAGCGGTTCTAAGTGGTTTTGACTTTATCAAACAAAAGTCCGAGTCTTGGATTAAATACTACAAATGGTATATTCACTTTCATACGACAAACAAATTATTGAATATAAGGTAAATCCGTTCGTTCCAACGAATCTTAAACAGAAAATAATTTTTCCGCGATATCCAAGGATTGAATCCGAGATTCATTTCCTTATATCACTCCCACTATTCTAGCTAAAATTATCTCGCCCGTTGTTTACTCTTTTTTAATCGTTAAATGCACTTTGCTACCTTGTTCTCCAAAGAACTTAGCTCGAGAAAATCGCCAAGGATTCATAGGTTGGCGATCCAAAATCACCGCCCTTATCCTATGATTTTCGATTAATTAATTTTCGTTCAAATTTAAAGTTTTCTCAGTTTAGATGACTAACACTTTTAGACATATTCTCCCATTCTTGACTTTCCGTGAATGGAAAGCAGACTTGAACCAATGTTCGTTTGAGTAGACACTACTCTTGAACCGTGGGATGTCTATTTCGAGTGTTACTCGTCTGGACTTCTCGGATTTTCTAATATACCGAAAAAACAACAAATCATATTAAAGCTCCCACTAGTTTATCGGTTCCAAATACCGCCTAACGAGCAATGCTTTATTTATGATTTTCCGATTTTTTCGATTTAGAAAAAATCTCATAGTTCCATATTTCCAAAAAACAACAAATCATAGAACTCCCACTAGTTCATCGATTCCAAATATCGTCCAACTAGCGACATTTCATGACTTTCCGGTTTTTCAATTAGAACGATTACGTGTGTAGTCGATTACACTTTTCTAATGTTCTAGAAAAACAACAAAAATAAAGCTCCCACTAGTTCATCGATTCCAAATATCGTCCAACTAGTAACACTTCATGATTTTCCGATTTTTCAATTAGAAAATTACTCGTGTACACACTCAAAATTCACTAGAAGAATTTCAAAGTCCGAAATCACCTTTGATCAAACTAAGTTTGTCTTCCGCTTGACACGAATGACACTAGTGACATACCTATATGTCACCGGTTTTAAAAGGCTTAAGAGAAAATATCTCTTTCAAAATTAATTGCATTATCGATTAACTAGTTCAACGTCCTAGTTACTTTCCACTTTTAAAAGAAGTCAATACTAGTCAATTATAAATTTTTAAGCAATTTAGTAAGGGATAATGTCAGAAATAAAATGACATAAATTAATTCAAGTTTAACACTACTATATTATTTTATTTTAGGAATTGTAAACTAAAAATAAGTCTACTCTACCATTCCAAGGTTTTAACCTCGCATCTCGAGTGCCGCCGTAGGTAGGTCAAAGAGATGACGGTTAAATCGAGACAATCTCATCAATGAATAACTTGTGAGAATCGAACATCCCACGAGAATCGAACATCCCTTTATTCATTGACTACCTTCCTTTTTTAGCCTAGATATTATCAAAAATACCCTTGATGAGTGTGACCTACTATATCGGATCTCTTAGTACGCCCGAGTGTGCCGTCGTCGGATAGGTCGGTGACCCGACGAGTACCTGTAAATCCTATCCTTTCGGAGACCAAGCCATGAATGTTGATAGGGTGAACACCATCCGTAGGGGACGAAATCAAAGCGCCCGCGAGGCGCCACCCTTCCGTCACTTACTTGTATCTATAGTATAGGCCATGGGGTTGGTGTCGCCTCCCCGCTCCCACTCAATATTTTGGAAGTGGTGGTGGGTTAACTAACCACGCCTTTTGATGTTAACATAAAAGCACATCAAATCAAGGATTCCGAATGGTGTCGGTAACGTAGGCAAGCCTACCCGTCCTATTCGTTGGAACATATGTGACAGTCGGACGAAGTCGGGTCAAGAGAGCCCCATTGAGATAAGAAGGAATCACCCCTCCTCTCTCCGGTGTAGCTTAGTCTTGCCGGACCCCCGTGCATACATCACACTAGGAGGGTTAAGTCGGTCGAGCGAAGCTCAGTTGACCACCCAACCTATAAGCGAACCATTTTTATCCAAGATTTATTGTTCTTTTACCATCATTCAATCTCGTAGACACTACGAATCGAAAACGTGATCTCGTTTGGGCTTTAAGGCGGTTCACCGAGAACACACACCGAAAGGCTTAACGATTTCATAACCCGTCCTCGGATCTTTAATTACTTACTAAATTAATTAATTACCACGTATTAATTAAATTTCAACTAATTACACGAGTTTGTATACATGCCTATTTTAATTACCAAAATTAAAATTCTACATGTATGCATGGAGTGGATTTATGATATGATGCATGTCATGGCAATTCCGATTTTATATCTATTTTATGATCAAACACATAAAAATAAATTGCGGAAAATTTAAACACCGAGATGGATTGTTGGTACCCATTATCTAATCTATTCTAGGAAAGCGATAAATTACTTAATCTATGTCTTGAGTCTTGATCTTGAATCTTGAACTCGAACCGCCGGATCACGAACCACTTAACACCGAGAGGAGAAAAGGCTTTTTAATTAAATAAATCCAATTTATTTGATAAATAAAACCCTTTTTGTTTTTTTTTATTTTTATTCCTTCGGCTGTTATAAAAAATTACCAAAAATATAATTTATTTATTTATTTTTTTTTATAATAATAATCTGCCAAACGGCAGTTAAGTTTACCCAAAAAAAAAAATTAGGTCAAATAAAAAAAAAAAAAACATACAGCCGCAAAGAAAACCCTAGCCGCAAGCTAGTTTTATTATACAGGACTTATAGCGACGCTTTTCAGCGTCGCAGAAAGTCCTGTAGCGTAGATTTTTAATTTAAAATCAGGTTTTTTTATCCGTTTCTTCTCGTTCATACCTTGGGTTTCGCCTTAATCTGCAACTTTTCTTCAAGATCTTCATCTTTTCCAGCCCGGATATTCAAAATTACAATAAAAGATGCTACTTTTACATATAAATTTCGAAAATTGGCATAAATAAAATACAATTCCTATGCTCAATTGTTACTAAACAAATGAGGTACAATAGATCTAACGAGTAAACAGTACCAACCCCAATCCATCTCTTCAACCAAGACATTCATAACATAAAAAAAATTAAGCATGTGCATCGGCCCCTTTTTTAAAAAAAATTGGGACAAAAATCTACATGTTTTACCACTCATAGATCTAATATTTTATACGTATAAATATAGATCACCATGGCGACTGATACCACTGTTAGTAATACCATCCGCAACGGAAGCGATTTTAAGGATCTAGATCTATAAAATACACGTAATAAAATAATTAGATCTACATCTACAAAGGGGTTGTAGAACATACCTCTTGGATCTCAAAATCCAAGTTGGAGAACCGCAATAGAAAGAACGAACGAAGGTGTGAAGAGCACCACGATCTTCCGTACGTGTGATCCAAGCAACTCCCGGTGTAAGAAAATCCTCGTCTCGAATCCTTCCGATATGCTACCCAGAAAAATCTCCAAGATTTTTCCCCAACCCTCTTGGTCGAAATTTCTTCCTCCTCTCTAAGAGGTGGAACTTGAAAATTACATGTGTATTAAGGCTTAGGAGAACTCTCTTTATATAAGAGAGTAAAACTTAGCCTCCAAGGATTTAATAATTAATACAAAATCAATTATAATAATCCTATTAAATAAAAGATAATCCCATAATATTCTAGAACAAATCTAGAATAATATTTATCTTTATTTCTTTCCATAAATATTTATCCAATAAATATTTTATGCACATGTCTTATTAATACACAAGAAAACAATTTCTTGTTCCATAAAATAATACATGGGGCGTTTGTGACCTAGTCACTAATTAATTTCGACCAACACACATAAATTGGGTCAAGATTATGAAAAATGTCTTTTTCATATATTTAATTATTTAGCCCAACTAATTTAATAGTCCACTAAATAATTAATTCACATATCATTTTAATAAAGTCCAACAAGAACTAAATTAATATTATTAGGATACGACGTCCGAGAATAGCTATGCTATATTGTGAGGCACGTCGGGGACCATGGACTAATAATCACGACTCCGATAAATCAAATAAATAATTATAGAATAATTATATTCGATAAATCAATCACAGAATATGCCACCATAATCCCGTGATCGCACTCCTCCGATTATGAGATTATATTTATCTCTCACGAGAATAATAATAAGCGTCCATTGATATAATCATTACATATGGATTAATCCTCCATGATTGCTTCATTCTAAATCGGGAAGTTACCGTTAACCCTTTTTAGAACCTCTTATCCTTATTTACCATTAACCCCTTGTGATCAATTAATTCATACAACTCACTGGTAGCTAATCAGTGTAATATGAACTCCATGGATCGATCAGTTTCTAGGGTTAACAAAAAAGGGAAGTCTATCTACTTCCATAAATGGAAGGAATGGATTCCATATCTGTGATAACACAGACTACACACTCAATCCAGTACAATGCCAAGATGGGGCAATTCAGACCACAGACTCAGTGTAATCCTTAACCGTCAAGTCAAACATCATACTGATTCAAGCAGTTGACTGTGATCACCTCAGGATTAAGATATATCCATAAATATGATCATCCATTGATTCGATAAGACTTCTCGATTACGGAATTATATCGTGAACTCTAATCAAATCGGTCCAGCCCTACATGATATATCTATCATATATAAATGCCCCACTAGGTTCTCTTAACCGAAAGTCCGGATAAGACAATCACACCTATTGTGTTATGGGCGCATTAATAGCACGTTAAAGGAGAGACCCGATACTCTCGATTAACTTCACTACGGGCTAATTGTATTTTAAGTACATCTTCACTAACTCAATCCTCCCGTGTATATCCTATACACTGAGTTAAGTGATTACATAAACGATATACTTAGGGTTTTCTGTAGTGTAAATACTATTGTCACATCGGTGATTATGAGAATAATAAATATGAATAATAATATCATTTCATTTATTAAATAAAACAATTACAAAAATTGTCTTTCGGGCATCACACCTAACAATAGGGCCATAAGGCAGCTGCTCTCGCTTGGATTCAACGGCAATGTCTTGAATTCGGCTATGCAAGAGCAACGGATGTTGTTCGGAGATTCCTGCTCTAGGTAGAACATCAACTCTTCCCACTTCGGTGTAACAGATGCCGTGTGCTTGGTCGGCAGAAGGTGGGAATAGATGAATCTATTCAGCATCTTCCTTCCCAAGATAGGTCATTCTCCAGGAAAATTGACGGGGCTCCCATCGGATTGCGTTTCCATACCACCCCAAAATACTCAGCTATCATCTGCATCCTCTCCGGATCATTAACATTGGAGGATGATGTACATTCCTCCAACCCGACTGGTGGGTTGCGCACCCCATAATAATCGTTGATCCTCTCAATGGTGAAATCTACTTTCATCCCTCGGACCATAGCAAATGTGGCTCCTGGGTTGTGCGCCAGATACGCATAGAACTCTCACACCACCGTGGCATTGAATCGGCTTGGTACTTCTGCCATATCGAGTATATCATGATACTTGATGGATCTCGGTAAGATAGTGCAACAATCCTCCAAGTCGATGCCTCGTTCACGGGCAACATGTCGACCATTCCAATGACCTCTAAATGACTCGTAGATCTGTAGTTAATCGAATTGCTCAACCCCGTCTATTAAGGGGTTGGCATCGGCATAGACAACCTGATGACCGCTTGGACGGCGAACAGTTCTGCTGCGTTTTGGACCCATAGTGGCTGGATACAGAGACTGCGGATTTCTGGAACAAAAATAACCCGCAATTAATCGGACCCTACTACCGATTAATCGTGCCTAATTTTTCATATTTTTCTCTGAAACGGGGCTATAGATGGAGAAAGAAGATGAATGGCCGTAGTGGCAACGGTACAGCAATGCAGCTCAGCACAAAGAATGGAAAATGAACGTTTTGGAGGGAGTTTATGATTGGGGGTGTGGTGAAAATGGCTAATAGTGGTGGTGGTGAGGGTGGAGGGAGTGGTGTCCGAAATTTATGAAGAAGAAGAAGAAAGGGAGGAAATTGATATTGAAGATGAAGGTTGTAGTTGGAGATGAAGAAGAATGAGCAGTAATGGGTGTTTAAATAAGAGAAATTAGGAGAAGATAGAAGGATTTAGTGGGATAGTGGGTTGGAGGAGTAATGGTGGTGAGGGGATTGAGGTGTGATTGATGAGATTGAGGGGGTGGAGTAACGGTGGATTGTGGGAAATGAGTAGATGATGGAAAAGAGGGCTGGCTGCTCTGATTCTGACCTTCCCGATGCAACCTGTGTCCCCCACGTGCTATCGAAGTCCCTGATTCAAATTTTGAAACGTTCAGATTGGCAAATCTTATTGCGATTAATCGGGGGATACCTCTGATTAACCGGGGCAACTTTTATTCCAGATCTTTTTGTTTCGTGTTCTGCACACCTTTCATTAACTTCCTGCTTAGTCCTGACTTTTTAATCACTAATTCTTACTCTACATTTTGTTATTTCCGACTCAATCCTAACCTACTTCACTAAAATCCACAACGAGTAAAAAACACATTCCTAACATCCATCGGTTTCAGGCCTAGGGGTGTGGTAGGATAAAAAAAGCTCGTCATTTCATCCGGTTACTTTTATTGACTCTTTTCCTAAATAAGGGTCCAAGAGGTAGTTCTGAGTATATAGTCGCCAGCTTGACTGTCTTCGGATCCTTATTCAATTAGGGTTCGGGGCTTTAGCTTGCCAAACTTGCACTCTCGAGGTCTTAGCAGTCATTTGCTCCCCTTCTTGTTCACTATGTACTCCTTCTTTGCTTTTTAGGCAAGAAAGAGACATTCTTTCTTATCTCCTAGGGGTGCTGACTCTTGGTTCCTTGCAGAAGCTTTCTGAGCTCTTCTCCTAGCACGCCTAGCCTTTTTGGCTCGAGCACTAGGTCTACCACTGCTTCGAGACTTACCCTTCATATCTAAGGATTCCACATTTTCCTGTTTCGGCTCTATCTCATCACCACGCAACACAGAGGCACTGGCTTCCGCGAGCGTCTTTTGGCCCTTCTTCTTTTGTTCTCTAAGTAGTACTCTCATAAAATCGTTCTCACAGGTTTCTACAAGAATCTCTCGATGCTTAGACCTCTCATCCTCTATCTCTGCAAATTTCACATCTCCAGAACTATAGGTCATCATGCAGTGTTCAGGCCTATTGTCTAGGGGTTCTAGGATTTTAACGGTTATGGCATCATTGTTAGCCCTTAGAGTGATTTCCCCGTTATTGTAATCCATGATATCTCGGCTAGTTGCTAAGAAAAGCCGTCCTAATAAAACTGGGGCACTAGGATCTTCTGGTACATCTAGGACTACGAAATCTATAGGGAACATGAATCCTCCTGCCTTGATTTCACAATTCTTGAGCAAACCGGCTGGCATATCTCGGGTACGATCGACAAATGTCATGGACCGTGTTTGGTCTATGGTCACCTAAATATACTTTTTGACAAAGTGAGAAAGGAAGAATGTTGCAACTCGAACCAGAGTCGCAGAGTCCTAGTTCTACAGATACACCGTTAATCGATATCGGGAGTCGAAACGTCCTTGGGTCTCTTAGCTTTACTACGGTTCCGAGTCTGGGTAATCCTCAGGCTCGGAAAACATAGTATCAGGATCATCGGAATCATAATCAGAAGATATATCAATTAACTCAATTGGGAACTCACCTGGGTGAGAAGTTACGTACTCCCTCGGGCTCTCTTCCGCTTCTTGTTTGAGTGCTTCCTTCTTATCTTCCACTTGCTTCTTATTTCCCTCATACTGCTCGCTAACCTTTGAGCCTGGATACATAGAAATTGGTTTGATATTCAACACATCACGATGCATGGTGCTTGACTCGTCTTGCCTTCCTAAACCTTTTTGAAAAGTTCTCCGAAGGGTCATATAATTCCGACAAAATAGATTAAATAAAAACAAACAAATGGTTAGCAACTTCCACCTCAGTTGGGCTCACACCCATATGCTGCGGACCTATCAACTAAAATTAACAAAGATGTACACAGAATCACCAAGGCTGTCAGAATTCGATTTTCTGGGCCGCGATTAATCGGGGGTAACCCACGGTAAATCGTGTTCAGAATATCTTATTTTGGCAGTAAAACAGTGCAGATATGTTACAGGATGACTCAAACCCAACGAAATAATAAAAAAAATTAAAAATTAAAAATAAAACAACAAATTCTTAATTAGAGTTAAATAAGTCTATTCTCGAAATTGGCCATTGTCCCCGGCAACGGCGCCAAAAACTTGATCGTCGCGCATTACGTCGAATATACTAGCAAGAGTACTAGGTCAAATTATAGCATAGCAACGGCGAATCAAGGTCGATCCCACAGAGACAACGCAACTCATGCATGAACGAATCTAACCTAACTAAGAAGACAAATATGGCCATTGACCAACAATAACATAGAAACGAACATGATATTCCTCTCCCAACCCCACCTATCTACCAACTTGGCGTAGTTAATCCTTATGTTTACTTCCCCACATAATTTCCCTAAATTAATCAAGCGTTTTAATTCAGATTAGCTATAGGTGCTATCTCATAACCCTATCTACTTCCATTGTAAGGACAACAGACAATCTATATGCAACTAACCTCCTTCGTTGGTGGTATTAGTCCATACGCGATAAGTTCTAGAGATGCAGGCACGAGACCCGAGAACCTCCCTAAACAGCCATCGACACTGACTAGCACGTTCCTAGGGATCCATCAAGACTATGTCCTAACTAACACTTCACCTTCCAAGTCATTCGTGTTAATTTACGATATACGAATATTAGATTGGCTAGACCTAAGTAATCATTTTAATTAATCCTATCAATAAACGTAGCTGACGCTGAATCTCCAGATTAGAGTTCCTAAAAATTTACCGCAGTTAATCGGTATGGACCGACGATTAACTGGTGGCATCGTTTCCTTTTCTGGAATCTACATTGCTTTGTTCTGATTAATTCAAGTAAATTATGGGGTCGTTAAACATGCAGATCAACTACAACACGTAAAAACAAGTAGATCTACCATAATAAAGACATAAAGGAACGTTTAAAGCTTCATACCTTTGGTTATGGAGATCTAGCTTGATCTACTCAAGCTAGAGATGGCGTGGAGGGGAGGAAACCAGAAAATAAATCACAAAGGAGCTAAAGAAAATTTTGTTGGTCCCTTGAAAAGGATTTGGTTAAGTTTAGGGGGCGTGAATAAACTTAACAGTTAAAAACTTTTGGAGTTAACAAACTCAGCAAGGTCGGTAGCCTGCTGACTGCTCAGTAGTCGGCTGAGAGTAGATATCACTGAATTTGTTGCGGCGGAATATATTCAAATTAAGCCTTATTACTTGTTGTTTAAATGTGATACTAAGTATTAGATACTCAGTAGTGTAAGTGTGTGATTCATTTGCTAGTTTCAGTAGGTTGATGTTATCAGTGTACTAAATGCAGAAAGTAAGTAGGCAAATTTTATAGTGGTTCCAGGTGGTGTAATCCTGTCAGTCCACTCTTCTCCTATGATGTTGGAGGAAATTCACTAGAGATCTTTGAGGTTGCAGTTACAAAAATCCCTAAGTTGTCTGTCCTTCACCAATAATTATGGCTTCACAAACTGAACACTTGAAATAGGTAGGATTTCTACTCCAAAGTATTCCACTGGTCCTTGAAGGGTATGATTGCCTCTTCACCAGCTCCACCACAAACAACAGTTCTTGACACCTAAGTGCTTCTCTGTCTTCAGCAGGTTTCTTGTAAAAGAAAGTTTGAATCAAGTAAATGATTCAACAGTTAGCAGCTTAATCAGGATGAAATGATCAGCAGTTTGATATCTTCAAGTGTGTGAACTTGATGTAACTTGATAGCAGGTTACACTTGAAGAGTTTTCTAGATCAGTAGCTTTAAGTTCTGTGTAAGTCAGCAGGGTGATTTCTTGATAAGAATCTTGATAGCTTAGGATAGATTGTTATTTTTCATCATCTGTATCTGAATTAGGAGTCCTCTATTTATAGGTGAGAATCCTGTGACTTATTGTTAAGGGTGATTTTATACGCTTTATAAGGATATATTTTATGTCAATTTCCCCCATATCTGGATGTTTTTCATAGAAATCGAGCTTTATATTGAAATATTGAGCAAGTGATGTTTTTAACGAGTTATTCGCAAAATTAGTAAATTTATGAGTTTTATTGATGGTTTTATGTTTATTTGAATATTATTACACTCTGCGATGTTTTTGATGACGTGTAGATGCAGAATTGCGGTTCAAAAGATGATTAAATGAAGATAAGAGTCGGATTATATTGATGATAGAAGAGATAAGGATGGAATTGGCTAGAAGAAAAGAGATAGAGTTGAAGATTTCGAATTTGGATCTAGGCCGAATCAAGCGTCCAAGTCCCGTCCACTGGGTCAAGCGTCGTAATGTTGGGTAGCGTCCAGAGAAGATTTTTGATACAGAGAGTTTGGACGCTGAGCGGACGGGCATCTGAAGCAAGTCCAAGGCATCTGGACGGGCGTCCACAATTCCGGACGGGCGTCCACGGCCGACTTAAGCAGCAGCCGCCTTACTTTTCTATAACTACCAACGCGTATTTCAACCCTAGACACACATTATTGAGACCTATTGATACACAATCATTAGGAGAAAACCCTAGGCGGCCCCAGCCCCCTTAGGGGAGGCTGGGGTTGCGATTTTCCTTGTTTTATATTCGCTTTTTATTTCGTTTTGCTACCGTTTTATGCTCAACGCTTGGGGCTGAACATGTTCAAACGATTTGAATCTTTTCCATCAGGTTTTTCTATTTCCAATCTGAGTTTATGTTGTGATTTTAATTCAAAGTTGTATCTTTTCCATGATTATTTGTTATGCAATCGATATCGAAAGATGAATTGTTATTGATGGTTACCGTATGACGAGAGTCGGTGTAAACCTTAGATCACCATAGGAAAGATGAGATTTTTAACCTTGACATAACGAGAGTTGATAGGTTAGATTTCTAGGTTGCTAGATTGAGAGATCTTACACCTTGTTTTGATAGCGTCAATCTTATATATCGAGAGATGAGAGATTGATAGGCGAATTATCTACGAGAGTAGGAATTCATACTTTTGAGAGGTGAACCACAACCTTATAATTAAATCATCACAAGATAATTTTAGAGAGGAAATTAAGGGTTGCGGGATTGGAGGAATATTTGCTTGTTCAATTGTTTAATCACCATGATCATCGTTTCTATTGTTTTTTCTCGTTTATAGTTTTATTTGTTATCGCTTTTATCCTTCCTGGTTTGGACTGACAATCCTCTGTCCAGTTTTCTTTCTATTTTAGTTTAGGTATAGTAATAAATAGTAGTGACAATCTTAGGAAAATTAATGAACTAGATACCCCGATTCCCTGAGATCGACTCCGGTATTAATCGCTGTACTACGATCCCTACACTTGGGGAATACCGGATTTATAAATATTATTACTTGTTATTTTCATTGCATTAAATCCGTGACACTTATGTTTGAAATTCAAACATATCCGTTTTAGATTTGTCCCCATCTTGACTTGCTTTCTGTCTCTGTACATAGTACTAACACTGTCAGTTTACTTTCTATCATTTTTCAGTCTGTCCACCCTTTGAGTTGTGTCCATTGGTTAATCCTCTGAATCTTTCCAACGTTCATTTAATCTTGGCCATTGATTTGTTGACAATATCAAGGCTTGTAATTCATCATTATCCTTGAAATCTTCCAAAGTAACCTTTGATTAAATCGAGATTTATACTCAAAGAGACACATGTATATTGGTCTCATGAGATGTTCATGTCGGGCAATTTGTTTTAAGTCTGCTGTGTTTATGAAACACTTCAGCTGACTGCTTTTCATCTAACTTTTTATTGTGAAGTTAGAGTACACCATTTTAATCATAACTAAGTTCCAATCACCACTTAACATGTGGAACTTAGACCTTGTACACAAGGTATATGTAATCAATTTTTAAATCATCACAGACTTCCCTAAATTCTGATTCCATATCCTTGACTTTAAATACTAAGTTTGATCCCTTAGCCTTCAATAAATGAGTTTGAACCCTTAGCCTTCAGTCTTCAGCAGGTCCCAAACTAGTCTATTGACCTTGTTACCTTACTGACCTAGACAGGTCTGCTGATGAAGTCAGCTGGCCTAAATACAATGCTTGTTTGATCAAACCTATACAAAGATCAAACTCTAATAAACCTATACATTTGATCTAGACATCATTTTGCCTTTGCTCTTAACAGCTAGTCTGGCACTCATCATTAAAAATTAAAATAAGTCCAACAATTTCCCCATTTTTAGTGATGATGCCAATACCCTCTTTACAGCAAAACAAAAAGATAAAATTAAAAATAGACAAATTCAGTCATTTCTCATTATAATCATTTTTGTCCAACATTATTACACACTAGGATCAGCAGAAATAAATAAACAGTGTAAGTATGCTGATCTAGTTTCTGTCTTTGTCTTGCTCTTTCTTCTCATAAAACTCCTTGATTTCTCTGACTACATCATGCATCCATTGATTTTCAATTGGGGAAAGTCAACCCAATGATTCAGGTCTTTCCACCACTTCCAGGCTTCTGGTAGAGTTAATCTGATATTATGAACACTGAAGCCTTGTCCCATGTAGAAGTGTTTGAATTCATCCAGTGAATTCCTTGCTGATTGAACAGTTCCCAATCTACCTCTTCCACCTATGCCTCCTCTTCCACCTCTAGTAGAAGCTCTCATAGCTTTGACCCTTGTTTCCCAAAGCTTCATTCTCAAAAAGGAATCCAGACCCTCAAAATATCCCATGCGATTGTAAGGTCTTTTCTTTCCATAGTATAGCTGCTTATATTCCTTCAGGAGATCATCAGTCAACTGAATCCTGCCAGGTGCAGGTTTCCTGAACTCATTAATATCAGCCTCCCATTTCTTCTTTGCAAAGATCCTTGCAGCTTCCTTTGCTTCTGCTGTAAGGCCCTTTTCCCTCTTATTGACATCATCAATAAACCGGGACAGTAGACCATGAACACTCTCATGTGTGATCACTAAATTAGCAAGTTGACCTTCCATAATCCCTGTCCTTGTGTCAACTGCAGTGATCCTTCCTTCCATAGTTTGTTCCAGCAGATTGATCCTCTCCGTGACCTTAGGATCCAATGCAGCAGGTTGAGGTGTTGCAGCAGGTTGAGCTTTAGCAGGCTTGGATGTGTCAGTAAGTTTGTCAAGGTTCTTGTGTAATGAGGCAAATTGTTCATTCAAAAATTTATCTCTGTGGGTATTGCTTTGTTTTATGCCTCTCACATCTAGGGTTAGGTCAGCAAGTGCATATTCAGTAGAAGTTATATTTGAAGCAACAGTTTCAGTGGTTCTTCCTCTATTTTCCACTAGATTCAACAAATCTTCAAATCTTTGCTCCTGTCTATTGAGTTGAGTCCTTAATTGTGTGATATCATCTCTGACTGCCTTCAACTCATCCAAGACATGTGCTGGTACTGCCCCAGCCACACCTCCACCCATATGTCCAGCAGCATCATCAGCAGGTTCTTCAACATTATAGCTTGCCCTTTGTGTGCTGACAACCAAGGCTCCTGTCCTATCCCATCCAGCAGGATCAGGACCTTCTTCAACCACATCTCCAAAGATATCTTCCAAGATAGGGTCTTCGGCAGGTTGAGGTTCCAAGAAATGTGCTTTTTCAAAAATTGGTACATGTGCCTGTTGAGGTTCACCAGCATCTTGTTCTTTCTCAGGCACTTGGAATTCCTCATCACTGAAGTCATAGTCCAGCAGTTGTTCATCATCATTAACAACAGCCTGCTGACCATCTTTACCTTCAGAAGCTTTAGCCTCAGTAGACTGTGCTACATCAGTCTCTTCCACAATATTAGCAGGGGATTGCTCCAATCCCATCAAAGGTTCCAACCTTTGTCCAGGTGCTGTCTGATCCTCAGCAGCCTGAACCTCCTGTTCTGACCTTTGTTCAGGTGCTATTTGTTCCTCAGCAACCCGAACCACCTCAGAATGTGTGGGTGATTCCTCCAAGCCCATCACTAAATCCAGCATTTGTCCTAACACTGTTTGTTCCTCAGTGATTAAGACTCTTTGTACAAGAATTTGAGGAAATTAGGCCAAATTTTCTTCTAGGACTCCTCCAGCATCAGCTATCTTCTGTAGAACATCAACAGTTTGAGATAAGGCATCCTAAGTGTCAAACCATTCCTGATACTGAGCTGAATCTTCAGAACTGATGTCAGGCTCACTATGTGCAATTACCATCTCCTCATCCGAATCTTCAGTCTGCTGATTATTAGACTCAACCACCAGTAAGGTGTCAGACATACTAACCATCCTGTTGTCTCCAAGAGTTACCCATCATTAATTAAAGCTTCCAGATCATCTATGGTAAAATCCTCCATATCTTCATCCACATTACTAGTCTGTTGTCCCTCAGCAGACTTACCAGCATCAGTAGACTGATCTGCTGTTTCCTCAGTAGATCCTTGACCAGTTGCTTCAACAGTTGTTTCCTTGGCCACTCCACTGGACTCCTCAAGGAACATAGGATGATCATCATCAGAGTCAAATGATGAGGAGTCATCACTATCTGGTGTATACTTTGGATCCTTAAACATAATTTTAGCACTTTTCTTCCCTTCTTCCAGTTAGTCCATTAGCCTTTTCTACAGCATAGTTGTATCCACCAATTCCAGTAGACTTTCCACACCCAACTGATCAAAGGCCCATTCTTCAAATTCACTCATGGGTTCAGCAGCTGGTTTTTGTCTCTTGTAGAACATAAACTTCCATTGAAAATATTTTTGCACCTTTTTGAAGTTGGGATCTACCTTCTCTTTCTTTGATTTCTTTTCTTGCCTTTCAAAGGGCATAGTAGGATTTCTTGGACCAGGTTGCTCAGCTTTTTGTCCCCCAAAGGCTTCAACAAGATGAGCCAATGTATTTATAGTTGATACAAACAGGTCAGAAGATTCTTCAGATGGTACATTTGTCCATACTACCTCCAACTGTTCCACACTAGGTTCCCCTGACTTGTATGTGTATCAGTAGGGTCTGCAGCAGTGTATTCTTCCCCCTCGGTTGTAGCATCCACAGCAGGGTCAGGAACATGTTCAAGACTTTCCACAGCAGGGTCAGGTATAACAGTCTGCTGTGATTCTGCAGTTTGTTGCTCAACAACAACTTCTCTAGCCTCAGTAGGCTCATCACCTTGTACAGGTGCTTCCTCAACAATACTTTCAGCTTCCTTTTGAGCCTCTAAAATCCTTAACTCTTTTCCTTTACCATGCTTTTTCTTTTTCACTACCTCCTTCATTCTCTTTGCAGGTTGTTCAGCTTCAAGATCCCTAGCAGCTTTCCTCTTTCTTGAGTCTTCTTTTAACTGCTCTCTCAAAACTTCAAAGGCGATTCTCTTTGTAATTCCAAAGAGGCTCAAGCAGACCTCGGCTTCAATCGAACTTCATGGATTTCAAGAGAGTCTCGATTCTTTGTTGAAATAGTTATCCTAAACCCAATCGGGTTGGACCGGATCCGACCGGGTCGGATCATTTCTACTATTTCTTTATGTTTATGCATATATTAAATGGCTTTTCTGAGTTGTCATATATATGTTCTTTTAAAGAACCAATTATGAATTGTTATATGATAACGTCCTTAGTATTAAATCGTGATGATAGAAACCATGATAGGCGATTGTGGTTGATGAGATCTCTAATCACTTTAATAAGTTTGATACTTAAATGTCTCTAGGTTGATGTACTATTAAACAGGGCATTGATAGTATAAACAGACTAGCACGTATTAGATGTCTTCTGTCTTTAAGGCAGGGATAGATCTCGTCTATCGAAGTGTAGAGACACTTGGGTATGCGTGGGCGTGTATTAGAGAATGCGTCGCGTTAGGCCGACCCACTTACACGGATAAGTGTCACACTATGTGGCGGTTGTGTAATTATCCTTTGGACCGGAGTCTTCATGGCATCACGGTGTGGATTGTCATGCTTTGACACTATTGAGGTTTCCCCTAGCCACGGGGCGATCATGCGGTAGTGATTGAGTATGATATTGAAGCATGCGGAGTATACATGATTGGTTGTCTGGGAATCGCGTATCCTATGATTGGGATCGAATATCCGAAATGGCCTTCTTATAAGGAATGTCTAGCTCTCGTGAATCTTTGCAAAGTGAGAGTAAACGAGTTACTTCGAGAGAGCATGATATCCAGATTATAAGATACGGTCGTTAATGTTTGACGCTCGACGTACAACCGTATGGATATTATGACATCGATAGGATTATAAGTTACACGGTAACTGTTTCACATGAAAGGTAGTAGTCATTGCATTTGACTCTTCTGATGATTGGGGGTCACGGTGTGTTGCTAGACGCTATCCCGTGATCGTTAGGTATGAAGGGCATTTTCGTAATTTGCACTTTTTGTCTACGGCCAACATATTCGGAAGCCTATCGGGTCACACACATATGAACATCTAGCCGGATTAAAATGTGGTTATAGATGATAACCAAATAAGGAAAGTTTATCTCGGGACTATAAAGGTTATAGTGGTAAATTAATATGGTGGTATTTATTTATTATGAATAAATTAAATACAAGATATTAATAGTATTATTTTAATTAAAGAATATTCCGGAAGCCAATTTATGGCTAAAGGTGGCGCCAATATTAGTGTATAAAGATACACTTTGATTGTGCAATTTAATTAATGATATTATCATATATTAATATTAGATATTAATATTTATAAATATATACAAACATGCGTGGGTTTGCACATATGATGTGCATGTGCACACTTGTTTCCAAAATATATATTTATATAGATTTATGTTTGTAATATATATAAGTGATATATATACACATGTGTAAATTGATTTATGGTAATAAGATAAATATAGTCAATATAAGATATTGACAAAATATTGGATATATTTAATATAAAATATTGAATATTAATGAGATAAATCAATCAATTATATTTTCCTTATTTTATTAGGAAAATGTTTTCTTTCTCCTTAATTAACACAAGACTTAATCCCCAAGGATTTTATTATTAGTTGGGGCGCCCCACTACCCTATAAATAGGAGGGGTTAGCTAGCTCTTTTGTACACCACAATTCCAAGAGTTTAGAATTCTTGTGAAAATAAAAGAGAGCTTCTTGTGAGATTTTGAGAGAGAGAAAAAGACGGTCTAGCAACCGGATTTTTCTAGTAGCAATCCAATGGTGGATTCCGGCGGGTTGTTCGTGTGGACTAGCGGGAGAGGCCGAACGCATGGGCGGATCTATGCAGAACTACTCTCCTAGACGGTCAAAGCGTCGATCTTTTAGATCGACCAAGGTAACCACCGTCTACTACTTATTTGTTTATTGCTTAAACGAAGTCGATCTTGGGTCGATAGGAAATAAATTTTTGAATTCATTTGCGTTCTCGTAGATTTCCTAACAATTGTTTGCCTTGTCTTCTTAGGCTTTAACATCTCGATAATCTTCCTTGTATCGCTGACCTTTCACTTCTCAACACTTTTCTTAGGTGCGGCGGGTTGTGCAACTTGTTTAACCTGCTCACCATCAGCTTCATCATCTCCATCACTGTCACTCTCTGTTGCTTCAGAATCTAAATCCTCATCATCATCCAAACCAGGGATGAGATAATTGATTTCCTTTTTATATCTGGACTTGTTGATTTTTTTCAGGTGCCACATCAGCAATCTTCAAATGGGTCAGTATGGCCTGCACCATCAAACCCAAAGGCAGTGTCTTAGACTTCCTTGTCCTATCTCTGTCCTCCGTTATCACATTCATCATGTATTGGACAAAGAATCCGGCCCAGTCAAACTTCATACTCTTGCATATGATAACCAGCAAGTCATTCTTGGGTCCAGACAATGTGTCAAGACTTCCACTGAAACCAAGAATGTTTTTGGCAATAATCTTACTCAGCAGATTATACTCCATTTTGATGTGCTTCACATTGATACTCAGTGTTGACTTTATGGAATTGTTGGTCTTTATTGTATCAACAAACTCCAATCTTGACAGCCCCATTGATTCAGGATTGGTAGGAGCACCATTACCAGGTCCAAATCCGAACACTTCCCTCAGCAGGTTTGATGAAATCTCAATCTCCTGGGTATTAACGGTGGTAGTGAATGCCTCTCTATCATCTCTAATCACTATATTTCTCTAGAAATTTGTAACATTAGTATAAGAGATACTTTCCAATCTCAGATTAAGAACATCCTCTAATCCTTCATATCTCCTGATTCTTCTACGAATATTGATAGCCAATTAACTTTGTCTTGTTAGCATCAACAACGAACCCTCTAACACTTTGGCTCGTTCCAATATGAATATCACCTTTATCCACCATTGTAGATGAAAAAGATGAAGAAGAAATCTTTCAAATCTGTGTTCACACTGTATATCTTCAGAGAAAAATCGATCTGAGAGTTGTATGCAGCTTCTGTGTGTATATATGTATATAAAGAGAAAGAAAGTGGGTGGTAACTATCAGTCAAGTACTGTACACGTACTGTAGCATTAACCATGATTAAAGTTGGAGTAAATGTGATGTAGCCACGTGTACCACTAACTTATTCCATAAGAGTTGTAACCGTTGGATATTTTTAGCCGCAGTTATAAAGATAAGAATAATATCCAATTACTGTTGACTTTCAGTTAAGTTTGACTGTATTGTAACGTATAACTCAGTAGATTTGTTCTTTAGTAGACTTGGTTCAGCAGCCTGCTGATAAAGATGGCTCAGTAGCCTGCTGATAAGGTTACTCTGTTGATCTTCAACAAGTCTAGTTTTGTCCAACTGATAATACAAAGTGAAGTTTAATACCAATGACTGATCTGTCAAGTGAGCTCACCCAACAGGACAAAGGCCAATCCCCTTGGCAACTTCATTTGCTCAATTGTCCAAATTCATTTAAGTACATGGAACTGTTGATACCAATGACTAGTCTGCTAAGTGAGCTCACCCAACATAGCAAAGACTAATACCCTTAGTGAATTCCAGTACACTGCTGTTTATTAATACCTCAGTCAACTTTTATGATGCCAAGTTCAGTCCTTAACTTAGCAAATCTTTCACTGTCCAATGGTTTAGTAAATATATCAGCAAGTTGATCTTCAGTAGGGATATAGAGAACCACCACATCTTTCTTTTCAACATGATCTCTTATAAAATGATGTCTCACATCAATGTGCTTGGTTCTTGAGTGCAATACAGGATTTTCAGTGATTGCAATTGCACTTGTGTTATCACACATTATAGGAATTTCTCTTTCCTCAATTCCATAATCCCTTAACTGTTGTCTTAACCAAAGTATTTGTGCCTAGAAACTTCCAGCAGCAATGTATTCAGCTTCAGCAGTGGAAGTTGATATTGAATTATGTTTATTACTGAACCAGGAAACCAGTCTATTTCCCATCAACTGACAGGTTCATGTGGTGCTTTTTCTATCAATCTTGCATCCTGCATAATCAGAATCTGAGTAGGATATAACTTTGAAGCTTCCATCTTTTGAATACCATATCCCTACTCCCAAAGTCTCTTTTAGATACTTGAGAAATCTTTTGACTGCAGCTAAATGACTTTCCTTAGGCTTTGATTGAAATCTTGCACAAACACCTACAGCAAAGGATATATCAGGTCTGCTGGCAGTGAGGTACATCAGACTGCCTATCATCCTTCTGTATAAAGTCTGATCCACATCTTTGCCTTCTTTATCTTCATCTAGTCTGTTGTTGGTACTCATTGGAGTTGATACCTTGGTGTTATTTTCCATGCCAAATTTCTTCAGTAGCTCCTTGGTATATTTAGTTTGATGAATGAAGATTTCATTTTTCATTTTTTTGACTTGTAATCCCAGAAAGTAGTTCATCTCTCCCATCATACTCATTTGGAACTTTCTTTTCATGAGATTAGCAAACTTTTCACATAGCAATTCATTTTTAGAACAAAAAATTATGTCATCAACATAAATCTGTACCAGCAGGGTGTTGTCCCCTTCATTGATTCTGAAAAGAGTCTTGTCAATGGTACCTTTGGTAAAACCATTGTCCACCAAGAATTGAGATAGGGTTTCATACCATGCTCTTGGTGCTTGCTTCAAACCATAAAGTGCCTTGTTGAGTCTGTACACTTTATCTTCTTGATCTTTAACTTCAAAACCAGGAGGTTGCTGAACATAAACCTCTTCTTCCAGAATGCCATTCAAGAATGCACTTTTAACATCCATCTGGTATACTTTGAAGTTTTTGTAAGCAGCATATGCCAAAAATAATCTTATAGCTTCCAGTCTTGCAACTGGGGCATATGTCTCATCAAAATCTATTCCTTCAACTTGAGAATAGTCTTTTGCTACTAGTCTGGCCATATTTCTTACAATGGTACCAGATTCATCCAATTTGTTTCTGTATACCCATTTTGTTCCAATTATATTTGCATGACTAGGCCTTTCTACTAGTGTCCAAACTTGATTTCTTTCAAATTCATTCAATTCTTCTTGCATAACAATTATCCAATCTAGATCAGACATTGCTTCTTCAACAACTTTAGGCTCCATTTGAGATAGAAAACAAGTAAACATTGCTTCCAATTGTCTTCTAGTCCTTACACCTTGCTGTATGTTCCCAATAACTTGCTCAGCAGGGTGATCCCTTAACCATTGTGGATTTTGGTTAGTTTGGTTCTCATGAACCTGATCTTCAATAGGCTCTGCTGTTGCTTCAGTAGGGGGTTCAGCAGATCCTTGAACTGCTTCAGTTGTTGCATCGATAGTGTTACCAGCGAGTTCTTCAAAGAGGGCGAATCGAAACTTTTAAGTCATTTATCATTTCCAAAACATCAACACATTCTGGATCAGTGACTTGGAGATTTTCAGCATGTTATGAAACTTCATCTTCCATTCCAGTGAACTTTGGTTCATCAAATACTATATGTATTGATTCTTCATGTTTCAGTGTCCTTTTGTTCAGTACCCTGAATGCCTTGCTGACAGAAGAATATCCCAAAAAGATTCCTTCATCTGATTTTGGTTGGAATGTCTTCAATTGCTCCTTATGATTCAAGATAAAATACTTGCTTCCAAATGGATGGAAATAAGATATATTTGGTTTTCTTCCATTCCATATCTCATAAGGTGTCTTCAGCAGCTTCTTGTTCACTGAGGTCCTATTTTGTGTATAGCATCTTTGTATTAATTGCTTCACCCAATATCTTTCGTAATAAAGCTTCACAAATCATAGTCCTTCCCCGCTTCTTTCAAGGTTCTGTTTTTTCTCTCAAAGAACCCCATTTTGTTGAGGTGTACCAAAGAAATTTGCTAATTGATGCAGCACACCATTTTGCTCACAATATTCTCTTATGACTTTATTAAGAAACTCAGTACCCTTATCTGATATGATCTTCACTACTGTTAAACTTTTCTCATTTTGCAATCTCTTCAAAAGTCCAGGCATCTTTTGAAGTGTTTCACTTTTCTTGTTCATGAATACTATCCAAGTGTATCTTGAATAATCATCCCCAACTACCAGAGTGTACTTCTTTCCTGTCACACTTGTTGGTGTTACTGGTCCAAATAAATCCATGTGCAATAGCTCCAAAACTCCTTTTGTTGATTGTTTAGTCTTTGATTTGAAGCTTGACTTTGTTTGTTTACCTTGCTGACATGCATCACATATAGCATCCTTTTTGAATGTAATCTCAGGTAAACCAATCACCAACTTCTTTTTCACCAACTGATTGATATCATCAAAATTAAGATGATTCAACTTCTTATGCCACAACCAATTCAGTTATGACTTAGTATGCACAATCAGGCAGGTTTCTGGAACAACAGTAGACCAATCCACAACATACATGTTTTGTTGTCTTCTTCCAGCCAACACAACTTGTTCACCTCTTTCACTAATGACAATACAGTAGCCCTTGTCAAAAGTGAACTTGTAACCCATGTCACAAAATTGTCCAGTGCTCAGTAGGTTGTAGTCCAGTCCTTCCACAAATGCAACATTCCTGATAGTTAATCCATTCCTCACCAGTGTGCCATATCCTCTTGTGTATCCTGGTGTATTCTTGTTGCCAAAATTGACTCTTGGACAATCCTTTGCCACATAATTTGACAAACAGTGCTTATTCTTTGTCATATGTCTGGAACATCCACTGTCAAAGTACCAGACACCCTACAAAACAAAGTTAATGTATTTTAGGTACCCAAAACTGTTTGGGTCCATAGTGGTCAGTGGTAAGCATGACCCTTGGCATATTTCCATAAGGTCTTCTTTGAAAAGTATTATACTTTGGTTCAGATGTGTATTCCACACTTTCATAAGGTCTAACATTTGGTTGTGTAGGATTCACATATGCTTTCTGGCCTTTTGGTACATAATGCTGTTTGAAGTGATTCTTATTGTTAGAAGCACGAGTATAACCATAGGTTTGTTATCTGTTAGGAGCATCCCTGTAATATGGAGTCTGTTGAGGTCCCTGCTGAGGTCTTGAATAAGTCCTCTGCTGATTCCATTGTTGAGGTTTTACCCTAGCATTCTGGTTATGGCTATTGTTTCTAGCAGTAGGGGCATGAATATTCCAATCATCATCAGTAGGGAACAATCTGCCTTTCCCCCCGAGATAAGTATCCCTAGAATGATCAACATTTTTAGGTTTAGGATTCTTATCCTTGGAATATTTCTGATTTTTACCATTTTGTGGTCCAGCAGACTTAGCAGCAGGTCTGCTATCAGTAGGTCTAGAAGGTCCAGCAGTCCCACTTTTGGATTTACCCTTTTTGTTAGGTACTGTTGACATTTTTTACTTCTAATTTTGCTTCTTTGAAGACTTCTCAGTGGGCTTTACTGCCTCAGTAACCTTTTTGGGAGTTGGATCTTGTGCATGTACAAACTTAGGACCAATTCTGGTACTAGGTTCAGTAACCTTACTGGATCCACTCTTAGTAGATTGCTGAGTTCCAAATCCAAGGCCTGTTCTATCACCATAAGGCTTTCCAGATTTGAATGCAGTAGTGGAACTAGATTTTTCAGCAGATTCAGCAGCCACTGAATGTACAGCAGACTTATGTTGATTATGTTCAACATCATTTTCCTTTCCTTTGAGAGTTCTTAATTCAGCTTTTAGCCTTTCAACTTCTGTTTGAAGAGCTTCTTTTTCAGCCTTCACAATCTCATAACCAGGTTGTATTTTCCTCAGTTGATTAAGGATGGCATCCAAAGTTTCTTCATTGTCAGAATTATTGGGATTTGAACCACAAGTTGATTCATAATCACTTTCAGCAGGAGTGTTTATAGATACAAAATTGTATACCTCCTCAGTTTCTTCCATATTTGCCATCAAAGCATAATCTTCCATGTCAGCAACAAATGCAGTATCATCATATTCATTTCCTTTTTCTAATTCAACTTCTTATCCTGATTCATCATCAGCAACCATTGCTTTCTTTCCAGTTCTTCTTTGTTGATTCTTGTTCTTCAGTAGGTCTGGACAGTCAGGTCTGAAATGTCCAGGTTTCTTGCAGTTGAAGCACAGAAAATTAGGTTCCTTTTTCTGTTTTAGATCAGGACAGTCAGGTTTGAAGTGTCCTCGTTTCTTGCAATGTAAACACAAGTAATCATTATCTTTCTTGGATTCTTCCTTTTTCTTTTCACTTGATATCTTTGTGAAATTCCTTGGAGAACCCCTTCCAGTTTTCATCATTCTGATTTCTTGCTCAGTAGGGCAATTTGCACTTGCATCTTATCCAGTAGATCATCTTGAGCTCCAGATGATTCTTCTTGATGTGTTGCAGCCAATGCAGTAGTCTTTGGTTCTTCCTTTTCAGTCTCAGGTGCTAGTTTCTTACTGAATTCATAAGCCTTGAGATCTGAAAATAGCTTGAAGGTGTCCTCTTCGTGTAGTCTTCTCATTTCTTCTATGGCAGTAACCTTCATTTCCAAAACTTCTTTTGCTGGTAGGGCTTCTAAGATTTTTGTATTGATTTCTTCTTTTGAGTAGTCTACATTCAGTAGGGTGAGTTCATCCATGATAGCATTGAACCTTGACTCTATTTGTTCAATAGTTTCATTTTGAAATCTTGAAACTTTTTTTTGGCTACACTGATCTTGTTTTTCTTGATAGCATCAGTGCCTTCACTAACTTATCCCAAAGTTCCTTGGCAGTCTTGAAATCCTTCACTTTCATGTACATATTGTTGTCCAAGGTTCTGTATATGACATCAATAGCAATATTTTTGATTTTTGCTCTTTTTCTATCTTCAGCATTCCACTCTCTTTTTGGTTTTGGAATATACTGAGTTTCACTTCCCACTGTTACTGACTTAGTGATTTCCAGTGGTCCATCATTCATCACATCCATCATCTCATCATGTGTTGCAGCTAGATAAGCCTGCATACGACGTTTATACTCATCAAAACGATCTAAGGAACACATCAACATAGTTCTAGCATATTTGGTTGTTATCCATGATGCAAAGCTTTGAAAATCGAAACTTGAAAAAGTTTTCAAAGTATTTTCACAAGCACAACAAGTAGGATTACTTGCAGCGTAAATCGCTCGATACCAATTGTTGGTCCCTTGAAAAGGCTTTGGTTAAGTTTAGAGGGGGGGTGAACAAACTTAACACTTAAAAACTTTTGGAGTTAACAAACTCAGCAAGGTCGATGAGTTCTTGATCGCTCGATGTCTCAATCGACCACTCACTCGTGAGTCTGTTGACAGTAGATATCACTGAATTTATTGCAGTGGAATATATTCAAATTAAGCCTTATTACTTGTTGTTTAAATGAGATACTAAGTATTAGATACTCTGTAGTGTAAGTGTGTGATTCAGTTGCTAGTTTCTGTAGGTTGATGTGATCAGTGTACTAAATGCAGAAATTAAATGCAGAAAGTAAGTAGACAAATTTTATAGTGGTTCCAGGTGGTGTAATCCTGTCAGTCCACTCTTCTCCTGTGATGTTGGAGGAAATTCACTAGAGATCTTTGAGGTTGCAGTTACAAAAATCCCTACGCTGTCTGACCTTCACCAATAACTATGGCTTCACAAACTGAACACTTGAAACAGGTAGGATTGCTGCTCCAAAGTATTCCACTGGTCCTTGAAGGGTAGGATTGCCTCTTCACCAGCTCCACCACAAAAAACAGTTCTTGACACCTAAGTGCTTCTCTGTCTTCAACAGGTTTCTTGTAAAAGAAAGTTTGAATCAAGTAAATGATTCAACAGTCAGCAGCTTAATCAGGATGAAATGATCAGCAGCTTAATATCTTCAAGTGTGTGAACTTGATGTAACTTGATAGCAAAGTTACACTTGAAGAGTTTTCAAGATCGTGAGCTTTAAGTTACGTGTAAGTCACAGGTGATTTCTTGATAAGAATCTTGATAGCTTAGGATATATTGTTATTTTTCATCATGTGTATCTGAATCAGGAGTCCTCTATTTATAGGTGAGAATCCTGTGACTTATGTTTGAAATTCAAACATAGCCGTTTCAGATTTGTCCCCATCTTGACTTGCTTTCGTCCCTCAGACATAGTATCGACATCGCTTTGTCGATTTTTCCTCGCGCTTTCATCTGTCCACCCTTTGACTTGTGTCTATTGGTTATACCTCTGAATCTTTCCAACGTTCATTTAATCTTGGCCATTGATTTGTTGACAATATCAAGGCTTGTAATTCATCCTTATCCTTGTAATATTCCAAAGTAACCTTTGATTAAATCGAGATTTATACTCAGCAGTTACCTGTGTATATTGGTCTGCTGATGTTCATGTCAGTTAGTTGTTTTAAGTCTGCTGTGTTTATGAAACACTTCAGCTGACTGCTTTTCATCTAAATTTTTATTGTGAAGTTAGAGTACACCATTTTAATCATAACTAAGTTCCAATCACCACTTAACATGTGGAACTTAGACCTTGTACACAAGGTATATGTAATCGGTTTAGGTTATCACAGACTTTCCTAAATTCTGATTCCATATCCTTGACTTTAAATACTAAGTTTGATCCCTTATCCTTCAATAACTGAGTTTGAACCTCACCTTGATCTTGGCGAGTCCCTAACTAGTCTACTGACCTAGTTACCTTACTGACCTAGACAGGTCTGCTGATAAAGTCAGCTGACCTAAATACAATGCTTGTTTGATCAAACCTATACAAAGATCAAACTCTAATAAACCTATACATTTGATATAGACATCTTTTTGCCTTTGCTCTATAACAGCTAGTCTGGCACTCATCATTAAAACTTAAAATAAGTCCAACAACTTTATTGCATCAAATCTATATGAGAAGATATATTGTATTGTATTGCCTATGTTACAATTGGATTCTGCGGTTTTATACAGATACTATTGCCGACTTAAGACTCAAATAAACCCTAACCGACCTAGTAGATACGACAGACTTCGGTTTCTTGTCCTCTAAGTCCTTGGTAAATTGGGCCTGGGCTTCGATTAATCGGCCCAACTTTTCATCCATTTTTCTGGCAGATTTCTTCCTGGACTTCATTTACTTGGCCCAATGTCTTCCTTTCAGCCTAAATCCGTCCTTAGCTGCTCCAGATTTCGATACATCCTGAAAAGTGTATAAAACAAGGCGGAACAGTACCAAATCTACGGGATAATAATAGAAATGCAGAATCATGAACCTAGGAACATACACAGCATTTAACATATATTCCATTCGATAACGAGCCTATCTATCTCCTCTCGAGCACAATTCGGGGTAAATAAGGGTATAAGTAATGGTAACATTTATGGCGCCATCACTTGGCTATCATTTACTATGTGATTATACCCTGTTTATACCTCGTTTTATATGTATTCGGAGACATTTGGTTGTATTTTTATGCATGTTTTGTTTTCATTTTGAGATCTAGGACGTAAAGTTCGGAAATCTAGTTATTTGTCGGTGTTTTGATGCATTCTCGGTCACTTTAGTGTCCTGTAGGGGTTATGTGTAGTTTTTGCTGTGGTTATTTATAGGAATTAGGTGTTCTAGATTACCGGAATGCGAGATACGGGGGTTGGAACGTGTGCCCGAAGCTCAAACGTTCAAACGGATCAAAATTCATTGGTATTACAACCTTGGCTTCCAATCATCTGCATTTTGATCCGTATTAGAGGCATTTTCTGTACTGGACATCTTCATGAAAGTTGTAGACAATTTCATCAGCTTTCCATTGCATTTTGAATCACTTGATTTGGAGGTCTACACACAAAGCTATGGCGGATTTACTAAAGATGTGTCAGTAGGTGCACACCTAATGATATGGTAGGTGCACACCTACAAGATCAGAGACACCCCTAACCAGAGCACTTGGTAGGTGCACACCCAACAATTTGGTAGGTGGACACCTACCAGTGCTGAGAGTGGGGAATTTTGCTTACTTGGTAGGTGCACACCTACCATTTCGGCAGGTGTGCACGTACCGACCTTTTTACCCACTTGCACCCCCACTATTAAAGCCAAATTTTGGGTGGATAAACATTATCCCCTTCTTCTCTAGCTCGTTTTTTCTGCAATTTTCTTCATTTTCATAGATTAGCTTAGGTTGTAAATAGTTTTAGCTTAGATTAGGTTTAAATTGTTGTAATCCGAAAACTCGTGCTACGGCTATTGCAATTTCAGTTTGGATTTCGTTTTATAAAAAATAAAAAAAAAAATTTCCTAATATATATTATTAGCTGCTTCCCAAAAATTATTAGCAGGAACTTTCAGAAAATATATTAGTAGCAACGATAGTTTCCAATTTTTTTATTATCAGCTTTTTTGGGTTTAAAACAAGTTTCTTTACTTTTGTGTATCATATTTCCTTTAGTTATATATAACAATTATCACGCGGATGACTTCGAGAAAAGGCCCTCTTTTCACCATTAGAACAAACACTTAACTTGTTTTGATAATAGTGTCTTGTAATAAATGCTTGGATCGTTACGGATTATATATATATGAAGTTGGTTTTCTCGAGTTCGAAGTTTCTTCCGATTATCTATATATGTATATCTTTTATATTTCTTTTGTTTGTGTGTATTAGTTATATGGTGAAATCTTGCTTTGTTGTAGTTGTAATGAGTAGCTAATCGTTATATAGCCGAGTTATGCGATAATCACCGAAATCGAACCCTAGTTTGTTGTTTGAGGTGTTCTTGATGTTTCGATTGTTGATTCTCGATGTTACCGTAGTTCTAGAACTTATTCTTAAAAACGTTTGTTGAATTGGCCATTTGATAATTGTATTACACGTATCGTCTTTATATATGTATTTTGCGAGAGAATATGGGAACCAGGGTTCTAGGATCACCCTATAAAACCGACTGAGTTGTTTAGATTCGGTTTCGTGTGTGAGGTTTGTATCGACTTTGTTGAGTGTTTCACTGAACGTAGACCGTGTTAGGTCAATTAAATCCCGTCAATGGACTGTTGAATCTAACATAGGAAGGTAGATTATTGAAATAATGTCTATTCTCGGAATTAGGAAACGACACCCTTCGAGTTACATCGAGAACGTTTTGTTAGGTTAAGAACACCTCCGGACTTAGCTAGGGTTTGGTAAGTAGTTGATTGGATCATAGCTCGGCTATCTCTTTTATATAGTTTTAACTCTCATTTGTGCATAGTAGTTCTTAGAACCGGTGATCCGACAAATCACCGTCTTCAGTAGTTGTGTTGACCTAAACTAGGAACGATACCGACTTTGATACTTAACCAGATTTCCTGTGGGATACGACATTGCTCGTCATTTATAGTACAACCGACTCGGTATCCTGCCAGTTAGAGTTGTCTTTACTGTAAAACGGCCATCATTAAGGCATAGAAAATTGAGTTGAATTGAGTTGTTTCATTTCCTTTTCCACACGGTAATTTATACATAAAACAAATAGGAAATACTTACACAATGTGTCCTAAAGATATGCTACCGAGTACCGATTGCCTATAATGAAGCTGTCTAGTAAATAATATATTGCGGCTATCTCGAAGATTATAACGTCAATACATAGATGTCCTTGCTCCAATGCATAGATGAGTGGTGCATGATTTCTGCCTAAATAAATTCGTCTAATATTTTTCGACGGAGTGTTTTCTTTAAACTAACGCGACTTAATAACTTTCGAATAGAGTGTAATGATATAATAAGTTAAATAACTAAATACACAGATATTTGTTTCATGGAGTAAATATGTGCTTTTAGATAAAGCTAATTACCATGTTTAATTTGCAACAGTATTTGTAGTATAAACTGATAAACCGAACCAAACCGAAGAAATGTAAAACCGAACCAAACCAAAAAAATGTAAAACCGAACCGAATTTAATATGATTAGTTTTGGTTTCACAATTTTCAAACCGAAATATTTGGTTTGGTGGGAAAATCATAAAACCGAACCAAATCAAATCATGAACACCCCTAATTGATTAGATAGTTGAGATTATTGAGATAAAGTAGTATAGTGAATAAAATAATATTAATAAACCATGGAATGTCCACTCAAAAAAAGAAGAAAAAAAAGGGAGGAGTGAATACATGAAAGATTAATATTTTTTTATTTGCAGTGGAGATATTGTTCAGATGGTTTAGCATTACTTTATTTGTAAATTAAGTGTGAGAGAAATTCTAACGTCCCAAACTTGTGTTTGACATCGTTAATTGAGTCATAAAAGATCCAGTTTACGGGCGAGGACGCCAGGAATATTCCCAGATTCGTCCCTTCCAAAGGCGGTGTGGCACTTACTTTTGTCTTGTAGTCAGCTCTGATAGCTAATTGAGTCATAAAAGATCTAGTTTACATTCTCCCGCAATGAACAGTCTGTTCCCGGACTCGTCCTTACCAAAGACGGTGTGACACTTAGTTCCGTCTAGTAGTGGGCTCTGATACCATTTTGTAACGCCCTCAAACATTCGTATGGCAGAGCCAACGCTAATTGAGTCATAAACAATGTTTGATTAGCCAAGAACTTATTATTACTCCGATACATTTTTCTAGTTATGAGAGCTGAATCAATCCTGTCAATACCTACGCATGAATTTACAAATAACTCTTTGATATTCGATGACATAATGCTACTTTCATTGACCGACCTCGATTAGAAAACAGTTAATTAGAAGTCTCAATTGAGTTTCCAAACTGCTATATATATTTTTTCGATGAAGAGTTTGTAATCATTAAGTTCTCTCTCCAATTTCCCGGTTATGCATTCAATTGATTGATCAAATTCTGCTGTATTCAGTTTTCCTAGCACTTTTGTTGATTCAAAATTCTGTTTGAAGTTTTTGAATAGTGCATGATCATTTTCGTTTTGTTTTTACCTCGATTTTAACATGGTATCAGAGCTATCTTCAAGACAGATCGAAGTTTCTTGTTAATTCTTAACACACAACAACAGGAACGAATGGAAGTGTAAATGGGCAGAAAGCATCAAGTTCAAATTCTAATCAACACAGAGAAAATCCTACTCTCATTCTTGTCCAGCCTCTGTTGAAAGGCTCAGGAAATTTCCGGTCATTTCAATCAATCCCGCATCCCAAAAAGGGAAGCCTCCTACGGCGTCGTTTCAGAGTTGTTCTGAAACAACGCACCCACATGAAAACAGTGTCTTTTCGTGTGGCTAGCAAAAGGACAAAGATGGCTTCATTGTTTGGGAAGCTGGCCTTGTGGCCGGGTGTTAGCAAGAAGAAAGAAATGTAATGACTAATATATAAGACATGTCACTCGATGCACCAATGTAATGCATAGTACTTTCTAACTTGACACTCACTGCACTAATGTAATGTGCTTAGTGTCTCCTCTGGAACTTTCATTATTAAGCAAATCTTCAAATTCTACCTCATTAATTCATACAGCAAGTCTGATAAACACATAGCTGGCTCATATAACGGGTTGAAAGTTCTAAACTTCAAATCTCCGTACAAACATTTCACTCCTAATATGGAGTTGTAACCACTCATATACAGGAATGATTTCTAGCATATTGATTCCTGTGCTACAATCCTTTCTTTCAAGAAACCTCAGGTTCCAAATCCAAACAAGCAGCAAAATCACAGCCCTAAAAAAGGCGAAACATAACCTAGGCAAACAGCCGGTCTGATAAGCATGTGAGACAAAAAGAAAAGACCAGATCTGGACAAAAGAAGGCAAAAATCATTCACCCTAAAAAGCCATAAAAGGTGACAGGGAAGGACGTATAACCCTTTCTTATTTCAAACATCAGCCTGTTACTTTATACCCGCATGAGCCAAATTAAAAAGAAAAAAAAAAACAACGGACAAAGTAACAAGGCAAGAACAAGGAGCCAATCGCTCAAAAGTTATATGCACAAGGCACACAATGCACGCAGCAAGGATGACAAGCTTGGATATGTAAAACACGCCCTATATAAAGTATTGTTGCCCACCTACCTCCATGGCCAAAACAACACAGTTCACTCGGGCAGTGGCCAACCCATTCAGCATGAAAACACTTCTCAGAGTTCCAAGCGGCTCTTCCATTCAACACCAAACGGGAGCCCCAACTGCAAGAGGAAACTAGAAGAACCAAAAATTTCTACCAGAAACAGAAAGATTCAACATGGATATAACTACAACTAGAACAACACCTTATGGTGATTCACGAAAGAAAGAAATAATAAAATACAAAGAAAGATTGGAATCAAGAACAAGTAATGTCTTAATTCGCACAAAAATACTCTAAATTAATTAATTAAGTCTAACATATCCCCAACAAACCAAAATCATCCAACATAAATTTAAATTGAAGCATAACATCGTTAGAAACATTATATTCAGAATCACGGTTTCCTAGCTAGCCCACGAAGTCATCTCTTATCTGCAAAAGAGCAACCATACTGTGATCTTAATGAACTGAAACATAAGTTAAAACAGAGAATCCGGTTTGGTTCCCTCAGGTGTTGATTGAGACTAAACTTGACCTGCATTCCCCTATTCCCAAGCGGAGCTCCAAGCAATGGGCATCGTATGGCCGAAGTTGTGATAAATATTGGATTTGGGATTACAGTGGCTGGAATTAGTCAAAACAAAAGGAACATTATGACAGCTAGATCAGCTGAGTTTTTACTTGTTCTTGTTCTTATTGATTGGACTTTCAAGGCCACGCACAGAGGCTGTTGAATTTGGCACTTAAAGGAAGGTTTCTGGTAATGAGACAATGGTACAGTATACATTTATAGCATACACTACGACAACCATGCTGGAGAATTTGTTACAAAAGGCAGACACGGTTGCAGTCTCCCAAATATGCTTTTCAAAAGTACATCATTAAACATACCTTGAATTTAGATGGTTTGTTTTTCTTAGTGCCTTACAAGAAAACAGACTTGTCCATCTGAACGATACAATGGAAAAAATGTAGAATGCTATGGACGAAGCCAAGTACAAAGACACAGTGTGAAAAGTGTAAGGAGTGCTGTGTACCATGTTTTTCAATAACCTAAATATAAAAAATAGAGAATAAAAAAAAACTTTTCAGGCAACAACACGTAAAGCAATGTTAGCAAAACTGAACCCTTCACTAATGGATAGCTAAGGCGCTAAAGCAGCAAAGCAACTGGGGACAACAATAAATCCTAAGACTACAATCAATAATATACACGCAGATGGTTGAAATTTACGAAAACAAAAGGGAAAACATGACACGTGTGGAAATTATTATGATGTATGCGTGAATGAATTGTTTTGTATGACACATGGGTACAATAGTAATATTCGTTTACAACAGAACAAACGGCCACATGGAAACTATTACTCTGTAAACACTTTGCCTTACATCCATAAAGCTATGTAGTAGAAAAGAGCCAAACAACAACCAGAACACCTGTGAAACTGTATATTATTGATTGTCGTCTTAGGATTTATTGTTGTTCTAATCTAGCATTTGCTTAAAAATCATATGGCTTTACATTTACAGGCCTTTAAGAAGATGTTACTTTAGTTTAAATTTAATGAAAAGAAACTTTATCCACTACGGCCGACAGCCGACTAAAACTTGGAAGATGCTTTCAATGGTACAAGGGGGAACAACACAAATTTAGATGCAAATTATAGAAAGAGAAAAACTAAAAAGTTCTAAACAAGAGCTGTGCAGACGAGGCAGCTTGTACCATCCTGGTCTTACACTATTCAGCTATAGGTTTCTCAGGCTGAAGGATTCATTTCAATCAATTTCACGTCCCATAAAAACAGGCCAGCTTTCCCCCAATTTCAGGCAACACAAACAAAATAAAGTCAAATAAACCATCCAACAGAGAAGTGTATCAACGAAACACAGAATAGTCAATGGTGGGGACAAGTGTAAGTGCATTGGGGAAGAATCACCAGTGCTTGCTTTCTCCCTTTACTGAAAAATGACTTTAAAAATAATATGTCATAAAGACTTTGTAGGGGATGAACCCCCGCCCCCCCAAAAAAAAAAAAAAAAAAAAAAAAAGAAAGAAAGCCTCAAAATGGCGTCATTTCAGAGTTGTTCTACACCAATTCTGCAAAACAATGTATCTAACGCACCCATAAAACGGTATTGTTTCATGTGGCTAGCAAAAGGACAAAAATGGTTTCACAGCTTGGGAAGCTGCCCTTGTCGGTGTTAGCAAGAACAAGGAAATGTAATGACTATATATAGGACATGTCAATATATGCATTAATCTAATGCATACTACTACCTCCTAACTTGATGTTCTCATTCTCAAAGTTCTTTTTTTGTTGGCTTCTCCATTTGGGAAATTGGTGGTCTTGTAAAGCAGAAAGAAGGAATGTAATCAATCTAGGACATGACCCTCTGCACTAATGTAATGCATAGCAAATCTTCAAATTCTACATTGCCCATACAGCGTCTCTAATAACATATGGCTGGCTCATAAAACGGGTTGAGGGTTCTAAACTTCTCTGTACACATATTTCACTCCTAATCTGGAATTTAAACAAAGCATATACATGTCAGATTTCTTGCATACCCTATCCAGTGCTACAATCTTCCATCCAAAAATACCTAATGTTCAAAATCCAAACAAGCAATAAAATGAAGACGAACCGCAACCCAACACCAAAACACAGCCCAAAAAAAAGGCTACACAGAACCTAAGCAACATTCAATCTGATAAGCAAGGGGACAAAAAAGGCAAATCTGAACAAACGAAGCCAAAAATCATTCACCCTTCAAAGCCCATAAAGGTGACAAGGATGAATACATAACCATTTCTTATACCAAACATCAGCCTAAACCATTACACCCACAAGAACCAAAAAAAAGAAGAAAAAAGAAAAACCTACAGACAAAGTTACAAGGCAGGAACAAGAAGCCAATCATTCAAAAGTTATATGCATAAGGCACACAATGCACGCTGCAATGATGACCACCTTGGATATGTAAAACAATGTCTATATAAAGGAGCATCCACCTACCTCCACAGAAAAAACAACACAGGCCACTCAGGCAGTGGCCAATCCATTCAACATGAAAACACTTCTAAGAATTCCCAATGGTTGTTCCATTTGACGCTAATTGAAGCCAGCCGCATGAGGAAAATAAGCTTACGACCACGTGGTGAAAGAATTCTGCAATGTTAATTCTCCTGGGAAGAACCAGAAAAATTGCACCAGCCAATGTTGGAACAATTCTGCTGAACAATGAATGCAGACACACACAGCACACAATGTCGTTTCAGGCAAAAGGGAGAAAAGACAAGGGGAAAAGATGGATGGCCAAATCAGTTGGCCAACTTTTATTATACTCCTAACTATAGAATACTATGCCAAGAGATGGATCAAGTAGAACAAAAAAATTGAAGAAACTGTCTGGAAACTAGAAGAACTAAGACATTCAAACCCAAATTTTCTACCACAAACAGAAATTTTCAACATGGATATAACTACAATTAGAACACCTTATGATGATTCAAGAAAGAAAAGAAGAAATAAAAAATACAAAGAAAGATTGGAATCAAGAACATGTAATGTATCAATTCGCACAAACATACTCTACATTAATTAATTAAGTCTTACATATCTCCAACAAACCAAAATCATCCAACATGAATATAAAATGAAACATAGCTTCATTAAAAGCATATATTTAGAATTGTAGTTTCCTAGCTCGCCCATGAAGTAATCTCTTCTCTTATCTGCAAGAGAGCAACCATACTGCCACGTGTTGATTGAGAATAAACTTGACCTGCATTCCCCTATTTCCAAGCAGAGCTCCAAGCAATGGTCAATGTATGGCTGAAGTTGTGATAAATCATCGCAAACAACAGAGCTGTAATGATTTAGTAGATCATACAATATTAGCTTTCCGGTTGTTGTTTTGTATAGGAATTTATGCTTCTTAGAGAAAGATATCGGCTTTAGGAATTCACTTAGAGGTCCGATCGAATAGAGTTTGGTCCAGGTTTCTTCCTTCATGTGGTTATTCATCATCCATACATGTACATAGCTACTTGAAGAATAAGGGTTATTACAGCACGAGACAAAAGCAAGGGACTCTTGGTTTAAGACAAAAAGACTAGGGACATTTTCCCAAGAACCTAAATTTTCACTGTTGTCCCAACCTTGAGGAAATTTCGTTTTCTTAAACAACTCAGTAGCAATGTTGAAAGTGAGTATTCGCCACCCAAAAAGTCTTGTTCTCACACACCAGTGAATGACCCCATTAAACAATGTGGAACATTTGGTTGAATAATGAACAACCAAAGGAAATCCTTCTAATTTTCTCCAAGCATTTGATCTTAGGTTGTATACTTCAGCTCTATGTCCATCGACTTTTCCCCAATAGTCTAAGGTCACCACTCTAACAACCTTAAAATCCATGGTAACATTATCAAATCCAAAGCCAGCCAATTCACAATACTCTCCAGGATTGCTAACGGGCGGAACGGGAAGAGTTCTCACCTGCTTCAATGATGGATTAACCAGCAAAAAAATTGGATAATATCTCAAACACAGTATGCCATTGCAGTGACCAACCGATTTTAGCAAAACGTTGCTTTGAGAAGGCGAGAGATCAAAAATAAGGGCTGGAGATGATGTATAATCGACGGCTTGTTTTTGAAAATCACATATATTAATCAATCTAATAATGCCCTTGTGGAACCGAGTGGCAGATGCTCCCTCTATATAATCATTGCAAACGTGTAAACACATAGCAAGAAAAGTCTCTTCACTCCTAATAAGATGCTTGTGTATGAAAGGAGTACTTTTTATGAGATGGAACCATGATTTACTTGCGCTTTGAAATTGGAGGATAGATTTACGGCCTTTCATTTAAAAGACTTTCATCCCCCTCTCTTCATTTAAAAGTCTCTTCATCTAAAACCCTTCATTTTACACACAAAAATCAAACCTTTTAACTGTAACTACTCAAATTGCGCGCTTCTTTAACCAAAATCATCACACGCGCACTTTTAAATAAATTTCTGTAATACTTGAATGGTCTTGTATTTTCTGGATTTTATGGTATTACAAGGTTGAATAAGGAACATAAGAATTCTGGCAGTATCATTGGATAAATTTGGTTTAAATTGATTACTGGCATAATCTTGAAGTAAATCCTATTGTAAGCCTTTATGCCCGACTTTAGCCGAGGAATGGCGTTTTAAGGGTTTTGGCATTTGCATATGGATTTAGATTTAGATTATTGACGGTTTGAAATTTTAGAAAACTTCCATCCATGATACTTGACGGATCTTATTGTCCATATTTTGTAATATGTCCTGTTTTAATACCCTAACATCCTTACTTTGGCTAGACAAATAATTAAAAATGAATTTAATCTTCCTAAATGGAAACCTTTCCGTGACTGGTTTTTTGAACATGTTTCAAAAGAAGATAGAGATTACTATCAAGATGACTTTTATAATTATGTTAATAATGAAAATAAAATGATTACTTTTATATCATGGTTTATTAAACCGGTAACCTAACAAGAATATCCTCGATGATTTCTTCGGGAAGATGACGACACCTGTCCATCATATTCAAGGGGCTGAGAAAGGCTGCAATTTAGCGTTTTGAAACGTAACGATTTGTAAGAAAGCCTTCATCGATTAGTAGGGGTGAACATGGTCCGGTTCGGCCGGTTTTTTCCGTTTTCTAAAACCAAACCATTTTATACGGTTTTCAATTTTCGAAACCAAACTAAAACGGTTTTCAGACGTAAACCATGTGTTCGGTCCGGTTTGGTTCAGTTTGGTTTCGGTTTTTTACGGTTTTTCTTTAACAATAAATATTATTGATACGAAATCACAAATTACCTCGTAACAACAAATGATAATATATGTAATACATTAGTACTATTATGTTAGTAAATCCAATGAGATGATTTAACAAATGTTTTATATTTACCTAACATCTACCCATGCAAATCTTAAATATCCAAAACCAATCATGTTTCAACACCATCCAACACAACGAAATCGACACCTACAATTGAATTCCAAAGTTTGAGACGCGAACAAGATAATGAAAGAGTAATCTCTTACTCATTTCAATTCATCAATGAATCATCGATTTCAAAAATACTAATAATGAACTAATCGTTACATTATTGAATATCATTTATAAATCTCAAAATCCATTTGACAAAATAATATTTTGAGTATGGTCAAGGAAGAAAGAGGAATGCGTTTGTTCCATAAGTAAATGGAGAGATAAATTAAAGATAAATAATTTTCACACATTTCAAACGAAAAAAAACATGTGATATAGTTTTGGACTTTATTTAGTTAGAACATATTCGGCATTTTATTTTCTCCAAAACACCAACTCGTATTTTGATTATCTCAACAATGTTATTGTCCAACATAATCTAATTATAAGCAAATAAAAGACAAACTTATATAAAACTAATGTATATAAATGCATTTATTTATATAAGATGTCAAACCTAACAAATGAACAAATCGGAAAATGTCCATGATTAAGTTCATCAACATCATTAGAAGAAGTAAGTCATACAAATAAGTATTCACATAATTCAAATATTGGTCTTTGAGGAAGTAGAAAGAGAAGAAAAGAGTTAAGCGGTGGTGAGTTGTGAACCGATACGTACTCTGAATCTCTTAAATGATCAACAAAATATGAATCTTTAGGATATGAGATTAGTAATTGATCATTAATGCATTACAATTACAAAGTTTAAACAAGTTGAGTTGGACCGAAAAAAACACATTAATGTTTTAAAGTATTAATAGATGTAGGTATGCGTGTGTGTGTGTGTGTATATATATGTATGTATGTATGTATACATATAAAATCCGGTTTGGTCTGGTTTTAAACGGTTTTCATTTTTTTAAATTGGAACCAAATTGTTTTTTACGGTTTGTTTTTTACAATACAAAAACCAACCAAAAAACCACGGTTTATACCTTTCCGGTTTGGTTCGATTTGGTTCGGCCGGTTGGTTTGGTTTCTGGTTTTTTTTGTTCACCCCTATCGATTAGGGATTCCTCTATTAACATGGAAAGTAAGGCTCTCTCCAACAACAGTACTCCAAACATCATTTTAACTACATTATAGTCTGTTCAAGTTATATTTTTTCAACACTCTTAAACAATATTCACTCCAATAATCACACTTTATGTAACACTTTATATTTACTCCAATAAGTTATTTCAAAAAATATTGATATTATTATAAAAAAACATGTCTTTTTCCTGTAACGTTACATTATGTAATCTATTTTTAACCGCCTACATATTTAGACAATGAGTAATGATACAGGCACAACGATTATGCCACAAGAATGGTGTAGATCACCATTGTGGCACAACCGTTGTGCCCGTATCATTACTCTTAGACAATATCAGTATTGTCTTAAAAAAAAATAGAAAACAATGTTAACATTTTATTAGTGAAATGTAAGGTTTTAATTTAATTGTCCTTATAATATTTCCTAAAAATAAAGCCGTTTATATGTGATGATGATATTGGAGAAAAATTGGCCCACATGAATTATAAAGTTGAAATTAACATGTCTTGGAAATTTGAAGGAAAAGCCAACAGATTTTGGAGTTAAAGGGTCTTCAAGTGATACCATTGTAAGGTTAAGTTACTTTATATCATCTAAAGTATCTTTTAAAAGGTTGGTACAAGGGTCCATTGTGGACAGCCTAAGATATGCAAATTTGGGTACTAGTGAAAAGTTGGTTTGATGTACAATAAATTAAGAATGGAAGGAATAAAAATGTTTCATTGATATTCTAAACGTAGTGATATTACGGGACAAAACAAAAAATCTTTGAAAATTTTAGCGTTACGGAATTTAAACCTGGTGGAGCTAATGATGATTCTGACGAATTTGAGGTTGATTTGGAGATTTGTACGATCATGATGAAGATCTGGGAACTTTGATGAAGATTCCGATGAAGACCTTGATGAATACCGGTTGGAAAACCAAAATTGGGCGGTTCTAGGCCGCCGGAACCCGCCGTGTAACTGACCGGAAAAGTGTTGGAAGTGTCGTTCCCGGTAACGGAGCTAATTGATAATGTCTGAATTATCACAAACGGATTAAGCGGTGGATATCTAACAAATTATGGTTTGATTGTCCGAAAATTTCACGGTAATGCTCTACAATACAATTGAAACAGGGAGTGTTTTTTGGGGGAATTATGGTTGTGCCGATTTGGTTGTCTACGTCACGTAGTTCTGGTGTGTGAGGGGATGCCGCTATTTATAGGGACTATAGTCGGCGGTTTATAATGGCAGTGAGTAAATACGCGTGACGTCGGGCGAGCTCTTTTGGACGAGCTTGAATCGTGGATCAACTGCGGGCTCCGTGCTTGTAACCGTTGTTTAGACTGCTCTAGTTAAGCGGCTTGATCCGAAATGGAGAGACGAGCGGTCGGTCCCCAATGTCTTTGAGACGAGCTGGTTGTTGATTTGATTGACGCATGTTGCCTCGGCCAATGATGAGGATAGTAGAGGCGCGAGGCGGGCTGGATTGTCCCGGTTTGGCTCAGCTTACGATGGGCGAACTGTCTGGACCGAGGGTCTTATCCGCTATTAGGCTTATACATCGGCCATGTCTTGGATCCACGGGTTCTTTGTTAGGCTGGGCATATCATCTAATCTAAATGCTTAATTAAGTCTAGAAATGATCATTATGAACAAATAACCTATAAGAAAAAGGTTTTCAGAAAAATTTGACATTGAAAAGTATGTTTTCATTAAGGTAGAAACTTTTCTTCAAAAAAATTGTTAGAAACTCCTTTTTCTTTTTCTTTTTTTCCATTGAAAAATATGTTTTCATTAAGGTAGAAACTTTTCTTCTAAAAAAAGAAAAGAAAAAGTTAGAAACTCCCTTCCCCTCCCCTCCCCCTCCCGAGTTTGCATCTTTAATTGCTTTAAACGGCAAACATTTGGCCGTTAACTAGTAGTATATGGAGGTATGTCCCAAACGCGCCTCAATTAATACATCACTGCTAGTTCATTGCCCCAAACGCAAATATAGAGTATTACTTGTTACATAGGGCACTGTGTTACTGCACACACACACAATTTACATGTGAGTAAAATTGAAGTGTTGGCGAATTTGAGAAGCTCTCAATAACCTCACACACAGTTGAGGTGTTATATCCCTAATTGAATATAAAATTGAAGTGTTATATACACACACCACTATGCATATATATATATATATCTATATATCGATATGTATATATATGTGTACCTAAAGGTCGATAAGTCAATTTTTACCTAAGAGTAAAATTGGAGTGTTATTGAACTTGAAAAGCTCTGAATAACCGCTATAACCGTCTCTATCTTCATCATCGATTATTATTACAGGATGAAAGAAATAGTAAATACCAAAGTAACGTTTGTGTCTATATTATTAATCAATCTAACTAAATAAAATCGACTTTTTTCCACTATGGTGTTGGGGAAAGTTTAATAAGATTGGTGGAATACAAATTTATTACTCCCTCCGTTTTTTCTTTGAAAGTCGGAGAGAAGAATCATTCGGATTAAGAAAATGATTAATATATCTGAAATATAATGTAAAATAACAAAATTACCTTTCATTAATTATGCATGAAAATAGTACCAAAATTTATGTTAATAAAATTAACGATATAGGTGGAAAAAAATAAATGATGCATTGATATTATAAAATAACAGATAAATAAAAACAATTTTTTTTTGAAAATGACAGTTATAAAAAATGGAGGGAGTAATACTGATTTGGAGGGAAATATTAGTTTATATTAATATTAATACAAAATTAAATGAGTACCACTACACGAATTTACAAAAAAAGAACTCAATAATATTTGTTATCAATATCATTTCAAGACCGACCTTAATATAAACATTACATACCATTACCATATCCGACACAAATATAAATGGGAAGCAACTACGAACAAAACAATCGCTGCAAAGTGAATCATCAGAAAATTGATATGAAAGTGTAAATTCTCATATCTTTCCACAAGCTAATCTTATACAAAGTGTTGTTGCTGCAGAATGACCACATAGTTTAACACCCAAAAAAATCCATTTCTTGAACCGGAAAGGCTCCATCACCTTCTTTACGCAAGTCCAAAGTTGGGCTCAGGTTGATAGACTAATAAAATCCGACATTGTTGGTTGCTTTGATAACATAAGCCACGAACTTCTCATGCTAGCTCTTAAAAAATTATCGAGGAAGAAGGACCGAACGCGTCTCGATTCGCATCCTTCACGCTCTTGATTCAAATTAGCTCCGCAAGGAACCGTAGCATGGGGATGTCTAATCCTTTTGCCGCCGCAAGGTCGGTTAATCGTGACTCGATGGGCTCGACGACCCCTGGTTCTGGAAGGCACATGAGTCCGAACGCTATGTTGAATGTGCGACCGACATTACACGGTACACTTCGTAAGCTTTTTGAGAGCTTACTCGTTACTCTTGTGAGAGGTTATGAGAAATACGTAAGTGATTGTTGAGATAGGCTCTCTACAGAGTATTTCTCTGTATCCACTCCCACGGTCTTTATAGATACACTTCGTAAGCTTTTCGAGAGCTTTTCCTTAATAAAAGAAAAATAAGATGATCTTATATCATGAGGTTGTCTCATTTCAAAGGATTGCAAACCAATTTTTGCAGGATGCGAAGAATAGAGTGTGAAAGCCATTGACTAGGCAATATATACCTTTGATCATAAAAATCACTTGATCAACTCTATCACCAAGATGTCAATCGCACTGATTGATGAGGGCCATTAATAAGTCAATCACACCACAATATGCACCGGATCGATTAGGTTACCAAAGTAAACTAACTACACCACCGAAATGGTTTCTCGCAGACAAACACGTTACGATGCAATCTATGAGTCCAATAGCAAAGCAAAATGAACACCAATGCAAAATGAAAGCACGCGTTGAAATACACACAGGACAAAAGATAGCTAATTAAAGCTACTCAAACATCTTCTCAACTCAAAACACAAAGGAACAAGAACATATGATGACAAAACGGTATCTAAGCCAAAAGGAACACCAATAACAACAACAACAACAACAACAACAACAACAGCAATAAACATACTCAACATTGAAAGCTGAAATCCCAGACATAGTGAAACCAATAATAGAGCATCCAGCACAAAACAAGCACCAAGTAACAGATTCTAAAGAGAATTAACACACTAAACATCAACACCAAAGAATGTCTACCAATGTAATTCCAACCCCACATCACCCCAAAACCAGCCAGCACAAACAAAAGCATTATACATACCCAAGCATTGGATAGTACAGCTGATGGTGAAGAATATGACCTAAGAAAATGGGTTTTAGTTTTTTGTGTGATCAATCAAATCATGGCAATGGAATCACTTGTTGAACAAAGGGTATGCAAGAAATCTGACATGTATATGCCATTAGAAAATGTATATTCAAGTTTGGTTGCTGCCATTAGAAAATGTTGTATACTACTTCATGGGAATGATGCTCTTCTTTATGATACAACTACTGCAGAAAACACTCATAAGTTCTTAGAGACTGTTTCATATACATAACTATTAGTGATTGCATATTGTATTCCACTATATTTTGTAGCTTATAGTAGCTGAACATTAACCATCATAGATGGTATCTTTGTCAGCTATGTGTCTTTTAAAGTGTACGGCTTTATATTATTAAAAATCGATGACTGTATCGTTTCTATGGATGTAAAAAGTAGAAACATGATATTGAATGTTGTCAAACGAATGTTTCTTTTGAATTATATGACTTCATATTAATAAAAATCCATGATTGTATCATTTCTATAATTGTAAAAATATCATCCATTTTTATGTTTACGGCTTTAACGGGCACGCCGTGCCTTGCACGGCGTAATCATAACCACTAGTCTTATATTATATCTATTAAGTGCTTAGGCACTTTGCCCACAAGAGGCCACGTGGCAGCCTCTTGAGCTGACACGTGGCACACAAATTTTTTTTTTCTTTTCTTTCGCTAAAAACCGGAATTTCGGTTATCGTTATATATAAACCGAATGAGGTTTTAAAATTTAATCAACCGAAAATTTTCGATTTCTCGATTCGATTTCGACACAACAATTGAATATTATACACAACAAAGTGTATATTTCAATACGGTTCATTTTTAGTACCTCCAACTGACAGTGCGGATTTAGTTTTAAATTTCAATCAACCAAAAATTTTCGATTTCGACACAACAATTGAATAAAACCGTGTGGACACCACATCAAATATTTTTATTATTATGAACAACATAACGTCGGTGGAACCGACGGCCATTTGCAGTATGAACGTCACTATAATTGACGTGGGAATGCCAAATCAATTTTTATATTCTTCAGCCCGTTTGACACGTGTTTTTTTTTTCTACCAAATGAATGAACACGATATCAATAACGTATTCATTAATGATAAGAAAGAGAAATGTCGTATAGAAAATGAGTGAAACACATTTTCAAGCATATTAATGATCCTGAAGCTAAAGCGTCTCGGAGATTTGACCGTGTAGTTGTAGTCCGCTTATTGTTTTCTATAATGTTTTATTGCGTAAATTCGAAAGCCTAAAGTGATCGACTTTATGGCATTGTTCTCCGATACATCATATTGTAGTTTATTTTGTAGATGGAAACCACCGATAGAAATTTGGAAGAGAGGTGATTCACAATCTTGCCTCTCGGTAGAAAAAGCTACATTTTTTTGTTGAGAAAATGTGATAAATTTCTTCTTCTCTCTCTTTGTCTTGTCTGAATTTATTACGCACGGTTTAAGTTTACGCAATTTATTTCACGTTGGAGATCTATTTTTTGATATTATCGTTGGTAACGATTTATGTTGCGTCCGCCGTGCCTTGCACGGTTCACGTTAACTAGTCTATCTATGTAATGCAATGTTAGGTGGCTGATAAAGATTCCTCCACGTGGCACATTGTGGGTTCAACATGTGGCTTTGATGTTCTACAGGTAGAAATAAAGGCTGCTCTGTTTTTTTTGTATAAACATTTTATTTTTGCATTCAATATATTAAGAATAATGATATGTGCACTACACTCTTGTGTAGTGCAAAAATCACTACACAAGTGGTAGCCATGGATTAAATGATGAATTATTTTTTATGATGGGTCTCAACAGAATATGTGGTGTAGATTGTGCTGTGTAAGATGTTGTGGTTGAATTTGTAGTGGATATATCACTACTAATATATTAAATAACCTTTGTCTGATTTGTACAGTTTCTCCCACACACAAGTCAAATGTCCAAACCAATCAAGTTTGATGACGATGATGACATCACTTCCGTGGCTAGGGGACTTCATAAACTATAGTTACATTGATAGGTGAAAAAACCATGTTTTCCTATTGATTATCGCTTATTGGGGATCATTACTATAATAATAATAATAAATAAATAAATAAATATTATTATAACTAAATAATAATAATAATAATAACTAAATAAATAATTTTTTTGACCAAATTCGACAACATTCATATAGGAGTTAGAGCACATGCAATGACTTTTTTTTGTCAATGTGAAGTTCACTTTTTTTCAGAAATGACAATGTAATTTAAAAATAGGATTTACAATGGCTTTTATTTTTATGATGTGGAACTTTTGGATGGGGATGTAGTAGTGGTTCTGTCACATTCTTGTTCCTATCGGCTCTTTACTAAAATAATAATTGATTACTAAATTTTCTCTCTCCTTTTTAACTTTTTTTTTTTTTCTTTTATTAAAAGTTTTTTTCTTTACCAGATCTTATCTCTTCATCGTAAATTTTTATTAAAATATTTCAACTAATTCCTCGGCGCCTCCTTCAACCTTCGCCTTCACCGCTTTCCGACGAACTCCTGTGACACCGGTAAGTCAAATTTGATGTTCAGGACTTGAAGGAATCACTTGATTTTGTGAGTTTTCTATTCATAATTTACTAATTTAAGATGTAAACCCAAAAATCGTTTTAGGAGTTTCTTCATTCAAGTTGGATCAAGAAGCCCCCTTCCAAATTAACATATACAATCTCTGCTGAATGGATTTATTAAGAGATGATTTTTTTTTTTCCTTATTGATTTGTGCCCGGAATGAGCATTTCTCCCCTCCTACGAGGAATCCATAAAAAAAATGGTGCTGACAAAAATGAAAAAAAAAACCAGCTTGAAGAATTTACAGATTCTTCTGTAGTTAAAATAAACCAGCTTGAAGAATTTCAATTATAGTTAAAAAAATAATTAATCGACAAAAATGTAGTACTTTTTTGAAAACTTGGTGGTAAACTAAAAACACCATTGTAGAATAGATGATGATGTGAATGTGAAAATGAAATCAAGTAGATGCCATTAGAGGTGGCCAAATGGTGTAACCGCCGGTTTTTCTAACCGGCGGTTTGATGAACCGGCGGTTTGATGAATCGCCGGTTTGATTTAACCACGGCTTTTTAAACCGGCGGTTTCTTGTTAAAACCGCGGTTTGCGGTTTGGGCGGTTCGGTTTGCCCGGTTTGCTCCCGGTTTCTTTCGGCTCGATCACTTGTCGAGATCACTGATTCGTACCGGTTTTAAAATTTCATTTTTTCTTTTCATTTTATATAACACTTATTATTTTCAAGATCTGATAACAAATTATTATTATTTTAATTATAATTATTAAAGCGAATGTAATATATATATTATTTTAAATAGATTTCTATTCGGTTTTAAAAATAATATTAATATTGTGTTATTTTATTTATATGTAAATAATGTTATTTTAAAAAATTATGTTGTTTTTTCTTATATGTAAATTGTGTTATCTTTTCAACGCATGTACCGGTAATTCATTTTGCCTACTAATTATTTTTATGTATAATAATCGTGTCGGATGACAACACATATAAAAAATCAAAACGAATGTAGTTACAATTGTTTATGTTTTAGTCTTTTATAGTTTGTTTGTAATGATTTTTATAGTTATTTAAGTAGGTTTTAAGTATACTTTGATTATAAATGTTGTTTTATAGTTTCTTATAGTTTTTTTATAGTTTGTTATAGTTTTTTTATAGTTTGTTATTGTAGTATTTTATAAGATTTTTATGTGTGTTTGTATTACATAGTTTCATATAATTTTTAGGTTTGTATATGGTTTTTTTTAGTTAGTATATAATTTTATAGTATTTTCTAGGTTTATAATTTTTAGGTTTTTTTAATTTATAGTTTTTATGGTTTATTTGTATAATTTTTTATGGTTTATAGTTTTTTTATGGTTTATAAATTGTTTTTATTTACATGCATCCAGAAAAAAAAAAAAAAAAAAAAAAAAAAAAACTGTTGGGCGGTTAAACCGGCGGTTCCGCCCCGCCGGTTTTACCTTGTTCGGTCATCCGTTTTGAACCGGCGGTTCCGGTTCCGTTCGATTACCAATAACACAAACCGGCAAACCGCAAACCGGCGGATTAAAAAACGGCGGTTTCGAATCCGGGTTTGACGAATCGCCGGCTTAAAAACCGCCGATTCCGGTTCGAACCGCCGGTTCCGGTTTCGGTTTGGCCACCTCTAGATGCCATGTAGGATAAATTGATGCTTTTTATGCAAAGTCCCAACGTAGATGACAAAGGCCATTGTAAGTGCTCTTATAACCTAGTCATTACATACACTATGCCAAGTGGCTAAAACTAGATAGACCAAGTGTCAACACCACAATGTGACACGTAGCAGTAAATCTAAGATATAATTTATCTATTCTTAACACACCGTCACTATTCGTCGGTGATGGCAGTTCAAGTTGTAGTACACATCATCATCTCCCGTTTTGACTCAGCAAAATTGTTGGCGTTGGATTCAACTTTTCCTTCTTGTAACTATCCAAACTTCAAATTAACAAACAATTCGCCTAATCGAAAATCGACCTAATCCAAAATTTACGTGCCAAACGAGAAGGGTTAGCACTTAGCAGGGAATGGGATGAGAGGGGAGGGAGTCTGCGTTTTGGAGGGAAGGGAGGGAAAAGGATTTGGAATGAATGAAAAGAGGGGTACAATTGTCCTTTCGAAATAATCCTTTTTTTTTTTTTTTTTGTTACTCATTTTCCCATCGGAATCGAGGAATAGCTGATTAGAGTGACCTCAATGGGGACACCCAATTACACACTTCAAACACATCGTTTTCCGTTACATTTACACTTTTTCAACACCCAAAAAATAATTCACTCCAATAAGCAACCTCTATACATCCCTTTAAAAATATTTTATGCTTACAAAGTGATATTTGAATACGTCGCACAACGGTAAAAAAAATAAAAAGATGTCGTATCCGTACACAAAAAGAGTTCAAAATAAAAATGAATATTTGGACAGATTAATTTTTTTTTATGGAAAAAATAGTATATATAATTTTTTTTTGAATGATATATCACCGTTGTGATATTACCACTGTCAGATGTCATTCTCGATACATAACACATTATTATATAAATGATATTGATGTGTGAAATTAATTTATTAGGTAAAAGAGAGATAAATGGTATTCTTTATTATTATTAGCAGGCCTTCATATTTAGGGAGGCGCTTAGTTTTATTTAGGGATAGAGGTTGGATTGGGAGGAGCATGTGAGGAAGGTGGTGACTACTCTATATATTAGTTTTAGAGAGGGATAAATCCCCCATTGGGGTCACTCTTAGTAATTTCCCATCGACGAATACTTTACAAAAATCCCCTCAAACATCCCGTCTTCTGATGTCTTAAAAAAGCAGTCTCTTCTGCTCGCGATGGCTACTTTTCATCTTTGTAGGCATCGTCCTCATCTCCCTGAAGAGGTCATTGAGGCTATCCTTATCAGATTACCTGTTAAATCTATCATCCGATTTCAATGCGTAAGTAAATCATGGTCTCTTCTCATAAAAAGTAGCAGTTTCATACACAAACACCTCATCACAAGTGGAGAGAGTTTTCTTGCAATGTGCTTTCTCGTTCGGCATACACAGCAGGTAGACGAGCGGTTGTTAGCTGTATGCCCCTATGAGTATGACCATCATAAAGAAACATCAACCCGACGGTTCAACGAAGGCGTGAATGGATTGATTAATTTATGTGATAGTCAAAATCAAGCTGCCCTTCATACTTTGCCAATGCCTGATTTTGAGCTCCAGTCTTCTGTATCTGTTCTAAATTTGATTGGTGATTGCAATGGCCTAATGTGCTTCTCATATTATACGATTATTCTCTTGGTTAATCCATCCTTGAAGCAGGTGAAAATGCTCACCCTTTGCAAACTTCCAGAGTATTGCAAATTTGTTGGCTTTGGATTTGATAGTATGACCATGGATTTTAAGGTTATTAGAATACTGAACTTGGAATCTTGGGGAAAAGTTGTTCAACAGAGAGCTGAAGTATACAATCTAAAATCAAATGCCTGGAGGAAAGTTGATGAATTTCCTTTGGTCGTTGATTATTCAACTGAATGTTCCATATTCTTTAATGGGGTCGTTCACTGGTGTGTGGGATCAAAACTTTTCGGCTGGCGAATACTCACTTTCAACATGGCTACTGAGTTGTTTGAGCAAATGGAATTTCCTCAAGATTGGGACAAAAGAGAAAGCTTTGGTTGGGAAGAAAATGTCCCTAGTCTTTTTGTTTTAAACAAAGAGTCCCTTGCTTTTGTCTCCTGCTGTCACCCTTTGTCTTCGAGCAGGTTTGTAAATGTATGGACCATGAATAAACATGAGAAGGAAGAAACCTGGGCCAAACTCTATTCGATCGGACCTCTAACTGAATTCCTAAAGCCGACATCTTTCTCCAAGAAGCATAAATTCCTCTACAAAACAACCACCGGAAAGCTAATATTGTATGATCTACTAAATCATCACAGCTCCATAGTTTGCGATGATTTATCACAACTTCGGCCATACGATGCCCATTGGTTGCAGCTCCGCTTGGAAATAGGGGAATGCAGGGCAAGTTTAGTCTCCATCAACACCTGAGGAAACTGAACCAGATTCTCTGTTTTAACTTATGTTTCAGTTCATTAAGATCACAGTATGGTTGCTCTTATGCAGATAAGAGATGACTTCGTGGTCGAGCTAGGAAACTACGATTCTAAATATTATTTTCTTAATGATGTTATGCTTCAATTTATATTTATGTTGGATGATTTTAGTTTGTTGGAGATATGTATTAATTAATTTAGAGTATGTTTGTGCAAATTAAGACATTACCTGCATGTTCTTGATTCCAATCTTTCTTTGTATTTTATTATTTCTTTCTTTCTTGAATCATCATAAGGTGTGGTAATTGTAGTTATACACATGTTGAATTTTTCTGTTTCTGGTAGAAATTTTCGGTTCCGATGTCTTAGTTTTTCTAGTTTCCAGACAATTTCTTCAAATTTTTTTGTTCCACTTGGTACATCCCTTGGCTTAGTATTGTAAAGTTAGCAGTATAATAAAAGTTGGGCCAACTGATTTGGTCGTCTATCTTGTCGCCTTGTGTTTTCTCCCTTTGCTTGAAACGATGTCGTGTGCTATATGTGTCTGCATTCATTGTTCCAACATGTGGCTGGTACATTTTTTCTGGTTCTTCCTAGGTGAATCACCCTTGCAGAATTCTTTCACCAAGTGGTTGTGCGATTCTTTTCCTCTTGCGGTTGGGGCCCCCGTTTGGTGATGAAAAGAATAGCCGCTTGGAACTCTTAGAAGTGTTTTCATGCTGAATGGGTTGGCCACTGCCTGAGTGACCTGTGTTGTTTTAGCCATGGAGGTAGGTGGGCAACAATACTTTATATAGGGCGTGTTTTTACATCTCCAAGCTTGTCAGCATTACTGCCTGCATTGTGCATATAACTTTTGAGCGATTGGCTTCTTCTTCTTGCCTTGTTACTTTTTCCGTTGTTTTTTTTTTATTTTTTTATTTGGCTCATGCGGGTATAAAGTACAGGCTGATGTTTGAAATAAGAGAAGGTTATACGTCCTTCCCTGTCACCTTTCATGGCTTTTTAGGGTGAATGATTTTTGCATTCTTTTGTTCAGATTTGCCCTTTTTTTTTGTCTCACGTGCTTATCAGACCGGATGTTTGCCTAGGTTATGTTTTGCCTTTTTTTGGGCTGTGTTTTGTTGTTGGGTTGTTGTTCCTTTTGATTTTGCTGCTTGTTTGGATTGGAACCTCAGGTTTTCTTGAAAGAAAGGATTGTAGCACAGGAATCAATATGCTAGAAATCATCCCTGTATATGAGTGGTTACAACTCATAGTTGGAGTGAAATCTTTGAGATTGAAGTTCAGAACTTTCAGCCTGTTTTATGAGCCAACTATGTGTTTATCAGACTTGCTGTATGAATGATGTAGAATTTGGAGATTTGTTTAATAATGAAATTTACTAAGCTTATGTTCATCCCCTGCAAAGTCTTTGTGACATTTTAAGGGAAAAAGAAAGCATTGATGGTTCTTCCCCAATCCACTTACCACTTGTCCCCAAGGTACACCGCTCTGTATTTCTTTGATAAACTTTTCCGTTGGATTACTTTTGTTGACTTTATTTATGTTTTTGTTGCCTGCAATTCTCTAAAAGCATGGAATTTAACAGTTGGACTGTTTTTTTGGGACCCAGAATTGATTAAAATGGATGCTTTTTCGGGAGACCTATAGCTGAACAGTATAAGAGCAGGAATCAGAAAAGAACATCTCCAAGCAATAGAATGATTACTACTTAGTGGATGTTTGATTTGTTTCTCCCCGAATAGAAACTCTGTTGCCCAGTGGATGTTTGATTCGTGTTTCTCCTACCTATAAGAAGGAATAGGCTGATTCCAACAAATGGGAGCACAAAATCACTTGACGATGTTGCTGTAAGTCTATTGAAGTATTGAACAAATTGAAGACTGTCTGTCTTTATGTATTCCACTGTCTGTCTTAATTAATGAGCTAGATTTAGGGATAAAAGGCAGCAGCAGCATAAACATGGACTGTACTTTCTATTTCAGTGTATTTACTTGGTGGGTGCTTGTCCCAATATGCTGCTTAAACTTTTGTTAATAGCCTCTTCAGAGTTTTTCTACAACTATCATGCCAACACAATATTCTGATTTGCTTTTGGTTTTTTCTACAATATTCTGATTTGCTTTTGGTTTTTTCTACAATAGACTGGTTTTTCTACAACACGAAGTTGAGTCTTGAGGACGAGCTTCCAAGGGTGTAGCCACTGGTTTGCAGTCAACCATATCTGCTCGTTCAATAAGAGTGAGGGCATAGTGTTCCTGGGATCAGTGCAAACCTGAGAGGTTGGGTTGTGATTTGAACACCTAAGAAGTGGTCCAAATTAACTTACACCCGTGAAACACCATTTCACGGGCCTAGTACACCCGGGAAACCATTTTCGCCCCATACATAAGGTATTCGCCCTGTATATAGCCTATGTTGTTGTTACATACGTGAAATTGCCAAATCTCACACATAATAATCCTGTGAATGTCTCACCCCGTACGTATACGTGAGGATAACCTCTTTTCAATCCTGTACGTAAAGTAGCCTAAAAAAAAATAAAACCGTCTGACACGGCCTGAAATTCTTTTCCCCCAGAAATAACACTTTATTTCCTTTTTGTAATGTTTCCTTTTTTAGAAAGTGTTGATATTTATGTCTTTATCATTTAATTATCTATCTTTTAGCATAATTAGATGGTTGTCTTCTTCTTTTTGCCCTCTTGTTAGGCTGTTTTTCTTTTTGACAGTAAAAGACTGTTTTTACTGTTTGTAGCCGTTGCAAGTGGCTCTGTTTTCTTTTCTAGTCGTTGGAGGCCTTCTATAAAGTGTAAACTCTCTCTTATCCTATCCGATAAGAGTTCCTAGCAATAAACAAGAGTTTTCTCTTAATTCTCTCTCGATATTCTCTAAATTCTACATGGTATCAGAGCCTTAAGATCTCAAAACACTCCTGTCTGCTTTTCTACTCTTTCTAAATCATGGCAACTGAGCAATCTTGATAAATTCAAGGGAAGAAGCTATGTCTAATGTCGCTCCTGGAACTCTGAACCCTCCTTAATGCCACTCTGCGGTCACAAGCTCAATGGTGACAACTACCTCCAATGGTCCAGAACAGTGAGTTTCTACATCACTGGCAGAGGCAGGGAGGAATATCTTACTGGAGAAAGCAAAGCTCCAGCTCCAGGGGATCCATCCTCCAAGAAATGGAGAATGGAAAACAGCAATGTTGTGTCCATTCTTCTGGGATCCATGACACCTAATATTGCAGAGAATTTCTTTCTCTATGATACAGCAGAGGAAATATGGTCTGCTGCCTCTGATCTCTACTCAAAAAGAGATAACACCTCTGCACAATATGAAATTGAGGCAAAGCTGCAAGATATAAGACAGGGGGAGATGTCAGTAACTGACTATTTCAACCTCCTGTCAAGATCTTGGCAGCAACTGGATGTGTTTGAAAACATATCCTGGCAATCTACTGTGGATGCTAAAACTTACAATGCTCTTAAAGATCAAAGAAGGATTTTTAAATTCTTGATGGGACTTAACTCCTCTCTTGATGATGTGAGAGGAAGAGTATTAAGCTCTAAACCTCTCCCACCTATCAAAAGTGTTTTTGGCTTTGAAATAAAACATGAAGAAAGCGAAGGAAACTTATGCTTAACGGAACCTAAACTGTTGCATCCAATGAAACCAGTGCTCTGTTTTCTAAGAGCACCACTGGTACTGTCCAGAAAACCAAAGGGAACAGACCTGTGTGTGAACATTGTAAAAGACCTGGACACACCAAGGATACCTGTTGGAAAATTCATGGTAAACCTGCAAATTGGAAGGCCACTAGGCCTAATCAAACCACTGAAAGCTTTGGCAAACTTGCTAATGTTGAGGAGCAAAAGTCCGATGGTGTGTTTAGCAAGGATCGATTGAAGCCCCAAAGAGGCTCCTTGTCGATCAAAATACACAGATCGCTACCCTCAAAGCAATGTTTCCATGGCCAATTCGTGTGTGCCTAAGTGCTTTATTCTCGAGTCAAATCCTTAAAAACATATGGATTGTTGACTCGGTGCATCTAATCACATGACCGAAATCCGAATTATTTGTTAAACTTTTTAAATGTGTCCATCCTCACAATGTTAAAATTGTTGATGGATCCATCTCTCAAGTTTCGGACTGAAACATCATTTTAAGTGAGAACATCACATTAAAAGATGTCCTTTATGTTCCTAACTTGCAATGCAACTTGTTGTCGATTAGTAAATTCATAAAAGACACTAAATGTTCTGTATGTTCTATACTAATGGGTGTAAGTTTCAGATTTGAGTTCAATGGTGGAGATTGGCAATCTTGATGAGAGATCAGCCTTTTCATTTTCAAGACTGCTTATTCTGATCTTTATATGGATAATATCCCTAAGGGGTTGTCTATTAGTTGTAGAAGTACTTCTAGTTGTTCTAATATTTTGCTTCTACACTATAGACTAGGACATCCAAATTTCTTGTATTTGAAAAAATTGTATCCTAGTATGTTTAAAGGAATAAATATTGATTCTCTCAAATGTGAAGTTTGTCAATTCTCCAAGCATATTAGATCTAACTTTCCTGCAACTTTGTATGTCCCCTCTAGTCCCTTCTCTCTGTTTCACAGTGACATATGGGGTCCTTCTAAACAAAAAACTACCACTGATAAGAGGTGGTTTGTGTGCTTTATTGATGATCACAGTAGAGTGACTTGGCTGTTTTTGTTGAAAGAAAAGTCAGAAGTTGGCTCTATCTTCAAAAACTTTTATACCATGATCAAAAATCAGTTTAGTACTGAAATAAAGGTACTCAAAACTGATAACGGAAAGGAATATTTTGAAAAGACCCTTACCTCCTTCTTCACTGAAAAAGGGATTATACATGTTAGTACCTGTGTTGATACACCCCAACAGAATGGGGTGGCTGAAAGAAAAAATAGACACCTTCTGGAAGTGGCTAGGGGAATCATGTTCACCATGAGAGTTCCAAAGTTCTTGTGGGGTGAGGCTGTGTTAACAGCCACCTACCTTATCAACAGATTGCCTTCAAGAACTTTGAAGTTCAAAACCCCTGTGCAAGTCCTAAAAGAAGCTCATCCTGGCACTCATTTCATTAGTACCATAGACTTTAAAGTGTTTGGATGTGTATGTTTTGTACATATACACTCTCAACACAGGGGTAAGCTTGATCCCAGGTCTATTAAATGTATCTTTGTGGGATATTCATCCTCACAAAACGGATACAAGTGTTACTGTCCTAGTACTAAAAGGTACTATAATACCATGGATGTTACTTTCATGGAAGACCAGGCCTTCTATGACAAAGAAAATCAGAGGGAAAACTTTCAAGATTCCTTTGAATCCTGGAACATTTGCCCTACTAACTTCAATGATATTCTTATCAGTCCTGGCACTGATAATACAAGGCAAGATCAGCCTGAAAATGATCAACCTAAGTCTCCTTCTAAGGAGAAACAGCCTGAACATGCGCCTAACATCATTGTGTACACCAGAAAAAGAAAGGCCATGTCTCAAAACCCTGAGTTTGAAGAATATACTCATGATGATGATGATAATGTGGGATCTGAAGGGATGCCTTCAGAGGGAAATAACATTGACAACACTGAATGTCAGAATTCTAACACATCTAATGATGAGGGGAGTACTTCTTCCACAGAAGATCTCCCTATTGCTAAAAGGAAAGGGACAAGAAGCTGTACAGCTCACCCTTTGTACAACTTCATGTCCTATGAAAAACTTGCTCCCCAATTCCAGGCTTTTACAAGCAGCCTTGATACTACTCAAATACCAAAGAATGTCCATGAGGGGTTAAAACACCCAGAATGGAAAGATGCTCTTACTGAAGAAATGAATGCCCTTGTGAAAAATGACACCTGGGACATCATTCCTCTTCCAAAGGGAAAACACCCTGTTGGATGTAGATGGATTTTCACCATCAAGTATAACTCGATGGATCTCTCAATAGTACAAAAGTTAGACTTGTGGCAAAGGGTTTCACTCGATCTATGTGATTGACTACCATGAAACCTTTGCCCCTGTTGCTAAGCTCAACACCATTAGAATCCTAATGAGTATAGCTGTTAACATGGATTGGTCCCTGACACAATTAGACATAAAGAATGCCTTTCTTTATGGTGATCTGGAAGAGGAAGTTTACATGCATCTTCCCCCTGGTTTTGAATCTCTTGGGAACAAGGGAGATGTGTGTAAACTGAAAAGGTCCTTATATGGGCTTAAGCAATCTCCCAGAGCATGGTTTGGGAGATTCTCTAGGTTCATAAAAGGACATGGGTTTCACCAATGTCATTCTGATCATACCCTTTTCATAAGAAGGAATTATGGGAAAACCATCATCCTTGTGGTATATGTGGATGATATCATCCTCACTGGCGATGATACTGAAGAGATAAGAAAAATAAAAAAGATTCTTGCATCTGAATTTGAAATAAAGGACCTTGGAAGTCCTAAGTATTTTCTTGGCATGGAGATTGCCAGAAATGCATCTGGTATCTCAATGTCCCAAAGAAAATACACTCTAGATCTCCTAAAGGAAACTGGTATGCTGGGGTGTAAACCAGCTAACACCCCTGTAGAACCAGGGTTAAAATTGAACAAAGAGGAGAATAGTCCTCTTATTGATAAGGGGAGGTATCAAAGGCTTGTTGGGAAACTGATTTATCTATCTCATACTAGACCAGACATATGTTTTTTGTCAGAGGATGATCACCCGATTCATGCATCAACCTCTGAGAAAGACATATGCAACTTGCGTGTAAAGGGTATTAAGATACCTAAAAAGAACCCTGGTCAAGGATTGAACTTCAAGAAAAATGAATCAAGGGAGATCCAGATCTACACCGATGCAGATTATGCAGAGGTGTCCCGACATGAGATCCACCTCAGCTCATCGCACTTACATCCTGGGGAATCTCACCACTTGGAGAAGCAAAAACAAAGATGTTGTTTCCGGTGGAGTAGTCTGAAATCGAACTTAGAGCTCTTGCACCGGGGAGTATGTGAAGGCTTGTGGGTTAAAAGGATGCTAAAGAGTTAGGGTTTGACTTCTTCAAACCTATTCAAATCATGTGTGACAACACATCGCCTCTTTGCAATGCGAAAAAATCCTACTCACCATGATAAGACCAAACATGTTGAAGTGGACAGACACTTCTTAAGAGAGAAGGTGGATAATGGAGACATAGCCCTTTTCCACATCAAGACTCAAGAACAAGTGGTTGATCTCCTAACCAAGGCTTTCAAACCAAGTTTTTCAACATCTATACTTCAAGCTTGGTTGCATCAATATTTATACAACCAACCTTGAGGGGGAGTGTTGATATTTATGTCTTTATCATTTAATTATCTATCTTTTAGCATAATTAGATGGTTGTCTTCTTCTTTTTGCCCTCTTGTTAGGCTGTTTTTCTTTTTGACAGTAAAAGACTGTTTTTACTGTTTGTAGCCGTTGCAAGTGGCTCTGTTTTCTTTTCTAGCCGTTGGAGGCCTTCTATAAAGTGTAAACTCTCTCTTATCCTACCCGATAAGAGTTCCTAGCAATAAACAAGAGTTTTCTCTTAATTCTCTCTCGATATTCTCTAAATTCTACAGAAAGCTACAGCTTGAGGCTGTTAGTTGCCCGTTGATGGGGCTAGTTGCATGCTGGCAGCTAGCAATTTCTCTTTCTTGTTTGTTAGGGGTTGGTTAGGGAGTATAAGGAGTGCCAATCTTGTAGAGGGAGGCATGTTATGTTGGATGTATCATCTCTCTTCCTTCCTGATTAATAAAAATTCTTCTCCTTTCACCCCAAAATTCTTCTATCTTCTTTATCTATTTCTGCAATTTCGATAATTATTGTTTGAATTCGTCACACAGCCCTACGTATCCATCCATCCTTCGTCAGGTATACAGTTTTTTTATGAATAGCTTTACGGTTAATCCGAGTTGTACGCACAAAATTTGCTAAATCGATTTCTTTCACCCAATTTTTTCACATTTCTTCCTGTTTTTGTTTTTGGTTGAAGAGTTGAAGAATCTGTTGTCGGTTCGACAGGCTCGGTGGTGTTCTTTGGGTCGATATCAGTGTAATCAGGTATGATTTCAGATTCATGTGATTTTCTATTTCTCAAAGCACGATTTAGGTTTATTTTGATGGAGAAATTGCATCTGAATTGAGATTGGAAAGGAAACTAGTATTTTTTTTTTTTTAATTTATTTATTTATTTTTTGTTTTGTTTTTATTACTACATTTAATCATAATCTCGACTCCAACTAACAGTAGTAGATCAAATTTAAACAACCTCTCGACTCCAACTAACATTAGCAAACCCGAAGGCCTTTTTGGAGCAGAAAATCTGCTATAGTTCTTGATTATTTTTCATCATGTAGCTGACCTTTGATTCAGTATAAGGATTGGAGAACCATGGAGATGAACTCCGTGGCTTGAAAGCCAAGCCCTTAGGCTGTTGTAGCCATGGTTCAAAGTCTCGACCAAGTCTGCTCTGCTCTGCTCCGACTCGGCCTTATTGTTTCCGACTCTGTGCATACCGAGACAAAAGTTACAATTTCATCTCGTAACGGGAATTAAGGTTATTATCTACATTTGATAATTTTCCTATTCAACTTTTATTATGGTCTTGGAGTTTTGATATGTTTGATTTCTTATTACGGTCCGTTCAAACTTGTGATTTTGTTGGTGGACAAGAGATCTCTCAACTTCAAACTGGTAAAAAAAAACACGTTATTTATATGAGAATCCAAGGCCAACACAAAAGTATATTGACAATGTGCGATCGTGTCCATCTACTTAAACATTTACGGTTGACAATGTGCAATTGTTTCCATCATTAAAAACATAATAATTGAGAATTGTAGTTTCCTAGCTCGTCCACGAAGCCATCTCTTGTCTGCATAAGAGCATTCATACTGTGATCTTAATGAACAGAAACATAAGTTAAAACAGAGAATCCGGTTCGGTTTCCTCAGTTGTTGATTGAGAATAAATTTGACCTGCATTCCCCTATTTCCAAGCGGAGCTGCAACCAATGGGCATCGTATGGCCAAAGTTGTGATAAATCTTTGCAAAGGACAGAGCTGTGATGATTTAGTTGAACATACAATATCAGCTTTCAAGTGGTTGTTTTATAGAGTAATTTATGCTTCTGGGAGAAAGATATCGGTTTTAGGAATTGAGTTACAGCTCCGATCGAATAGTGTTTGGTCCACGTTTCTTCCTTCTCATGTTTACTCATCGTCCATACATTTACAAACATGCTCGAAGACAAAGGGTGACAGCAAGAGACAAAAGCAAGGGACTCTTGGTTTAAAACAAAAAGACTAGGGACATTTTCTTCCCAACCAAAGCTTTCTCTTTTGTCCCAATCTTGAGGAAATTCCATTTGCTGAAACAACTCAGTAGCCATGTTGAAAGTGAGTATTCGCCAGCCGAAAAGTTTTGATCCCACACACCAGTGAACGACCCCATTAAAGAATGTGGAACATTCAGTTGAATAATCAACAACCAAAGAAAATTAATCAACTTTCCTCCAGGCATTTGATTTTAGATTGTATACTTCAACTCTCTCTTGAACAACTTTTCCACAAGATTCCAAGTTCAGTATTCTAATAACCTTAAAATCCATGGTCATACTATCAAATCCAAAGCCAACAAATTTGCAATACTCTGGAAGTTTGCAAAGGGTGAGCATTTTCACATGCGTCAAGGATGGATTAACCAAGAGAATAATCGTATAATATGTGAAGCACATTAGGCCATTACAATCACCTACCAAATTTAGAAAAGATACAGAAGACCGGAGCTCAAAATTAGGCACCGGCAAAGTATGAAGGGCAACTTGATTTTGACTATCTCACATAAAATAATCAATCCATTCACGCCCTCGTTGAACCGTCGGGCTGATGTTTCTTTAGGATGGTCATACTCATAGTGTAACGTCCCGCTCCCGGATACCGAGCCTTCATCCGGAAAGGAACGTTCGACGCGTATAACATTAAATAAATTTAATATTATATGCCAGCATCTACGTCGTCGTATAAAATAAAAGCAAACGGAAGCTGAAAAGAACTCTGAAAGCATCATAAATGCTACCAAGATTAGATTACAACATACTAAAGATTGAAAGTTTATCTTACATTAATGAAACAAAGCGACTTACAACATACAGTGTTTTAAAAGAAAGCGTACAACGACTTATCTTACAAAAGTCTAGAACTAAAAGTACAAGTCTTGAACAAAGGGGATTACAACATAGTTTAGAACAACTTTTGAAAAGAGATAAAGTAAAGTGAAAACATCATCATAGCATCATCATCGTCACACATCATCCTCAATCTACTCATTAAGCTCAAGATCAACCTGTTCGTATTCTCACCCCAAAAGCACTCAAACAACATATGCAATTGAGGTAAGTACAAAGTACTTAGCAAGAGGAAGAAACTAATGTATATTTAAGTTTTACAATGAAAAGGTTCATGTTATTAATTAAATTATCTTTAAATGACAGACACAACTCTAGAGTTCACTTCATGCTCATCAACATGTTGTGACTATTGGTTTTTAGCTTAGCTTATCTTTGTTACATCAGTATTCAAGGGCACTACGCATGGTGTTACTCACCACGAAGTATCTATGTGCAACATATTGGTGGATCACACCAATAACTACGGATGTCTATTCTAGTAGACACCGATACGCGTTCGGCGAAGTCCCCTACTCCTAGTGCCCCTTCGAGGCCAACAGAGTTATTCACTATATCTGACCGCCCACACATCGCGATATGACCTTGTGCCTTACCAAAAATAACATGATGTTTAGTCTTTTATCTACACATGTACGTTTGTTGTTAATTGTTAACTAATCATCTAAGTGTCTTCAAATAAGCCCCCTCACCTCTAGTACTCTCTTTCCTAGACCACTAGACACGGACATGACCTAGCACATTACACAGACAATGATGGATACTAATCAATCAAAGCACATGTCAATCATACTCTTCCGACGGTCCCGAACTTCAACTCTTAGGAAGTATTCATTTGGTGTCGGAACTAAACGCATCGGAAGCTTAATCATGGCTTGTTCATGTTCATATAATGTTATTAGATCAAGAAACAATATTTACAACTCGTCTCATAGCTTAAAATACTCAAAACAGCATTCAGACACTGTTGGCGTGTGCCAAACCTTTTGGCATCCGTCAAAACACATCAGAGAGTTTGCAAAACTCTCGTTCAGGTTTGGCGTTCGCTGATGTATAACATTTATATGATAAAAATTACGATGTTTTATATACATTATCGACTCTTTTTATATAAAATATAAGTAATTATAACGATAATCTTATAAAATATTAATAGTTATGAATAAATCTAAATACTATAAAAATCTAGTAAAAATGATAAAAAGTTATAAATTTTGTACCGGGTTAATAACCGGAGTGTCGTGTCAGATTCACGTGGGTATTTTTGGTATTTTATTTACAGATCTTAGGTAAACCAAGACCCCGAGTGACGACATCTTTTTGGAGTAAAATCATATCTTTTGAAGGAATTAAGGAAGTGCCACGAGTTTTAAAAGTTCAAGTGGATCAATGGTTCGTGACACCGTGATCAAGTTATATTTTCGACGAACAAATGGCCCATCAAAAGGCATTTTCTGAAGAAAAGTCCTTCATGGAAGTTGTAGATCTTCTCAAGAGCTTTCCAACGATCTTGAATTATGTCATTTGGAGATCCAGAGCTCAAGTTATGATTTTATCAAGTTTCGAGATCAAGTTTAGAAAAAAATATATATCCGATCGATCCGAATTACCTCGGATCGATCCGAAGAAACATGATGATTACCTAGCATGTGGCCCTGCAGAGAAAAAAAATCAGGGGATAAGATTTTTATTCCCGGATCGATCCGGCCCTTTCTCGGATCGATCCGGCTTGGGAAAATCTGCTTATAAATAGAAGCGAAGATTGCGGGCACATAGGGGTACCAAATATATTTTCTTTACCTCTTTTTATTAGTAGTAGGTATGTATATAGGCCTTATGCCATAAATAAAGTAGTATCGTTATAATGCTCGAGAAATTATCGGAAGATCAATGTTGTTGAAGTCGTTGTAGCATCCGGAAGAATACGAAATTTTCGATTCAATTGTTGTAATCGGGTAAAATTTCTAAAGTATTTATGTTTGTTTTTATTTTCGTATAATGTTAGTAGGCTAAATCTAATAACTAGCCAAAGTTATGTAATCGTTTTATTTCGACCTTTTCGGTAAAGGAATGTTGTCTAAGTAAAATTGACTAAAATTGAGTTAATTGAATCTTTTTCTATTGATAAAGTTTGATTCAAAAAATTCATAATCTAATTATGAATTGACGCTTTCGATAGTTAGGTTATGAACTCGTTAATAGAAAAACCGGAGGGTAAAATTGGCGAGTGAATAACGTGACAACGGAACCCGCTTTCTACCCGGGCGATTTGTCCTAAAAGATGAATCTTATTGAAATTTGTACTCGAGATCGTAATAATGTTAAATCATCGCTTTAATTGAAACTTAAACCGAAAGTTGAATCGCCCGGCCTTGACAACCGGAGCCTTTAAATAAAATTGACCGTTTGACGAACGGAATGACTCCTTTTATTCAAAGGTAGAATCGTTACTCGGGACCTGTTCGAAAAAACCGTAATGATTGTGGATCTTGGATTGATGACAATGGACATATGACAATTTAAATGCCGCTCGTGTGAGGAGGAATTGTTAACCTCAGAGTGCACCGCTTCATTTACTCAATTGAACCTAATATAAAAGGAAAGATCGAGCACATTCCATTCACTTTGAAAAGATCGTATAAATCAATTATATAAACTTTGGCTAGTTCTCTAATAATATATTTGGCATCTGTATCTTTATATCTATATATATATTTTGCAACTTATGCATATCTATATATATTTATATATCTATATCTATTATATTAGAATAAATTTTAAATTATGCATTTATTTTATGTTAAGTAAAATAGTAGTGATCTGTGTTATAAAACCGAGATTTAGATCGAGTTAATAAAATGCTCTTTGGTGTTTAACCACACTTAGAAGAATTACTAAGTTTCACGAGGATACGATACTCGACTCACCATACTAGCACTACAGATTTGACCCGATACAATCGTCGGTTAAGGGTGATATTAGCACTAGAAAAGGCCACGTCGACTTTAGGCGCCCGTTGCCGGGAACGACGCTAACTTCTTTTTTGTGTCTATGGTTACTACTTGTATTAGCTCAAAATTCTCGAGAATAAGTCAACACTTTTCTTATCTCATTTCTATTTTTATTTTCGCCGGTACTTACCTTATAGGTAAGTTACCATTTTACTACTATTAATTTCGTGTTATTTTCTATTTTCGTTAGTTGATGACCGTAGTGGTAAGGCCCCACTCACTCCTTATAAGCCCCGACATAAACACTTACGAAAGGCGATTAAGTAGTAGAGAAAGCGTGGTCATACTAGTCGTGAAATCCTGACGAATCATCTTCAAACAAAATACGAAATGGTCAAATCGGTGATGAAACACCGAACAAGAATTTGGAACATGCTCTAGGGCATGGACAAAACCCTGTTAACCTTAATAATCAAAATAATAATAATAATAGAAATAATCAAAATTGGAACCGAGAATAATCGTAACAACCCAAGAAACCCAAGGCCTATCTCGTGACCAAACCATAAGGAGAAATCGGACTAATAATCCCATACTTTTAACTAATGAAGGAGCGAATAATTTGAGATTAAATCTCATCTTTTGGTTTAATTGACGCAAGAGCCCAATTCCTAGGAGAAGATGATGAAGATCCGCATCATCATCTCTATCTTTTTGAAGAATCTGTGCAATCTGACCAAAAGTCAAAAGTGCTCTCACAGGAATTAACAAGGATGACTATGTTTCCTTTTTCTCTAAAAGGACGAGCCCGAGATTGGTTTATGTCTCTTCCACATCATTCACTTACAAGTTGGGAGGAGATTCAAACTGAATTTACAAACAATATTTCACTCTGACGGAATTTGGAATTAAAAGTCGAGGTTGCTAACTTTAGACAAGGATGTATTATTTTTATATGATTAAATATATGATTATTATTTTTATATGATTAAATATACGTGATTATTTTTATATGATTAAATATACGTGATTTTATTATGATGTATCTGATTTTATTATGCTCTAGGGCATGGACAAGGGCTGAATCTGATGTATTATTTTTATATGATTAAATATACGTGATTTTATTATGTTTTATCGACGAAATCTATATAAAATATATGAAATTTTGATATAAATAGTATGAAATGTTAATCTTTATAATTTAGAGTAGTTAGTATTAATAATAATAATAAAAAGTTGTAATTTTGTACCGATTTTAGTAAATCGGAGTGTCGTGTCAGATTTACGTGGGTATTTGTGATGTTTTATTGCAGATTTATAACCCGAGACCCCGAGAATCGACATATTAAAGTATAATCATATCTCTGGAATGATTTAGAGAGTGCCACGAGCTTAAATGGTCAATTGAATAGCTTAAATGGACAAGTGGCCAACCAATCTGGTTAAGTAATAATTGAGAAATGTCTTCGACAAACGAATGGCTCATTAAAACGACGTTATCTGAAGAAGAGTCCTTCACAAAATTTGTAGATTTTTCCGAGAGCTTTCCAATGCAATTTAAATTATGAAGATTGGAGGTCTACAACTTAAACAGTGATCAAGTGGCTAATCGATTTGGGTTAAGAAAAATCCCGAAATAGCTTCGGAGGAACACGAGGTAATCAAGAAGGCGTTATCTGAAGAAGAGTTCTTCATGAAAGTTGTAGAGTTTCTCGAGACCTTAATTTTGGCATTTCGTTTGCAATTTTTGGAGGTCCAGAACTCGAGATATGAATTTTAGAAGTTTAATAATTATATAAAAAAATATATAATCATACGCACATGCTGAAGTGATTACGCTAGTGGATGTAATCATTATACCGGACCGATCCGGCTTAATCTCGGACCGGTCCGGCCTTGAGATGTTTGCCTATATATAGAAGCTCAGATGCAATCGAAGGAGAGGGTACCCAATATATATATATATATATATATATATATATATATATATATATATATATATATATATATATATATATATCTTTCTAGTCTTTTCAATTTAAGTAGTTGTAAATAAGGCCTTACGCCGTAATAATGTAATTTTAGTATCGTTATAATGCTCGGGAAAATCTCGGAAGTTCGGTTTTGCTGAAGAAGTTGTAATGTCCGGAAAATACGATTTCTAAATCAACTGCCGTATTCGGGTAACTTTTCTGAAGTATTTATGTTTATGTTGTTTATTTTCACCTTTTTAGTCGTTGTAATGTTTTTAGGCTAAGTATAATACTGGCCAAAGCTATGTAATCGGTTTTATTTCGATCTTTTCGTTAAAGAAATGTTGTTAAGTTAAAATGATTAAAATTGAGTTAATTGAATCTTTTTCTATTTTGATCGTATTCGTATTGACGTATTTCATCGATCTGAGGAATTCATAATCTAATTATGAATTGACGCCTCATAGTTAGGATACGAGATAAAAGATAGAAAAACCGGAGGGTAAAATTGGCCGTGTGAACAACGTGATAACGGAATCGATTTCCTACCGGGGTAGATTTGTTTTGGGAGAAATGAATCTTATTATAATTTGTACTCGAGATCGTAATAATGTTAAATCATCAGTTTAATTGAAACTTAAACCGGAAAGTTGAATCGTCCGGATTTGACAACCGGAGCCTTTTAAATAAAATTGACCGTTTGATGAACGGAGTGACTCCTTTTTATCTAAAGGTAGATTTGTACTCGGGACCTGTTCAGAAAAACCGTAACAGTTGTGGACCTTGGACTGATGCAATGGACATATGACAATTTCATACGCTCGTGTGAGGAGGAATTGTTTACCTCAGGAGTGCACCGTTTCATTTACTCAATTGGACCTAAAATAAAAGAAGAGATCGAACACATTTCATTTAATCGAAAGATCGTATAAACCAATTATATAAGTTTTGGCCAGTTCTCTAAAATTATCTGTTTAATATTTTGGTATCTATATATATTTATATCTATATATATAAATTGCGGTTTATGCAGATATATATATATTTATGTATTTATATATATCATGTTAGTATAGTTTTAATTTTCGTATTTATTTTATGTTAACTAGAATAGTAGTGATCCGTGTTATAAAATTGCGGTTTAAATCGAGTTAATAACAGCTCTTTGGTGTTTAACCACACGTAAAAGAAATTACCAAGTTCCCTGAGGATTCGACACTCTGACTTACCATACTAGCACTACAGTTTGACCCGATACACTGTCGGTTAAAGACTGGTTTAGCATTAGTAGAAAAGGCCACGTCAGCTTTCTGGCGCCGTTGCCGGGGATACGTCGCTAATTTCTTTTTTTTGTGTCTATGGTTACTACTTGTATTAGCTCAAAATTCTCGAGAATAAGTCAACACTTTTCTTATCTCATTTCTATTTTATTTTTCGTTGATACTTACCTTATAAGTAAGTTACCAATTTTTTCTACTACTATCAATTTCTAGTTATTTTCTATTTTCGTTAGTTGATGACCAGAAGTTGTAAGGCCCCGCTCACTCCTTATAAGCCTGACATAAACACTTACGAAAGGCAGTTAAGAGTAGAGAGTAAACGTGGTCATACTAGTCAGGGAAATCCTGACGAATCATCTTCAAACAGTAAATACGAGAATGGTGAAATCGGTGATGAAACACCGAACAAGTGGTCGGAACATGCTCTAGGGCATGGGCCAACCCTATTAACCCTAATAATAATAATAATAATAGAAATAATCGAATCGAACTGAATAATCGTAATAATCCACCAAACCCGAGACCTATCTGGTGATCAAACCATAAGGAGAAACCAGACTAATAATCCCATACTTTTACCTAATGAAGGAGCGAATAATTTCGAGATTAAATCTCATCTTTTTGGTTTAATTGACGCAAGAGCCCAATTCCTAGGAGAGGATGATGAAGATCCACATCATCATCTCTATCTTTTTGAAGAACTGTGCAATACGGCCAAAAGTCAAGGTGCTCATAGGGAATTAACGAGGATGACTATGTTTCCTTTTTCTTAAAAAGGACGAGCCCGAGATTGGTTTATGTCTCTTCCACATCATTCACTTACTAGTTGGGAGGAGATTCAAACTGAATTTACAAACAATATTTCACTCAGGACTAAATTTGGAATTAAAAGTCGAGGTTGCTAACTTTAGACAAGGATCTCGAGGAAACACTCGGGAATGCGTGGGAAAGGTTTAAAAACTGCTGTAAGAGCTTGTCCCGATCATGGTTATTCCTGAGATATGCAAATTCAACTTTTACGTCAGAAATTAAGAAAAGATTCACGTGCGATGTAGATCATGCATGTGGTGGTTCGTTAATGATGAGTGAAGCTCAAACAGTTTTACGATGCTATAGAAAAGATTTCCAAAAATAACGAGAATGTGGAAACCGGTTCTAGCACCGTAAAAGTAGCTTTTGCAGGAGAATGTACGTCTAATACGGAAGTTCTAGCACATTTAGAAAATTTGAGTAGGAAATTTGATGGCCTACAATCTAATAAGAACCAAAGTTCAGAAAATAGTACACCAAATGAATACTCAAGTCATGATAATGTGTCATTAGGGAGTGAAGAACCAACAGGATATTCAAGAGAGGAGGTGAGTTTTCTTCAGCAGCATAGGAATTTGAACAATGCATACTCAAACTCGTTTAATGCTATTGGAAGAGATCATCCTACTTATCGATGGTCCTAAAACCCTAGTAAGCCAGGACAACCACCATATCTAGTCCCATATAGGAATAATAATCAAATCTATCAAGAAAACACATCTAATCGAATTTACTGAGTCATTACCTAGATCCCATCCTCAACATACCACTCAAAGTTTACGGTAACTCAAAGTTCAACTCAACTGCGAAAGGAGTTGAAAAATGGGAAAAACTAATGGAAAATATGATGGGTGTAGTATCTACTCAAGCTAAGAATATGGAAACAATGATGACTTCTATTGGTGCAGGTCTCTAAGGATCTCGAGTACAATGAAAACATCTATGAGTGGACATGATACCGAATGAGAACGATAGAAGCCTCATTGAGGAATATGGAAGATCATTTGAGTAGGGAAGGTGAACGTAACAACAATGAGACCCAGGAGGATTACCAAGTAACACCGAAAGAAACCCAAGAGAGGTAAATGTTGTAGTTACGAGAAGTAGGAAGCTCAGTGGAAGCAATGGAGTAGAAAACTTCGGGAATAATGAAGTAGAAAATGATTTAGATGGAAAGAATGATGAAACTAAAGATGAAATTGAATTTACTGATGAGGAAGAAGAAATTATAGAGAATTTCTTGAAAAGGAATAGAAGTTTGGAACCTGAAAATGAAGGTGAAAAATGGGTAAAAATCCCTAGGATTTTGAAAGATCCTATGGATAAAGATTTAAGGAATTTATTCAAGGAACATGTTAGAATAGATGAAACTGGTAATAATGAGAAACAGGAAGAACCGAAAGAGTCTGAAGTAGAGATTGATTCAGGGAACAATTTAAAAGAAAAAACTCAAGATCATGATACTTGGCGACTAAGTAATACTCAAGGGTTTAAGGAGAAAGGAAAAGAGAAATTGACTAAGGAGCCAAAGGTTATAGATTTAGAATCTTTACCTTACCCTCCTAAAGATCAAATCAAAAAGGCAAAAATTGATAAGAAGTATGCTCGTTTCCTTGACACTTTTCGTCATCTTCATGTTAATATCCCTGTTATTGAAGCTCTGATTAATATACTTGCCTATGGAAAGTTTCGAAAGATATACTATCAAATAAGAAAAATTAGAGGAATATGAGAATATATGCCTAAATGAAGAATGTTCTGCAGTGCAAAGATAAGTTACCACCTAAACCGAAAGATCCTGGAAGTTTTACGATTCCATGTGAAATTGGAGGATTTACTGTTTAAGAAGGTCTTATGTGATCTTGGAGCTAGTATAAATCTCATGTCTTATGAGGATTATAAGAAGCTAGGCATAGAAAGCTTACTAAGATCGAAATGACTCTGCAAATGGCGATAGATCGATTAAGTACCCTAAAGGGATTATTAAGGACGTATTGGTTAAAGTAGACAAATTCTATTTTCCAGTAGATTTTGTAGTTATGGAAATGGAAGAAGGTTATTCAGCGCCACTTATCTTAGGTCGACCATTTCTAGCTACAGGAAGAACTTTAATCGATGTTCAGAAAGGAGAATTAATTTTGAGAGTCAATGAAGATGAAGTTGCTTTCAATATTTTCAAAGCTATGAATCATCCATATACATCACCAGAATCATGTTCTTTTATAGAAGATATTCATTCTGTCTATGATAATCAGTTACCAACTTTTGAAGACAGATTAGAAGAATGCTTAACTCTGTCTATCTATAAAGAAGATGAGGAAGACATTGAAATGAAAGAGATAATCCTTTCTCTAGATAAAGGAAGCTTTACTTTTAAGCCACCATGGCATAAGTATTTGGAATTAGAACTAGAAGGACCGGTTCTTAAATCGTCAATAGAAGATCCGCCAAGAATGGAATTGAAACCGTTACCTTTAAATCAAATATGCTTTTCTTGAAACGATAATCTATTACCGATTATTATTTCATCAACTTTAATCGAGCAACAAGAAGATCAATTACTTAGAATGTTAAGAAAGCATAAGAAAGCTTTTGGATGGATGATTGCCGATATTCGAGGTATTAGCCACGAGATTTGCGTTCATAAGATAATTCTGAAAGAAGATGCTAAACCTTGTATTCAACCGCAACGCCGCCTTAACCCGAATTTACAGTTAATTGTTAAGAAAGAAGTCATTAAGCTATTAGAAATGGGAATAATCTTTCCTATATCCGATAGTGAATGGGTTAGTCCAACTCAAGTTGTACCAAAGAAAGGAGGTTTCACAGTGAAAGAGAATGATAAGAATGAATGGATTCCAACAAGGGAAATTACAGGATATCGAATGTGCATTGATTTTAGAAAGCTAAATGATCATACTAAGAAAGATCATCATCCACTTCCATTCATAGTTCAAATGTTGGAACGTTTAAGTGGTCATAAATATTCTTGTTTTTCTTAGATGGTTATTCGGGATATTTACTGATTTTCATTGCAAAGGAGATATAGGAAATGACTACTTTCACTTGTCCTTATGGAAATTTTGCGTATAAAAGAATGCCGTTTGGTTTATGTAATGCTCTGCTCGTTTCAAAGATGTATGATGTCTATATTTTACGATATGGTTGAGAAATTCTTAGAAATTTTATGGACGACTTTAGTGTTTACAGAGATTCTTTTGGTAAATGTTTGTCGCACTTAGAAAGAGTGTTACAACGCCGTGAGGATACCAATTTAGTTTTAAACTGGGAAAAATGTCATTTAATGGTATCAGAAGGAATTGTTCTAGGTCATAGAATCTCCGAAATAGGAATTGAAGTTGATAAAGCTAAAGTCAAGTGATTGAAAAATTACCACCACCAGTTAATCTAAGGACTCTAAGAGGATTTCTTGGACATGCGAGGATTTTATAGGAGATTTATTGCAGATTTTTCAAGATAGCAAAGCCTCTAAGTCATTTGCTTGAAAAAGAAGTACCTTTTAACTTTGATAGTAAATGTATGGAAGCTTTTAAGACCTTAAAAGCGAAGTTGATTCTTGCACGATGTGGTAGCACCAGGCCAGGATTTGCCTTTTGAGATTATGTGTGATGCGAGTGATTTAGCTGTAGGAGCTGTTTTAGGTCAAAGGTATAACAAAATTCTCAAAGCTATTTACTATGCATCCCACACATTAAACGCACTCGACTTAATTATGCAACTACTGAAAAAAGAACTGCTTGTTTAATTTTTGCCTTAGATAAGTTTAGATCATATATTGTTGGTTCTAAGGTAATAATCTACACAGACCATTCACTCAAGTATTTCTTGAGTAAGAAGGATGCGAAACCACGTCTTCTCAGATGGATTCTCCTACTTCAAGAATTTGATATTGAAATTAAAGATAAAAAAGGAAGTGAGAATGTAGTAGCAGATCATCTAAGTAGAATGGAGAATGAAGAAGAAATAGGGAATGAAATTAAAGATTCATTTCCTGATGAAAAACTATTTAGAATAGATACTCCTTCAACGATGCAGCTATTAAAAAATAGAATTCCTTCTAAGGAAATTTCACCTTGGTTTGGAGATATCATTAATTACTTAACCTGTGATTATATTCCGTCTCATTGGACTTGGCAGCAGAAAAAGAAGTTCTTTTATGACTTAAAATTTTATTACTGGGAGGAACCAGACCTTTTCCGTAAGTGTTCGGATGGGATAATCAGAAAATGTGTGCCTGATAATGAAATTTTAAGTATTTTATCGTTTTGTCATGATCGTGAAGCAGGAGGTCATCATGGAGGTTGGAAAACTGCTTTTAAAGTTTTACAATGTGGTTTTTATTGGCCTACACTATATAGAGATGCTTATAAGTATGTTAAATCTTGTGAGTCTTGTCAAAAATGGGGAAATGTATCTAAAAAACATGAAATGCCTATGCAACCTATTTTAGAATGTGAACTTTTTGATGTTTGGGGTATAGATTTCATGGGACCTTTCCCTATATCGTTTGGAAAAAGATTTATTCTTGTAATGGTAGATTATGTTTCAAAATGGGTAGAAGCTGAAGCTCTTCCCACTAATGATACCAAGGTTGTCATACGATTTCTTAAAAAGAACATATTCACTAGATATGGCATTCCAAGGGCGATCATTAGTGATAGAGGTTCACATTTTTGCAATCGACCATTTACTAAGTTAATTGAAAAATATGGTGTAACGCATAAGTTAGGAACGCCCTATCATCCATAAACCAAGTGGTCGTAGAGGTGTCGAATAGAGAGATTAAAAGAATCGTGGAAAAAGCAGTTGATTCAAATCGTAAAAGCTGGCGATTAAATTAGATGATGCATTATGGCGCATGCTGATGCGACTTTTAAGACACCAATTGGTTGTTCTCCTATAAGCTAGTCTTTGGTAAGTCTTGTCATCTCCCAGGTTGAGTTAGAACACCGAGCCTTCTCGGGCTATTAGATTTACGAATTTTGATCCTAAGGTCATCGGTGATCATAGATTGCTTCAATTGACGAACTAGAAGAATTTCGTCTCGATTCTTATGAAAACGCTCGAATCTACAAGAACGCATACGAAATCTTTTCATGATAAGAGAATCTTTAAGCGTGAGTTCCATGTAGGTGATCGAGTGCTTTTGTACAATTCACGTTTAAAGTTGTTTCCGGTAAGCTTAAGTCGAGATGGACAGTCCATTTAAAGTAACACAGTTTACAAAGCTGGAGTGTTGAACTAACTGATGGAAATACAACTTTTATAGCCAATGGCCACAGAGTAAAGTTATTTGTGGAGGGAGAAGGAATCACACTGAAAGAAGAAATAATGCTACTGATTGATCCCCCGACAAATTGAAAAAGCAGAAAAAATGAAAAACTGAAAAGCAGAGAAACTGGAATCAGCCGAATACCAGGTGCTATCTATCTTTACTCTACTTTTCTGTATTTTTATGTTTAAACTCTTTTCGTCTTTTACCGGATAGACGTAAAAGAATTGGATGTCTTTTTTAGATAGAATAGGAGTTTTTATTTTACTTTTGAAATTAGGCCTTGATAAAGATGTCGTGTTTTCTATAGAAGCTTTAGTTTTTGAACAAAACAAGAAATTGTTGAGAGAGATCAGATTGAGAGAAGTATGTAATGTGATTGAGCGTTTTTTTCACCAAACAAATTTATAATACTCAAGACAACAGTGACTAAACAAGCTCTCTAACCGGCAAAGTATGCCGGGTCGATTGCTAGAATAGCTACAGGAGTCCGAGGTCGAACCCAAAGGAATTGTGCTTGCAAGTACCAAAGTAAACGTAATGCTTAGTCTAGGTGATCAATCTTTTTATAGTGTTTGTTTACTACAACGACACTAAGTGATTCCCCTAACGAGTCTAAAGACAAAAAGAAAGGAGATTAAACTACTGAGTTTAATAGATAGTTAAAGAGACATATCCGAACCATGATCAAAATGACTAATTTCAACCCCGAGGATAGACTAAACCGGGAGTGTGCAATATAACAAACGAGCTCTTGCATTCAATTTCACGGGTGCGAACTCCTAAACCCGGTGCTAGCGTCTAAACAACTCTCTTCTAACACCTTAGGCCATGTTAAGGTCTGAACAACTCTCTCCTAACAAGTCATGTTTTGCACTCGAGCCGCTTAAACGTATAAACGAGTAACCTCACGATGTGCTCGGTTTAACAACTAAACCGAGACTACACCACGATCCTAGAACCCTTTTCCCACCCCTCTCTCTCTCAACAACTCTCAAGAGTGGTGTGTGTGATGTTTGACCTAGGTGATCAATCTAGCCCAAATCCGTTATAACAAGTTCTAAGGCGTGAAACGAGCAAGATACAACAATAAAAGCCTTTGCCCACTCCCAATTTCATCACCCAAAGGGTGATTTCACCAAATTTCACATGATTCGGCTATGAAGATGTTTAGCTACACATTATACTAATCAAAACATGCATAAAACAGGTAAATAAGAGCCATAACAAGTAAAGAGAAGAGAGATATACCATAAAATTGCAGAAATTCGAGTTGAGATCCCAAAAGTACAAAATATAGAAGTAATTAAAAGGTGGTCTCTTAGTGTTTGAAATGAAAATCTAAGCTAAGAAATGGAAAGATTAAGCTAAGATGTTGTTGATTTACACTAAGAGAGAGTATTCTAAGCTATTACAAAATTTGAGCTATGAAAGGGGTGGAGTTTGGCTAAGAAGATGAATAATAATCCCAAAATGGACTAAGGGGGGTATTTATAGGTGGAGGGAAAATCCTGCAGATTTTGGTTCGAACGCTGGTTTCCAGATGAGTGGAACGTGCCTTCTGCTTGAAATTCAGGCGACTTAGGGCTTTGTCTTCATGGCTTACGCCGGTTTACAGGTATGGAACGTGCGTTTAAGAGGCCTGGAACGCACGTTTGAAGGTAGGGAACGTGCGTTTGAATGGCCTGGAACGCACGTTCGGGGTAGTTGCTAAACCAGCGTTTGAAGGAGCTGAACTCTGTATGACTCGGCAACTCTGTAACGCCGGTTTGAGGGTTGGAACGCCGGTTGGAGACTGGAACGCTGGTTTGAGGGTTGGAAACGTGCGTTTGGACCTCTGTGCCACCAATTCTTCACTTTTTCTCCCTTTTCCACCTCTTTTCTCGCCTCGGTCATGTTTCTCATTGTAAACCATTGCCTTCGGGTCCTCGAGACACCAATACCCTACATCATCACAATGACCAAAAACAACCAAAACATTCCAAAGGGGTAAACGTGCTCGGGAATGGGGTCGATATCATCGAGAAAAAAAGGGTGGTAAACTATCAAAATGACGGAATTAACCCCGTCAGAGGAACTCACAATATTACCCCAAAGTGGTCTAAATTATCCAAAAATGTGCTTTGAAAATGTGGTAAACGGAGGCCAAACAATGTAGCGGAGTCACGTAAAGTTGACTCCTATCAACCACCCCACACTTAGCCTTTGCTCGTCCTCGAGTAAAATAGGCGTTTAAAACAAACCAAGGATTCAACTTTATGATGTAGGTGCTACTACTCACACTCTCAAGGTAACCACAAAGTAAGAAACACGAACATATACACATTGGTGCAACATTATCAAGAAAATGGAGTGTGTGTGGTGCAAAGCTAAAACCAAGTGCTCAAAATGATTGTCGGGGCTTGAATCCCAACCAAAAAGTCTACCAACCGTTTCATTCCTACTAGCCTCTCCACTAATAAAGGTCACTAAGTTTGGACATGATCAGGCAGGACTTGAAAGGTTATAACGTTAGGCTAGGGTAAAATTGGTTAATCGAAAAGGGTATTTTGGGAACTGGAGAAAAAGAAGTACGAGTGAACCTAATCAACTCAAGTACCAACTCATTTCTATCATACAAACCACCAAACTCCTTTTTGATCATTTTAACACTTTGGGAACCATAGGATACTAACGCGCCCGAACTCATTGCCAAACTCGACTATGTTCCAAGCGTCATGAGGTGAGATCGAATACGTTAGCACCTATCTCACTATCCCAACTCTAACATCATAAAAGTAACTTTTGAGCTCAACACTTTTGACTCCAACCCTTTATTTCTATAAACATCAAGATTGAAATTTTTATTTTCTTTTTATTTATTTATTTTTTAAATTTTATTTTAAAAGAAGAGATAGAAGAAGGTTCTTTTCCTTGGCCCAAAAGCCGAACACCAAGCCCAAACGAGCTCCTCAACACCTTATAGCTCAAAACAAGAAACAACAACCCAATCAAAACATCATATTTCCCCCACCCCACACTTGTTTTAGCAAGTGTGCTCCAACTAAGGACTAGGTCCACTCGTAGGGTTAAAATGAAGGGAAAGTGACCATAATTACGGTTCAAGGGTAGGTTTCTGACTAAGTAACAAAACGGCTATAAGTGAATGGTGGTCAGACCATTCTATCAAGGCTAAGAGGGGCTACGAAGGGTAAATGTTCGGGTTAAGGCTTATTTGGCTCAGTAGGGTCAAAAGAACGCCAAAACCGTCATCCCATGTCCTACTTAGGTAAACCTATGACATTTCGTCTCGAGACTCATGATATGAAGGGTGGTAGTAATCAAATTGTGCACAAAGTGTAGCTTTCGTGAGATTATTTAACTCCATTCTCAAGATAAAATCGAACCATAATGCACATGTTCGGGATCCCGACTAAGGTGATCACCACTCAAATGTGAAAATAACACACACAACATGGTGCTAAAACCTTGAAATTTTTTAAAATTACCCAAAAATCGACTCGAGCCCGGTCATAGGCCAAGTATACCACATTTATAGCACATTTAACAACAAAAACAAGAAAATGGCTAAGTCTCCCACCCCACACTTAAAACGAAACACTGTCCTCAGTGTGTGAGAGATAAAAGAAATGAGGACTTAGTCGTTTAATCGAAACCAGCGAAAAGGCGCAACCGATACTCAAACTCGTGACACCCTTGTATAAGTCCATCCCGAAACCTAAAGCGAGAACAAAAGAAACAAAGAAAGCGCATGCACGGAAAAGTCCACGTGCTAAAGATCAAGCAATAGGCAAGCGGGTGCGTAAGAAAACGAGTCCATGCCACGAAACGATATCAAAGCATGCCGAGGGGGAATGGGATATGCAATGGACGGATACAATATAACAATAAAACTCAGAACATCCACGCATGCGAAAATAGCGGATAAATATCCCAATAAAATGTCAATCACAAGGAGAGAAAAACATGCACGGTCAAACAGGCCTCGTGGGCTGAACAATGATTACAAATGCGTATCAAAAGTGAAGGATATAAAAACAGACAAAAGTCGAAATCAAAAGTCAACTCGCCTCAAAGTGAATCAGTCAAAGTACCTACAAATAGATGAAAAAGCAGACTAGCCAAAAGAAGTTTGCAACTCTCAAAAGAAATGCGAAATAATGAAAAACAAGCTAGCCGCTCTCGCCCTCAGACATCAAATCCTGAGGATCTGTGTGTCTTTGGAAGATGGTGCGATCCACAAAGAATCGCACTCTCAGTGTGTAGTCTCAAAGCGACACCCGTCCCACTGTCTTTGAATCTGCATCGCCCGCCTCAGGCCACATCTCTCTCTCTCAACATCCAACGAATCATCGCCTCGCCTCTCTATCTCGAATCTCGACCCCTCATCGGACTCATCCTCTAGCAGGCTCTCGGTAATCCAGCTGCAGATCGGCCTATATCTCGGTGTGTCTTGGAAGGTCAGTATCAAAGTCTCTGTCGGGGAGATGGACTCTTGAGCTCGAGCTATCGCTATACAGGTTCTTGACAACCCATTCATCATGATCCACAGATCGTCCATCCAATCTCGTTGCTTGTGGGCTATCAACAGCATTGCCTCTCGCTCGACCCACGGCCCTCCGGTGAAAGGTATGGTAGGTGTAGGTGGAGGTAGAGTGGTGGAGGGTGGAGGTCCAGAATCGGGAGGTGGTGGAATGGTGGTGGTGGTGATAGTGGTGAGGGAGGTGGTGGTGCAGGCAAGGTGGTGGAAGTAGAGGTGGAAGAAGTGGAGGTAGGGGTGAAAGGCCGGAGGACCGTGTGGATGAGCCGTCTGGAAGGTGAGAAGCGATCTGAGCATTGAACGACTTAGGCATGATCGGCAAAACTTTGCTCCTCCTAATCTGATCATCTGCATACTCACCGACTCGTGCATCTCGACACAACCCGTAAATCAAGTGGGGGCACATAATCAGCCGACGCTTGTTTTTCTGGTTCTCCCGAAACTCCGTAAAAATCGTCCTCCCCACGTCTACTTTCAACTTATAATGTAGGGCGTACAACAACTGTAGATCCTTAATGTGAAAATGTGTGATGTTGTCCTTAGGTAGTAGACGATTCTGGGAGAACTTAGCCTTGACTTTCCAATCGTCGGGCCAAGTCGTAAATCAACAATCGATCTGCGCGTGTTACCCCCTTTTGACATCCATTGCAACTCAGGGTTGATTTCTACCCTCATCTGTTCCAAAGGGTCCTCAGTACTACCCCAACTATTCTTGTCCTGAAACCACTCCTCATAATGATCGCCCACGATAGCCGGTGTCCTATAAAAACTATTAATCGCTTCGACCGACCATGGGACATTCACTCCACGCACCCAAACAGTCCCTCTCTCTAAGTCAGCCACAGTAAAGTTGGCATACCATTCCCGGACTATCGACAAGTTCAGGTTGCCCTCGGGTTCCAAGATAAGGTTATTCCAACCCCTACTCCTCAAATTATCCACAAACGCCTTCGGTACCACCTTCAAATCTCGCCCTCTTTCAAAGCACATCTTCTTATCGACTACGAACTCCTCGTAATTGCTCAAGGCTTGGGGCGTGGAGAAACGCATGTCGTAGGGAAGAGGGTCGAGGCAGGCGAAGCTTACTTGGGGTTGCGGCTCGGTGGAAGTCCGAGGAATATGTTGAGTAGGTGGAGGTGTGGGAGAAACCGGGGGACGAGCAACCCAGGTGTGACACGGGACAGGGGTGCCTCATCACAAACTCCGCAGATCTCATCACTTTGCTATCATCATCATCCTTTGCTAGAATTTCGACCTTCGATGATCGGGCTCAAATCATCATCCGACGCCTCATCTCTAAGTTGTCCACCCTAAGAGCTCTAGGGTTTGCGCTCAAACCTCTCCTGGCTCACTGATCCTAATACCACCGCCTCTGAGTACGAACCGCGGTTTTACTGCTTCTTGGGCCGATTCTTACCAACAACGGGCATTTTACCCTTCCACTTTATCTCCTATCTCTTTTCGTTTACCTCCCGCCATCTTCCTATATCAAGAGCAACCACACCACAACCAACACAAGGCAAACCGACCCGATTATCATCCAATACGGGATTTCAAAACAAACAACCCACAACAACCACAACGTCAACCACCACACACCACAAGGCCAAGAACAAAACAAACAAACAAGAAACAAGGTACATAATCAATGCCAATTCACAAACGGGGTAGGGGAAAATTTGAGAAAAAAATTCAAAAATTAACCCTACTCAAAACGGAAATGCAAACCAAAAAGTACCTGTCTTATGCTTAGATTAGCCTACGTGAGCGCGTTGTGGAGTAATGAATCGAGCCCCAAAACAAGCGAGAAGGTGAAAACGCCAATGGCGAAAAACCACCCAAGCAAAGATCGAATCGGGATTTGGTGGATTGTCGTTCGGTTTGAGTGTAGAAAGCAAAAGAGGGGGTTGTGAGGTGTTGATTGCAGCAAATTTTACTCAAAACGGATTAGAAACGAAGATTTCGAAGCAAAAGGGGTGGAAGGGGCGTGAAACGGCGGTTAGGTCTCAGCAATTTGAAAGTGGAACGCCGGTTTGGGAAGAAGGGGGTATATATAGACAAGGGGTCAAACGCTGGTTTAAAAGCCGAAGCGTCGTTTAGCATAGCTCAAACGCACGTTTGAGTAGTGGGAACGTCGTTTGGAAGAGAGGAATCTGGCGTTTGAAAGGAGAAGCGTCGCGTTTGAACCGGGGAGTTGATCTTGGGGGTATAGAGGCTCAAACGCTGGTTTGGAAAATCTGGGAACGCACGTTTGAAGAGCTTGGAACGCACGTTTGAACAATGGGAGCGTCGCTTGAGAGCAAAAAAGCAGGGAAAAAGCGGAAAACAGGGAAATCACTCCACACTCACATCTAACCACCCCTAGACCAATCTAGACTCTTACTCAACCATCTTAAACCACAAAAGGTGGGTTGCCTCCCACTAAGCGCCTTTGTTTTACGTCGTTGGCTCGACAAGATGGATTATACGGTGCCAACTTTTTCAAAGTTATACCGTTGGCATAAGGTGAGAAAGGGTAGAAAGATGGAAGGATGGATCAAAGATTATACGAGTCAAGGTTTATAGTCCATGACAAGACTTGCACGATTCATCACATGGCACGGGGTCTTCAAGGGTCACTATCTCCAAGGCTTCATCAAAGGGTAGTCTCTCATACTTTTTCAATCTCAAGCCGTTTGTGGTCAAAGTACCAAACTTGGGGTGAGTGATTTCGATAGCTCCAGACGGATAAACTTTAGACACTACGTAAGGACCGGACCACCTAGACTTCAACTTCCCTTGGAATAAATGGAGACGGGTATTATAGAACAAGACCTCATCGCCCTCATTAAAAATACGAGGTTTGATCAACCTATCATGAAGCAATTTGGTCTTCTCCTTATACTTCGTCGAAAGATCATAAGCTCGAAGGCGAAACTCATCCAACTCATTCAATTGAGCCATTCTTCTCTCACCAACTAAGGTGTCATCGAGATTTAGCATTTGGATGGCCCAATACGCCTTATGTTCTACTTCCACGGGGAGGTGACATGATTTTCCATAGACTATCATGTAGGGAGACATGCCTAAAGGTGTCTTAAACGCGGTCCTATGGGCCCAAAGTGCGTCGTCTAGTTTCAACGACCAACTCTTAACATTCACATCCACCGTCCTTTCCAAGATACGCTTAATACCTCTATTGGTGACCTCAACTTGGCCACTCGTTTGAGGATGGTAAGCGGTGCCTAACTTATGCTTCACCCCATACTTTTCCAAAATTTTATCGAACGGCTTGTTCGCAAAATGACTCCCATTATCACTTATGATTGCCCTAGGGACTCCAAACCTACAAAAGATATTTTTCTTTAGAAACCGGATAACAATCTTCCTATCATTAGTAGGTGAGGCCAAAGCCTCAACCCATTTCGACACATAATCGCAAGCGACTAGGATGTACTTGTTACCGCACAAGGAAGGGTAGGGTCCCATGAAATCAATGCCCCAAACATCAAAAACTTCGCAAACAATGATTGGTTTTTGAGGCATCTCATTCCGCCTAGAAACACGACCGGACCGTTGACAAGCATCGCAAGACTTCACATATGAATGAGCATCTCGGAATAGAGTGGGCCAATATAGCCCACTTTGCAACACTTTCAAAGCGGTCCTCTCACTTTGAAAAATGGCCCCGGCCTCTTTATCATGACAGAACGAAAGAGCGCTCAAAATTTCACTTTCTGGGATGCACCTCCTCAAAATGCCATCCGAACACAACCTATATAAGCAAGGATCTTCCCACACATACTTACCAACTTCACTAAGGAATTTGCGCCTTTGGTTCGAGTCAAGGTCGGGATCTACAAAACCGCACTCGTGGTAGTTGACAAAAGGAGCGAACCAAGGACTACCTTCCTTACCGACTTTTAGAAAGTTTCCTTTTTTAGCCGGAAAAAGGGTGTCAAGTGCATAAAGTTGCTCGTGAGGAAAAGAATCATTTATCTCCCTTTGTGCCTTAATCAACTCCTCACTAAGCTCCATAAGACTTAGGTGGTCGGCTACGACATTCTCACAACCCTTCCTATCACGGATCTCTAGATCAAACTCTTGCAAGAGCAAGATCCACCTCAAGAGGCGGGGCTTGGCGTCTTGCTTGGCAAAGAGATAACGCAAAGCGGCATGATCCGTGTGGACAACTACCCGAGAACCTACGAGATGAGACCGAAACTTATCAAACGCAAAGACGACCGCTAAAAGCTCTTTTTCAGTGGGTGTAGTTCTGTTGGGCCGGATTCAAGGTGTGACTTGCATAAGCAATGGGCTTGAAGATTTTATCGATCTTTTGACCGAGGACCGCACCAACCGCGGTGTCACTCGCATCACACATGAGCTCAAATTCTTGATCCCATTTCGGAGCAACTAAGATGGGAGCGGAAACAAGCAATTGCTTGAGCATCAAAAATGCTTCAACACAAGCTTTGTCAAAATCAAACGGGACGTCTTTTCCAAGAAGAAGAGTAAGAGGACGAGCTATTTTCGAAAAATCCTTAATGAACCTACGATAGAACCCCACATGGCCTAGAAAACCCCTAAGGGTCTTTAGGTTGGTGGGCATAGGAAGCTTAGCTATCGCTTCTACCTTAGCCTTGTCCACCTCTATACCCTTGCTAGATATCCTATGCCCTAAGACTATCCCTTCCGTAACCATCAAATGACACTTCTCCCAATTAAGCACCAAGTTTGTCTCCTCACATCTACCCAACACCTTTTCAAGATTATCTAGACATTGTTCAAATGAATCACCAAACACGCTAAAATCATCCATAAAGACTTCTAAAAACTTTTCTATCATATCCGCAAATATGGCCACCATGCACCGTTGGAATGTCGCGGGTGCGTTACTGATGTATTATTTTTATATGATTAAAAATATGTTATATTATTATGTTTTATCAACGAATTCTATATAAAATATATGAAATTATGGTATAAAGTGTTAGTCTTTATAATTTAGAGTGTTTAGTAATAATAATAATAAAAAGTTGTAATTTTGTACCGATTTTAGTAAATCGGAGTGTCGTGTCGATTTATTGGGTATTTGTGATGTTTTATTGCGGACTTATAAACCAAGACCCGAGAATCGACATTTTGAAGTTTAATCATATCTACCGGAATGATTTAGAGAGTGCCACGAGTTTAAATGGTCAATTGAATAGCTTAAGTGGACAAGTAGCCAATCAATCCTGGATAAGTAATAATAGAGAAATATCTTCGACAAACGAATGGCTCATCAAAATGATATTTTCAAAAAAGTGTTCTTCACAAAAGTTGTAGATTTTTCCGAGAGTGTTCCAATGCAATTTAAATTATGAAGATTGGAGGTCTAGAACTTAAACAAAGGATCAAGTGGCTAATCGACTTGGATTAAGAAAAAATCCCGTAAAAGCTTCGGAGGAACACGAGGTCATCAAAAAGCGTTATCTGGAGAAGAGTCCTTCATGAAAGTTGTAGAGTTTCTCGAGATCTTAATTTTGGCATTTCGTTTGCAATTTTGGAGGTCCGAACTCGAGATATGAATTTTAGAAGTTTAATAATTATATATAAAATAATATCTCCTACGCACATGCTTTGGAATGATCAAGTTAGTGGGGATCATCATTAGTCCGGACCGATCCGGCCTAATACCGGACCGGTCCGGCCTTGGAAGTTTTTTCTATATAAAGGAGCTCATTTGCAGCAGCGTGGGATGTACCAAAATTTATATATATAACAGTATATATATATATATATCTCCTTCTTCTTTTCTTTTTTTTTAGTAGTAGTAAATAAGGCCTTACGCCGTAATAATGTAGTATCGTTGTAATGCTCGAGAAAATCTCGGAAGTCGGTTTTGCTAAAGAAGTTGTAATGTCCGAAGATACGATTTCAATCAATTGCCGTATTCGGGTAACTTTTCTTAAGTATTTATGTTTGTTTTTGTATTTTTGTTGTTATAATGTTTTTAGGCTAAATATAATCTTGGCCAAAACTATGTAATCGGTTTTATTTCGATCTTTTAGTTAAAGAAATGTTGTTAAGTTAAAATGACTAAAATTGAGTTAATTGAATCTTTTTCTATTTTGATCGTATTCGTATTGACATATTTAATAGATCTCGAGGAATTCATAATCTAATTATGAATTGACGCCTAAATAGTCGTGATATGAAATAAAAGATAGAAAAACCGGAGGGTAAAATTGGCGTGTGAACAACGTGATAACGGAATCCGATTTCTAACCGGGGTAAATTTATTTTGGGAGAAATGAATTTTATTATAATTTGTACTCGAGATCGTAATAATGTTAAATCATCAGTTTAATTGAAACTTAAACCGGAAAGTTGAATCGTCCGGCTTTGACAACCGGAGCCTTTAAAATAAAATTGACCGTTTGACGAACGGATGACTCCTTTTTTATCTAAAGGTAGATTTGTACTCGGGACCTGTTTAGATTAATTAGTTTACCGTATGATTGTGGATCTTGGGCTGATGACAATGGACATATGACAATTTCATACACTCGTGTGAGGAGGAATTGTTTACCTCAGGAGTGCACCGTTTCACTTACTCAATTGGACCTAAAATAAAAGGAGAGATCGAACACATTTCAATTAATCGAAAAGATCGTATAAACCAATTATATAAGTTTTGGCCAGTTCTCTAAAATTATCTATTAATATCTTGGTACCTATATATTTATATCTATATATATATTTTGCAATTTATGTACATCTATATATATTTATATATCTATATATATTATATTAGAATAACTATTAAATTACGTATTTATTTTGTGTTAACTAGAATAGTAGTGATCTGTGTAATAAAACTGCGACTTAGATCGAGTTAATAACAGCTCTTTGGTGTTTAACCACACGTAAAATAAATTACCAAGTTCCCTGAGGATTCGACACCTGACTCATCATACTAGCACTACGATTTGACCCGGTACACTGCCGGTTAGGATCTGTATAGCCTAGAAAAGGTCCGTCAGCACAATTTTGGCGCCGTTGCCGGGGAACGTCGCTAATTTCTTTTTATGTGTCTATGGTTACTACTTGTATTAGCTTAAAATTCTCGAGAATAAGTCAACACTTTTCTTATCTCATTTCTATTTTATTTTTCGTTGGTTGTTACCTTATAGGTAAATTACCAATTTTTACTACTATCAATTTCGTGTTATTTTCTATTTTCGTTAGTTGATGACCGTAAGTGGTAAGGCCCTCTCGTTCCTTATAAGCCTGACATAAACACTTACGAAAAGCGCGTTAAGAGTAGAGAGTAAACGCGGTCATACTAGTCGGGAAATCGACCAAGAATCATCTTCAAACAGAATCACGAGAATGGTTTGAAATCGGTGATGAAACACCCGAACAAGAAGTGGAACATGCTCTAGGGGCATGGACAAAACCTGTTAACCTAATAATAATAATAATAGAAATAATCAAAATCGGAACCGAGAATAATCGTAATAATCCACCAAACCCGAGACCTATATGTGATCAAACAGTAAGAAGAAACCGGACTAATAATCCCATACTTTTACCTAATGAAGGAAGCGAATAATTTCAAATTAAGTCTCATCTTTTGGTTTAATTGACGCAAGAGCCCAATTCTAGGAGAGGATGATGAAGATCCACATCATCATCTCTATCTTTTGAAGAACTGTGCAATACAAACCAAAAGTCAAGGTGCTCATAAGGAATTAACGAGAATGACTATGTTTCCTTTTTCTTTAAAAGGACGAGCCCGAGATTGGTTTATGTCTCTTCCACATCATTCACTTACTAGTTGGGAGGAGATTCAAATTGAATTTCAAAAACAATATTCACTCTGGACGAAATTTGGAATTAAAAGTCGAGGTTGCTAACTTTAGACAAGGATCTCGAGGAAACTCTTGGGAATGCGTGGAAAGGTTTAAAAATTGTTAAGAGCATGTCCCGATCATGGTTATTCCTTAGATATGCAAATTCAACTCTTCAGTCAGTAAATTGAGAAAAGACTCACGTGCGGATGTAGATCATGCATGTGGTGGTTCGATTAATGATGAGTGAAGCTCAAACAGCGATTCGATGCTATAGAAAAGATTTCCAAAAATAACGAATGTGGGAAACCGGTTCTAGCACCGAAAAAGTAGCTTTTGCGAGAGAATGTACGTCTAATACGGAAGTTCTAGCACACTTGGAGAATTTGAGTAGGAAATTTGATGGTTTACAACAGAATAAGAACCAAAATTCAGAAAATAGTACACCAAATGAATACTCAAGTCATGATAATGTGGCATTAGGGAGTGAAGAACCAACAGGATATTCGAGGAGGAGGTGAGTTTTCTTGAAAGAAGATAGGAATTTGAACAATGCATACTCAAACTCATTCAATGCTATTAGAAGAGATCATCCTACTTATCGATGGTCTGAAAACCCTAGTAAGCCAGGACAACCGCCATATCCAGTCCCATATAGGAATAATAACCAAGTTTATCAAGAAAGTACATCTAATCAGAATTTACAATCATTACCAAGATCCTATCCTCAACATACCACTCAAAGTATACCAAGAACTTCGAGTTCAACTCAACTGCGAAGGAGTTGAAAAATGGGAAAAACTAATGGAAAATATGATGGGTGTGGTATCTACTCAAGCTAAGAATATGGAAACGATGATGACTTCTATTGGTACAATTACTAAAAGATATGAGTACAATAAAACATCTATGAGTGGACATGATACCGAATGAGAACAATAGAAGCCTCATTAAGGAATATGGAAGATCATTTGAGTAGGGAAGGTGAACGTAACAACAAGAGAGACTTCTGTGAGGATTACCAAGCAACACCGATGAAAACCCAAGAGAGGTAAATGTTGTGGTTACGAGAAGTAGGAAGCTTAGTGGAAGCAATGGAGTAGAAAACTTTGGGAATAATGAAGTAGAAAATGATTTAGATGGAAAGAATGATGAAACTAAAGATAAAGATGAATTCATCGATTTAGGAAGAAGAAATTATAGATAATTTCTTGAAAAGGAATAAAAGTTTGGAACCCGAAATGAAGGTGAAAATTGGGTAAAAATCCCAAGGATTTTGAAAGACCCTATGGATAAAGATTTAAGGAATTTATTCAAGGAACATGTTAGAATAAATGAGAAACAGGAAGAATCGAAAAAATCAAGCGAGAGGTTGATTCAGGGGAACAATTTAAAGGAAAAATTCAAGAACACAAAACATGGCGACTAAGTAATACTCAAAGGTTTAAGGAAAAGGAAAAGAGAATTTGACTAAGGAGCCAAAGGTTATAGATTTAGAATCTTTACCTACCCTCCTAAAGATCAAATCAAAAGGCAAAAGCGATAAGAAGTATGCTCGTTTCCTTGATACCTTTCGTCATCTTCATGTTAATATCCCTGTTATTGAAGCTCTGATTAATATACCTGCCTATGGAAAGTTTCTGAAAGATATACTATCAAATAAGAAAAATTAGAGGAATACGAGAATATATGCCTAAATGAAGAATGTTCGCAGTCAAGGCATAAGTTACCACCTAAATCGAAAGATCCGGAAGTTTTACGATTCCATGTGAAATTGGAGGATTTCTTTTTTTTAAGAAAGTCTTATGTGATCTTGGAGCTAGTATAAATCTCATGTCTTATGAGGATTATAAAAGCTAGGCATAGGAAAGCTTACTAAGATCGAAATGACTCTGCAAATGGCGGATAGATCGATTAAGTACCCTAAAGGAATGATTAAGGATGTATGGTTAAAGTAGACAAATTCTATTTTCCAAGAGATTTTGTAGTTATGGAAATGGAAGAAGGATATTCGAGCGCCTCTTATTCTAGGTCGTCCATTTCTAGCTACAGGAAGAACTTTAATCGATGTTCATAAAGGAGAGTTAATTTTGAGAGTCAATGAAGATGAAGTTGCTTTCAATATTTTTAAAGCTATGAACCATCCATATACATCACCAGAATCATGTTCTTTTATAGAAGATATTCATTACATCTATGATAATCGATTACCAACTTTTGAAGACAAAGTTAGAAGAATGCTTAACTCTGTCTATCTATAAAGAAGATGAGGAAGACATTGAAATGAAAGAGATAATCCTTTCTCTAGATAAAGGAAGCTTTACTTTTAAGCCACCATGGCATAAGTATTTGGAGTTAGAACTAGAAGGACCGCTTCTTAAACCATCAATAGAAGATCCGCCAAAGAATCGGAATTGAAACCGTTACCTTTAAATCAAATATGTTTTTCTAGAAACTGATAATCTATTACCGATTATTATATCATCTACTTTAATCGAGCGACAAGAAGATCAATTAATAAGAATGTTAAGAAAGCATAAGAAAGCTTTTGGATGGACAGTTGCCGATATTCGAGGTATTAGCCCTGAGATTTGTGTTCATAAGATAATTCTGAAAGAGGATGCTAAACCTTGTATTCAACCGCAACGCCGCCTCAACCCGAATTTACAGTTAATCGTCAAGAAAGAGGTCATTAAGCTATTAGAAATGGGAATAATCTTTCCTATATCAGATAGTGAATGGGTTAGTCCAACTCAAGTTGTACCAAAGAAAGGAGGTTTCACAGTGAAAGAGAATGATAAGAATGAATGGATTCCAACAAGGGAAATTACAGGATATCGAATGTGCATTGATTTTAGAAAACTAAATGATCATACTAAGAAAGATCATCATCCACTTCCATTCATAGTTCAAATGTTGGAACGTTTAAGTGGTCATAAGTATTACTGTTTCTTAGATGGTTATTCAGGTTATTTACAGATCTTCATTGCAGCAGGAGATAGAGAAAAGACTACTTTCACATGTCCTTATGGAACTTTTGCGTATAAAAGAATGCCGTTTGGTTTATGTAATGCTCCTGCTACGTTTCAAAGATGTATGATGTCTATATTTTCTGATATGGTTGAGAAATTCTTAGAAATTTTTATGGACGACTTTAGTGTTTATGGAGATTCTTTTGGTAAGTGTTTGTCGCACTTAGAAAGAGTTTTACAACGTTGTGAGGATACCAATTTAGTTCTAAACTGGGAAAAATGTCATTTAATGGTATCAGAAGGAATTGTTTTAGGTCATAGAATCTCTGAAATAGGAATTGAAGTTGATAAAGCTAAAGTCGAGGTGATTGAAAAATTACCGCCACCGATTAATCTAAGGACTCTAAGAGGATTTCTTGGACATGCGAGATTTTATAGAGATTTATTGCAGATTTTTCAAAAATAGCAAAGCCGTTAAGTCATTTGCTTGAAAAAGAAGTATCTTTTAACTTTGATAGTAAATGTATGGAAGCGTTTAAGACCCTGGAAGCGAAGTTGATTACTGCACCAGTTTTGGTAGCACCAGACTGGAATTTACCTTTCGAAATTATGTGTGATGCTAGTGATTTAGTTGTAGGAGTCGTTTTAGGTCAAAGGTACAATAGAATTCTCAAAGCTATTTACTATGCATCCCACACATTAAACGCAGACTCAACTAAATTATGCAACTACTGAGAAAAGGAATGTTGGCTGTGATTTTTGCCTTAGATAAGTTTAGATCGTATATTGTCGGTTCTAAGGTAATAGTCTACACACCACTATTCAAATGAAGTATTTCTTGAGTAAGAAGGATGCTGAAACCACGCCTTCTTAGATGGATTCTCCTACTACAAGAATTTGATATTGAAATTAAAGATAAAAAGGAAGTGAAAACGTAGTAGCGAGATCACCTAAGTAGAATGGAGATCGAGGAAGAGATAGGGAATGAAATTAAAGATTCATTTCTGATGAACAACTATTTAGAATAGATACTCCTTCAACCATGCAATTATTAAAAATAGGATTCCCTCTAAGAAATCTCACCTTGGTTTGGAGATATCATTAATTACTTAACTTTGTGATTATATTCCGTCTCATTGGACTTGGCAACAAAAAAGAAATTCTTTTATGACTTAAAATTTTATTACTTGGGAGGAACCGGACCTTTTCCGTAAATGTTCGGATGGGATAATCGTAAAATGTGTGCTGATAATGAAACTTTAAGTATTTTATCATTTTGTCATGATCGTGAGGCGAGGAGGACATCATGGAGATGGAAAACTGCTTTTAAAGTTTTACAATGTGGTTTTTATTGGCCTACATTATATAAAGATGCTTATAAATACGTTAAATCTTGTGAATCTTGTCAAAAATGGGAAATGTATCTAAAAACATGAAATGCCTATGCAACCTATTTTAGAATGTGAGTTATTTGATGTTTGGGGTATAGATTTCATGGGACCTTTTCCTATATCGTTTGGAAAAAGATTTATTCTTGTAATGGTAGATTATGTTTCAAAATGGGTAGAAGCTGAAGCTCTTCCCACTAATGATACCAAGGTTGTCATACGATTCCTTAAAAGAACATATTCACTAGATATATGGCATTCCGAGGCAATCATTAGCGATAGAGGTTCACACTTTTGTAATAGACCATTTACTAAGTTAATTGAGAAATATGGTGTAACACATAAACTAGAACGCCTATCATCCGCAAAACCGGTGGTCGGTAGAGGTGTCAAATAGAGAAATCAAAAGAATCGTGGAAAAAACAGTTGATTCAAATCGTAAAAACTGGGCAATTAAATTAGATGATGCGTTATGGGCGTACAGAACAGCTTTTAAAACACCAATAGGTTGTTCTCCCTATAAGCTAGTCTTTGGTAAGTCTTGTCATCTCCCAGTTGAGTTAGAACACCGAGCCTTTTGGGCTATTAGATTTCTAAATTTCGATCCTAAGGTCAAGCGGTGATCATAGATTGCTTCAATTGATGTAACTAGAAGAATTTCGTCTCGATTCTTATGAAAACGCTTTCGAATCTACAAGGAACGCATACGAAGTCTTTCCATGATAAGAGAATCTTTAAGCGTGAGTTCCATGTAGGTGATCGAGTGCTTTTGTACAATTCACGTTTAAAGTTGTTTCGAGTAAGCTAAAATCAAGATGGACGGAGTCCATTTAAAGTAACACGGGTTTACAAAGCTGAGTGTTGGACTAATCGATGGAAATACAACTTTTATAGCCAATGGACACAGAGTAAAGTTATTTATGAGAGGAGAAGGAATCACACTGAAAAGAAGAAATAATGCTCTTGATTGATCCCCAACAAATTGAAAAAAAAAAAAAAAAAAAAAAAATTTGAAAAGCGAAGCGAAAACTGAATCACCAAATACCAGTGCTATCTATCTTTACTCTACTTTTCCGTAATTTTAATTATGTTTAAACTCTTTTAAATGTCTTTTACGGATAGACGTAAAAGAACCGGATGTCTTTTTTTAGATAGAATAGGAGTTTTTATTTTACTTTTGAAATTAGGCCTTGATAAAGATGTCGCGTTTTCTATAGAAGCTTTAGTTTTTGAACAAAACAAGAAATTGTTGAGAGAGATTAGATTAAGAAAGTATGTAATGGAATATCAAGAAGTGCGATAAAAAAGGGCAAAGTTTCTAATGAGATCACGAGAATCTGTGGAAAAAAGTGAACATGTTGACGCTGACGGGGAAAAACACAACCAAATCCTGGGATGAGTGTTTGAATATTGTTAGGAAGGAACGATTAGGTGGTTATCCGAAAATCCCGATGGAATTCCGAGAGATAATTCAAATGCCTCGTTTTTAGGAGTTAGCTTGATCGAGCGTTATATCGTAACTTTGGAAGATTTAGAAATCAAAGAATCGGGAACCCCAAGTTTCGAGTCTTTTATTTTATTTTATTTTATAAAATTTTCAGATAACTTCGAAATTTTATAAAATTGGATCTTTATAAAATTTGAGGAGTTTTATAAAAGTTTTATAAAAGTTTTTTTTTGTTTTATAAGAATTGATATAAATTTATTAAATTTTTATAAGCTTTTATTAAAGTGTTATAAGGATTTTATTAAATTTTTATAAATTGTTATGAAATTATAAAAGTTCCTTCAAATTTTATTTTAAGAAAATTTTATAAACTTATTTTTAAGACTTTAAATAAGTTTTATTAGAATTTGTATAAGTTTTATTCAAAAATCATAAAAATCGAAAAACAGAAAAAATTGTTCACGGACCGATCCGCCTTAATACTGGGACCGGTCCGGTCTAAAACATAAAAAAGACGACGGACCTCTTCTTTTCTTCTTCTTCTTCCCTAATTTTTTTTCTAACAGCCGCACCCCACACCCAAACCCCACCTTACGAATTTTTTTTACTTTTCTTCCACAAAAATTCATCTCACACTACATCACTACTTGATTTCTTCTCATTATCATCTCCTCTCTTCAAAACAAAGTGGAAAATTCAAAAAAGGGTCAAGAACAAGCTCCATTCATTCCGGCGACTTTAACACTTTTCCGGCCTACTTTTCAACGTTTTCTACACTATAAGGTATAATCTAGTTTATTTAGTTGTTAATTTCGTATTTTTCATAATTTTTTAGATTAATTTCAACTGTTTTGATTTTTGAGTGTGTTGTGACATTATTATTTTTTGCTGTTTTTGTTGTTGTTTTTGTTGTTGATTGGCATTACCAATATCGTAGAATGGCTGAGTCGAGTACTAGAGTCTCTAAAAAGAGAAAATCAAAAATTCCAATTTCAACTCCTGTCGTGAAACACGATAATTTTATCACCTGAAGAGGAAGCTGTAAGTTTTGAAAGAACCGCATCACCTGAGGCTAAGAAAGCGTATACAAAAATTTATAGTAAGTGTGATGTTCTGGTTGAAAAAGGTTTAGATTTGGATGACTTAGGTGATGAAGTCAAAAATATCTTTAGAAGGCGTCAGTGGTTAGATTTAGCAGCCAGAAGGGAAGGTGAGATTAACACGACTATAGTAGGCGAGTTTTATTCGGTTTTATCTACTATGTCGGAAAGAATGACTTACTCAATCGAAACTGTACCTTTACGAGCCAGAAATATTCCTTTTAACCCTGCCGTCATTAATGCAATTTTAGGAGTTGAGGTTTTTCCTGATGAGGAGGATTACAGGGTAGTCTATAATTTAGATGATCCTGCTAGTTTTGAGCGACGCCTGAGAGCCCGTGACCAATTTTTTGACCCGACCGCGGTGTGGGTTGAAAATCGGTTTAATTACGGGAACTGTTTTAGAGGTTTAAGGGCAATTAAAAGATTTATTAGCCATAATCTCTATCCTTCTCGTAAACACACTGCTTTTGGAAAGGAAGATGTTTGTATTGCCTGGGCTATGGTAAATGATGTTAGAGTGGATGTTGGAAAGGTCATGTTTAAGAGGATTTTTGAGAGTATTGTCATCGCCAGACCAGGGAGTCATCTTTACTTCCCTTGTTTTATCTCTGATTTATGTCGTAGGTTGGGAGTACCATTCCTGCCTAATGACAAGTTATCTCCGGCGATGGAAATCGATTGGACCTAGTTTGACTAGTCTTCCGGATGGTAGTATTAGCTCTTTGCTTAGAAGACGTCAAACTCGGCCCGGCTCACCGGCTTTTACATCTTCTTCTTTTCCATCTTTTTCTAGTCACCCTCAACAAACTCCTTTCTCCAACACTATCACATATGACATGTTTCAATCTTTAGTGGCGGATGTTGCGCGTGGTCAAGCCAATGTGGCTTTATTCATTTGAGAGTACTAGGCGTGGTGTGATGATATTCGTAGAGGTTTAAGAAGGAACGAGCGGTTGCTTCCGTAATCCTACTTTTGATGATCCCGCCTATCCACCTTGTCGATCGATCCATATACCTTACCCACGATGGGAAACACCTATTCCACCACAATCGAGCTTTCATCCATCGTCATATCCTTTTGGAAGCCAATCTAGTGGGCGGTGTATTTTCGACCAGTGTTCGAGACCAAATGATGTCGAGTTGGGGAGGATTCACTGAGTATGCACATGTCACGTCTGGCATGAGTTCGATGGGTCTTGATAGTTCAGTCAGGACCACGACTTCAGCTTATCCATCAGCTTCTCAGTCGTTTCCAAGTTCGAGTTTTCAAGTTGATCCGGAGGAAGATTATGATGAAGATTGAATTTTAATGATTGATTAAACATGTTTACTACACATTTTATTGCATTCGACTTTTGTCATTTAACTATTGGTTTGTTTCAATTTTCGTTTACTTTTATGTTACAATAGATTTTATAAAAATATGGTTTGCATTTTAAATCGGTTTAGTTTTTATAAAAACTATAAAGAAAAAAAAACCCAAAAATAATTTTCGTATAATTACTACGTCATTTTATAAAATATAATGTGTCGTTTTATCCGTTCGTATCAAGTTAAATTAACTTTACAATGTATCTTCGAGGAAAGAGTTAGTAATAGGCACGTGAAGTAAAAAATAACCAAAGTTCAAATTGACTTTCACCTCTGTCCCTCAGTAAAAGCAGGATGAGGCCGGACCGGTCCGGCCTATACTCGGCCCGATCCGTGAAGGGTAACAGCATGACTCATTTTTTGAGTCTGTCTCGTTCATCCACGTATGTATTACTTTCTATCTATATAAAGGAGGCCAGGGAATGAGGAAAGGATACAAATTTCTTTCACTGCCTATCTACTTCCAACTGTAATTTTTTTTTTTTATCAAGTTTTAAAAATGTCGAACCACTCCTCACCGTCTGTAAATTCTTACGAGCCTAATACACCGGATCATCCGGAATCGCAAGCCTCTAATGAAAGTATAAATTTACACCCTCGTTTTGCTAATTCTCCAATCCTATTGGAGAAAGGTTTGAATTTTGATAAAATTGATCAGTGGGGTAAAACTCTCATTAGGAGTTTCGGTTGGAAAAAATTTGTAAGTACACCACGAGGAGAATTAATGTCTACGATTGTAAGAAATTTTATTCGCCCTACTTTCAACGTCATGATAGATATCACACACAATTGTTCTCGTAAGAGGAGTGGTGTTCTTTCTCTTCATCTATCATCAACCAAATTTTTGAAATTCCACCAGTTTCTATGCCACATTTTGAATTGCAATGGGGACTACAAAATCCCTCTAATCATTTGAATAAAGTACACGAGTCTTTCCAATGTCTGTTCCCGCTTTTTGATACAAATCACGACATGTCTACACGAGCTTTACTTCCACATCTAAAGGCGTGGAAGCATTTTATAAATTCTCGAGTTTATCCCACCTGGATTTTGGAAGTTTAATCGAGAATGAAATGCTTCTACTTTTTGCTTTGGCATTCGGTGTATTTGTTGATTGGGGTATATTGATTCAAAGGACAGTGTCAGACTTTGCAATAGCCAGAGGTAGTAGGGGGAAACCTATGCCTAATTCTTGGTTGATATCACGTTTGTGTATTCTTCTCAATGGAGTAGAAGAGTTTTGAGACGGATGAAATTTTTCCGTCTGAGATAGTCGGTTTGGATTGCTACCGGTTGATACACCGGGTTGTTAAATCTACTATCTAGAGAGTTGTTAGTAGTTTGTTAGTAATATTTAAGTTTTAATAAGTTAAGTTAAGTTTTTTTTTTTTTTTTTAAAGTAATAATGTATCTTGTTTAATATATATGTCTTAGTTTTTTAAGTTGTTTGTTTTATTTAATGATATAATTAGTATACGCTAAAATAAAATCGGAAAAATAACGTTGATAGATAATTTTAATTTTATTTTGAACCTACTTCTTTACTACTTATTGAACATCGGGACGATGCCACTTAAATAAGTGGGGAGTAGAGTTAGGTTAGAAAATTCATTAAAATTTTCAAAAAAAAAAATATATATATATATATATATATAAAATAAATATAATTATATTATATGTTTAATTTAGATTTTAAGAAGATTTTAAGTTTATATAATGGAGTAATTAATATTAAATATTGTTTTTATAAAATTATATAAGTATGATTGATATTTATAAGTAAAATTTTTAGAATCATTTTCAATACTGAATTATGAATTTGGAATTGGATTAAGTTTATTGATTTTGGCACCACAAAAAAATATAACTATAATAAAATAACTTACCTCACCTTGATTAGAGTGATCAAGACCTCACTCAAAATTGTCAATTATGATTAAATAACCGAGCTTTAGCTATTTTGGTCTACATTTCCTTGAAATACCGCAAGAGTTTATGCGTCTTATAAAAAGAGATGGTGACATAAAAGCTAAATTTTGGTATATCTTTGAGATTGGAAAAATTAGATAAGTAGTAGTATATTCGATCTTACCTCATGACACTTGCAACATAGCCGATTTTGGTAATAAGTTCGGATATATTAATATTCTATAAAAGAATTAAGAACGAAGCACCATATTTACAATGAAATTAATCAAATATCGTGATCTTCCTTATCTCGTGATTAACAACTTAAAAATAAAAAAGAACAAATCGGTTGTAGCTACCAATGATTGGAGTGAGTAGGGTATTATCACGAAATGTCCCTATATCACTATGAGGTAATTAAGCTCCCGATTGCTGATGATAGTAGTCCAAATTAGGTATTATCACGAAATGTCCTATTCTTTGGGAATGAAGGCACAAGATAAATTGAAAGAGGAAAAGTTGAATCATAAGATCTCGTGAATTATTACAAGTTTAAGAAACCGGACTTGTAATTTTCGATCGAAAGAGTAATACTCGATCAATCTTGATGAAGCAATGCCTGTAAGTTTGATTTTCTACACACACTCACGCTTTTAGTTCTTAATTTCTAAAAAAAAAAAAAAAAAAAAAAAAAAAAAAAAGAAAAAAATCTGCTAAGAATATGTTTTTTCAAAAATATGAAGATGTAGAATGCGTCGACTTATCTTTCTTTTTTGATTTTTTTAGATTAACCAACATCTTGAACCTAAACTCTATAAGCCATTTTTGTCAATTACTTTCTTGAAATTTCCGATTCCGAATTTCATAATAGTTGCGATTAAAAATAATTCGATATTTTATTTATACTTCTTAAGTATTACATATATAATTTTATCTAAATAATATTTAATGTTTAAGTTATTTCGATTTATATCTCTCTTCTGTCTTCTTAAGATTTTAAATTAAGATAGATAATATATTTATAATATTGACAAAGTATATTATAATCTGAAAAATTATACTATCTTTTATTACAGCTTATTTTTTGCTCGAGGACGATCAAAAATTTAAGTGGGGAAGTAATTTGATGTATTATTTTTATATGATTAAAAATACGTTATATTATTATGTTTTATCAACGAATTCTATATAAAATATATGAAATTATGGTATAAAGTGTTAGTCTTTATAATTTAGAGTGTTAAGTAATAATAATAATAAAAAGTTGTAATTTTGTACCGATTTTAGTAAATCGAATTAATAATGTCGATTTACGTGGGTATTTGTGATGTTTTATTGCGGATTTATAAACCAAGACCCGAGAATCAACATATTGAAGTTTAATCATATCTCCGGAATGATTTAGAAAGTGCCACAAGTTTAAATGGTCAATTGAATAGCTTTTGCAAGTGAATGATAGCCAATCAATCTGGATAAGTAATAATAAGAGAGATATCTTCGACAAACGAATGGCTCATCAAAATGATATTTTCAAAAAGTGTTCTTCACAAAAGTTGTAGATTTTTCTGAGAGTGTTCCAATGCAATTTAAATTATGAAGATTGGAGGTCTAGAACTTAAACAGTGATCAAGTGGCTAATCGACTTGGATTAAGAAAAAATCCCGTAAAAGCTTCGGAGGAACACGAGGTCATCAAAAAAGCGTTATCTGGAGAAGAGTCCTTCATGAAAGTTGTAGAGTTTCTCGAGATCTTAATTTTGGCATTTCGTTTGCAATTTTTGGAAGTCCAGAACTCGAGATATGAATTTTAGAAGTTTAATAATTATATATAAAATAATATCTCCTACGCACATGCTGGAATGATCAAGTTAGTGGAGATCATCATTAGTCCGGACCGATCCGGCCTAATACCGGACCGGTCCGGCCTTGGAAGTTTTTTCTATATAAAGGAGCTCATTTGCAGCAGCGTGGGATGTACCAAATATATATATATAACAGTCTATATATATATATATCTTCTCCTTCTTCTTTTCTTTTTTTTTAGTAGTAGTAGTAAATAAGGCCTTACGCCATAATAATGTAGTTTTAGTATCGTTGTAATGCTCGAGAAAATCTCGGAAGTCGGTTTTGCTAAAGAAGTTGTAATGTCCGGAAGATACGATTTACGAATCAACCGCCGTATTCTGAACTTTTCTTAAGTATTTATGTTTGTTTTTGTATTTTTCGTTGTTATAATGTTTTTAGGCTAAATATAATCTTGGCCCAAAACTATGTAATCGGTTTTATTTCGATCTTTTGTTAAAGAAATGTTGTTAAGTTAAAATGACTAAAATTGAGTTAATTGAATCTTTTTCTATTTTGATCATATTCGTATTGACATATTTAATAGATCCGAGAAATTCATAATCTAATTATGAATTGACGCCTCGTAGTCGTGATATGAAATAAAAGATAGAAAAACCGGAGGTAAAATTGGCCGTGTGAACAACGTGATAACGGAATCCGATTTCTAACCGGGGTAAATTTGTTTTGGGAGAAATGAATTTTATTATAATTTGTACTCGAGATCGTAATAATGTTAAATCATCAGTTTAATTGAAACTTAAACCGGAAAGTTGAATCGTCCGGCTTTGACAACCGGAGCCTTTAAAATAAAATTGACCGTTTGACGAACGGAATGACTCCTTTTATCTAAAGGTAGATTTGTACTTTCGACCTGCTTAGATTAATTAGTTTACCGTAATGATTGTGGATCTTGGGTGATGACAATGGACATATAACAATTTCATACGCTCGTGTGAGGAGGAATTGTTTACCTCGAAGTGCACCGTTTCACTTACTCAATTGGACCTAAAATAAAAGGAGAGATCGAACACATTTCAATTAATCGAAAAGATCGTATAAACCAATTATATAAGTTTTGGCCAGTTCTAAAAAATTATCTATTAATATCTTGGTACCTATATATTTATATCTATATATATATTTTGCAATTTATGTACATCTATATATATTTATATATCTATATATTATATTAGAATAACTATTAAATTACGTATTTATTTTGTGTTAACTAGAATAGTAGTGATCTGTGTGATAAAATCATGATTTAGATCGAGTTAATAATAAATTTCTTTGGTGTTTAACCACACGTAAAATAAATTACCAAGTTCCCGAGGATTCGACACACGACTCATCATACTAACACTACGATTTGGCCGTGCAGAAATCGCCTACAGATCTGTATAATTTCAGAAAGGTCCACACAGCAACGGTCTGTGGTATATGGAATCCTAAATAATTTATTATTGCGAGTTGATAATTTATGTCCTCCGTGGATATTCTTTTAGCGTCTTATTTCTGTCAAGATACGACACTTAATGCACAAATTTACTTCTTGGCAACATGAATATATTTTGTTCTTATGTCTACTTTGGCGCAAATCTTGATTGTTATGTCTTCCCTATACTTCCAGGTTTACTACAAGAAGAATTATGGCACTATTTTTGAATCATATATTCATATGTATCTTTCGCAAACAATTTTATACATTTCATGTTGTATCAAACTATGATAATTTAATCAAATTTATTTTGATTGGCAACAAGTGTTCGTTCTTCATTCTTTTTCTTTATGTAAGTACATCAATTCGAATTTAGTTTGAATTCAGTTATTTTTTAAAATGTAATTTATTGTAAAGAATATTTGGTATTAAATGAGATGACTAATTTGTAGGGGATGATGTTTCTTGACATATTTGATTATGTTATTTTTCATAATTAATTTATTGTAGGAATGAATTTCTCTTGGTATATTTGAATTTAGTTTTTTATTCCAAAATGTAATTTAATGTAATAATATTCCTCACTAAATGAGGTGACTAATTTGTATGAAATGATTTTTCGTGGCATATTTGAATTTAGTTATTTTTCATAATTAATTTAATGTCGGAATATTTATGTCAGGATTTGGAGCGGGTTATTGTTTTTTTCAACATGTTTTTAATGAAAGAATATTTCGCATTACATGGAATATTTGAATTCAGTTATTTATCAAAATGCATTTTTAATGTGAGAATATTTAGTATTAAATGAGTGGCTATTTTGTATGAGATGATTTTTCTTGACATATTTGATTATGTTATTTTTCATAATTAATTTAATGCAGGAATGAATTTCCCTTGGTATATTTGAATATAGTTTTTTCCTCCAAAATGTAATTTAATGCAAGAATATTTCGTATTAGATTATTTCAATTCATCTTACCAACAATTTTTTTTTACACAAAATTTAAAAGAATATTTAAACTTTCTAATAATTAATTTAATCATTTTTTACATATTTTATTATCCATTAATAACCCAACCCAGAGGCTTAATTTGGGACGGAAGGAGTAATTATTTGACCCATCGGAAAAAAAAGAATAGAAAAAAAATCGATTGGTTTAAAAAATTGGAAATAATAACGACAGAGGGGATGAAATGGTTGAACGTGTAAAAGTCAGGTAGAGGTTATTTCTTGGCAAGTGGTACCAGTGGTATTCGTATAGAGAGGAAGGAGAGACGGAGCGAGTCCCTCGCACGTCCTTTTGAGACTCTCCCCTATATATACTCTTTCTCACCATTCCTTTTTCTTCGTACTCTCCTTCCTTACTTCTCTTCTATATACACTTTCTCTCTTTTGTTCTTTCCGATCTACTCTGTGCGGTACGTTTTCAAACCTGCCTGTTTACATTCTTCCCCCCTTTTTTGTATTCAGATCTTCTTACTTCATCATTTAGCTGTTTCCGATCTGTAATCATTGAGACGCTACGTGTTTTTGCTTTGTGAATAGCTGATTTACATGAATTTGTGCGTTTATATTAATCTGATCCAAAAATAAAATTAAAATAAACAGCACATATCGGATTTTGAATTAGAGATCGCTGATCTCAATGCTACGTTTTAGCGTTTAGTTATCTTGTGCTGCTGCTGCTGCTGCTGTAGTTTCGTTGTTCAGATTTCCGAATATTTTTGCAGTAATTTTAATTCGTTAAGTCACTTGAACATTTGATTTCAACTGAACCATTTGATTTTTTGTGTTCCTGTTTGGACGTTAGGATAATCTTTTGCATCTTTAGATTCAGGTCATAAATGTTCAGATTGTTTTGAATTAATGATGCAAAAAATGTATCCGGGAGCCCGATCTGGAATTTGAGTTTGAAAATGGTTCGATCCTCCTCCGGATCTATCTCAATGCGTGTGTTTAATCTAGCATCGCTGGCGGTTTTTTTTTAGAGTTTTGCATTAGGTTTATTGACAACTTTTTTGTTTCTGAGTTTATTTTGCATTTGTTTTTTTTTTTTTTTAATGGGTTCTACTTCATACGTGCTAGAGTAATATTGACAAATTCAATAAAAGGATGTTAGAAACTGGTTAATTGTGTTATTATGCTTCTCCCTTGTGATCAATTGATCATATGGTTCAAATCTGATTAACCTAAGCTTTGATTCATTACAGATTAGACATGGAAACTTTCCTCTTCACCTCGGAATCAGTCAATGAAGGCCACCCTGACAAGCTCTGCGACCAGGTCTCAGATGCAATTCTAGATGCTTGCCTTGAACAGGATCCAGAAAGCAAAGTTGCTTGTGAAACATGCACAAAGACAAACATGGTCATGGTCTTTGGAGAGATCACCACCAAGGCCAAAATCGACTACGAAAAAATTGTTAGAGATACTTGCAGAGGTATCGGGTTCATTTCCCCTGATGTTGGCCTTGATGCTGACCACTGCAATGTTCTTGTCAACATTGAACAACAGAGCCCTGATATTGCACAGGGTGTTCATGGTCATTTGACAAAGAAACCTGAGGAGATAGGTGCTGGTGATCAAGGCCACATGTTTGGTTATGCTACTGATGAAACACCTGAGCTCATGCCCTTGACTCACGTTCTTGCTACAAAGCTTGGTGCTAAGCTCACTGAAGTAAGAAAGAATAAGACATGCCCATGGCTTAGACCTGATGGTAAGACACAAGTCACTGTTGAATACAAGAACGACAATGGCGCCATGGTTCCCATTAGGGTTCATACTGTCCTCATCTCCACTCAACATGACGAGACTGTTACTAATGATGAGATTGCTAAGGATTTGAAAGAGCATGTGATCAAGCCTGTGATACCAGCCCAATACCTTGACGATAAGACCATCTTCCACCTCAACCCATCTGGCCGTTTTGTGATTGGTGGCCCTCATGGTGATGCTGGACTGACTGGTCGCAAAATCATCATCGACACCTATGGTGGATGGGGTGCTCATGGTGGTGGTGCTTTCTCAGGGAAGGATCCAACCAAGGTGGACAGGAGCGGTGCTTACATTGTTAGGCAGGCAGCTAAAAGTATAGTTGCTTCAGGACTTGCTCGTCGTTGTATCGTGCAGGTTTCTTATGCTATTGGGGTTGCAGAACCGCTTTCAGTGTTTGTTGATACTTACAAGACTGGAAAGATTCCAGACAAAGATATACTGGTTCTCATCAAGGAGAACTTCGACTTCAGGCCGGGGATGATAGCAATCAATCTTGACTTGAAGAGAGGAGGAAACTACAGGTATCAGAAGACTGCTGCTTATGGTCATTTTGGCCGTGATGATCCCGATTTCACCTGGGAAACTGTGAAGGTTCTTAAACCCAAAGCTTGAATTTGTGAAGAAGAAAAGCAGCAAACGTTAGCAAATGGAAGTCAATTTAAAGAAGTTTTTACCAGTTTTATAATAGCATCACAATCTATTTTATTTCCAGCATAGGCGGTATAGTCCTGGATCAACTTGAGGATTCTGGGACTTACAAGCATTGATTGTTTTTTACTACATGTTTTTTATTTTCTTATATACTCATTATTTTTGGTTTCACAGCACTCTGTAATTCTTCAAGAGTTGTTTTTATTTGGTGTTGTTACAAGTAGTATGTTTGTCAGTAACATTTCATCCTCATTTGTTAGATGAAATCAAATGTAACATGATTACATTGATTTGTACCATTTGAAGAAAGTTGTTATTTAAGCATAAAAGTTTGTCTATTATTTTGCCTGTTTTGGCATATCATGCCATTCTTTTCAAAATCCATCTTTCAACGCTACATACAAGAATCTGTGGCTAAAAGAGAAATGTGTGTTTACAATGGACTCTACTCAAACCAAAGAAAGAGAAAGTATTGGGGAGATTGATACATGCATGCACACTATAAATGCTGCAACCGAGAAATGATAAGCGACTGCCATGACAACAAGTTCACGAGTGCAGCCACAGGCGGTCATGCAATCGTTGTTCTCCTGCACCAAACATTTCATCAACTCTCTCGCCATCCCTGTAGAAATGAAAAGTTGGGGTGTAGCGAATGTGTTGTGTTGTCTCGGGGCATTCATCAATATCGGCATAAACAAACGAGAGCTTTGGAAATTTTGTACTCAATTGGCTGAATGCTGGAAGGATCTGACTGCAGACATGACACCTGAAAACGAAACAAACTTGATTAACTACTAACTAATACCATTTCACATGTACAGAAACGAAGAAAGCAGAAGGAACAAATCATATTATGTCATTGGACAGCGAAAATTATCAGCAGGCAGGCACCATTCAAGGTCCACCTACCTACGAATAGATAAATAAACAGACTCCAGTTTGGGAAGATCAACCAACATCTAGGTGAGAAAGACCATCATAATGACTTAAAGATGATAACTTTACAGAGGCTCGACTTGAGCTGCTGTAAAAGCGAGACAGATGAAGTCTACAACTTGGCTCAATGCTATTTCCTTGCCACCATTCAGCATAAAGACAAAGAATTCAAAGTACAAAAGAGAATTACGTAAATATCCCCACCTCAACACATCTCTAGTCCTAATCCAAAAGCTCTCAGTCTACTATAAAAGGGACTCGACTTGAGTTGCTATGAAAAGCGAGGCAGATGAAGTATACAATGCTCAATGTTTTTTTCCAAGCCAACCATCCAGCATATAAAGAAAGACTTAAAAGTAGGAAAGAAAATTATGTAAAAATCCCAACCTTAAACACATATCAAGTCCTATTCCTAAACCTCAGTCTTCTATAACTCAGCAAAGCAACTATTAATGGACTGTTAACAAATCAAATTCAACAATATACATTTGATGATAAACCACACATAGATGACAATTTCGATTCAACTGTTTTCTAATCACTAACATACCAACATTTCAAGCAACAGCCACCAAAATACTGTCTATCACAAGAGAAGAAGAAACATATTAACTAGTTGAAACGAGAAAGAAGATTTCCACACATTCAACCATGCAACACAACACCGTTATTCATACTGTGGAGATGATAAAGACACTTATTTTGTTTGGAGCCTTGGAGGTTGGGGACAAAATCATCTCCCCCTTGTAACTGCACTTGCTCAAACACAGGAAGTGTCATCCAATTTCCCACAGAAATGTAACTCGTGGGATAAGGATTAGACGCCAAATAAACGGGAATAGACATATATAAGTAATAAAATTGAGCGAATGGGCATACCAAGATGCGCCATAATTTATAACAGCCTGCAGGAAAAAAAAAAGGCAGAAAAAGCAGAAGTTAGGTTTTTTCTTATAGATTAAGTAGTGCAGATAAATTAGTGGATGTAGTTGAATTTGCTAACCGGGGCTTTGGAAGTTCTAATATGATCATTAATTTCCTTGAGACTATTGTCGTTCAAAGCTCTGATGACATTGCTCCGGCGACGGCTGTCTAGCTGTGCCTTCTCTTCTCCAGAGCCTCCCTTTCCCATCATTATTCCTCAATTCTTACCCTTCCGGAGCTGACTGTAATGAGTTAACTCGACTGTAATGAATCGTGGTTTTTTTTTTTTTTTTTTTTTTTTTTTTATAAATAATTTTTTTAAATTTTTATTATAATTTTTATTTTTAAAATTTATTTATTTAATTTATTTATTATTTTTAATTAATTAATTTTAAATTTCTAATTTTGCTAATTAATACACCTCCGTCTAAAATGTAGATTTATGTGTATTTTTCACATGGTTTAAAAAACCGAAATCGAAACTGAACTATTTTTTAAATGTAAACGAACTGAATTGAAATTTCAGGTTCAATTCGGTCAATTAATTAGAAAACCGAAATGAACGATTTTAATTAATCGGTTAACCGAAAAACCAAAAATGAATTACTAAAAACATATTTTTTTGATTCGATTCGATTCGGTTAACAAAAAACCGAAATAAACGGTTCAAATTGGTTGGTTAACCGAAAAACCGTAATTAAACTATTAAAAATGTTAATTTAATCTAAAAATTACAACAAAGAAACACTTAAAACAAGCCACATAATCCACACTACTTTAGTCCTTAAAAAATAAACTTTAAGTTACGCAAATCGTTTAAATCATTAAAATGGAAATGATTAAGTTCGACAATTTGTTCTACACCAAAAGAGCTTCAAATTATATAATTATATTTAAAATACATTTTTGCTCCAAATCACATAATATGAAATACATGCTCCTTAAAAGGATCACTACTCCCATCATTTTGTATTCTAGTAAGATTATTTTGGAAAAAATATATCATTTGTACTTGCAGTATTTATGGCATATATATGTATGATTGATAAAATTCATAAAAAATAAATGTAATAATAAATTAAAAAGATACGGTTAATATTTTTGTGTTCAGTTACAATAATTAAAACAGTTCGGTTATATTGGTTCGGATATCGGTTCAGTTACGGTTAATTTATAACACTAACCGTAACCGAACCGAAATTTTCGGTTTCTTCACAATGCTTACCGAAACCGAACCGTGGGTGATCATTAACCTAACCGAACCAAATTACTACAATTCGGTTCGGTTCCGGATTATCCATATCTGTGTATACCCTTAGTTTAAGAGATGAGTGATAAAAATTTCATTGATAAAAGTCTAAAATACAATTTGATTATAATTAATGCAATAGTTATAAAACAATGAAAAATATGTCAATTGATAATAAATTAAGGGTTAAATGAAAAATTATACCATAAATGTTTTATTGGTATCGTAACCGGATTTATAGTTTGTGACAAAGCCAAAAAAAACCAAATAAACTTATATTTTGAGACGAATGCATTATATAGTCCTTCCGTTCGTATAACTATCGCAGTTGCAAAAAACACATATTAAGGAGAGTACTTAATGTTTTGACTTAACATCAAAATGATAATAACACCCGTTGAATATAATTAATGCAATGTTGTTTTCATTCTCTCACCCCTTAATAAATAAGGGTAATTATAGAAAAATACAATAAATAATTCTTAAAAAATGTAAATACGACAGATAAAAATGAATTTTTATTTCTAACAATTACGACAATTAAATAAAAACGGACGGAGTACTGTTTGTTAATTTGTTAGGACACTGAATATTTGACTCAATGTTTGATCCGTTATTTGTGTGTAACAAAATATACTGTCATGAGACCAAAAATGTTATTATGAACAAAATAAGTGTTATTTCTGAGTAAATTAGAAATATAAGGAGACAAAAACATCATATTTTAATTATTTCTTAACTAATAAAAAGAAACACGTGGCACACGTAGTGAGATTTGTTATGCTTCTGTTAAATGCCCTAAAAGCATAACAAAATAATATAGACATGAAAGAAAAAATGTCATTATGAACGATCGAGGGTACTTTAGAGAAAATGAGGAAACCAAAACTATAATTATCCCTATGTTGTATAATTCACTAACAGATTTACATTATCAAGAATAGAGTCACGTGATAATTCATTATAATTCAAATATTTTTTTTTGAGTGGACTTTAAGTTTTGTTGACTCTACTAAAAAATATTTTAGATAAAAAATGTATTTTTTTTTTTACTTGGATGGCACTACTGAAATAAATTGGTAGATACCACCCAATGTATGTATGCCATGTCCAAGATAAGAGGGAAGCATGAGATGGGATATTGCAATACAAAGATCTCACATTGCTTCCTCAAAAAAATAAAAAATAAAAAATCTCACATTGCTAATCGATCACCACAGTTTTTCTCCGCAATTTATATCCTCTTATATAATCCAAAAGGCAATCTCATTCTTCACCACGAGTCATATTATTTAAATTGGTTTAGCCATTGCTGTTTGGCTTGCGGGCTGCAGTAGCATATCATCCTTCCCTTTTTTTTTTCCTCGCTTGATTTCATTTCAAGGATTAAGCCTTGTTTTTGGGACTAATAAAAATCACAACTTTCAGCCGGCTTTTAATTCAGAAAGGATAGGATTCCCAAAATCATGTCTTTCAATTGAATTGAGAGCAGCAGCTAAGTGAAGTGAAGAAAAGTGAGGTTGTTCGAACAGAATGTCTTCTAAGAAGGGAGGAGCAGTGCTGCAGAAGGATGTCCCATGGAGGGCAGCGAATGCTCCCAAGCCAATTCCCAAGATTCACCACTCCCCTGTTTTGCGCCTACCTCAAACCCCCTTTTCCGACTATGCCCTTCACGTCATGGAGGTTACCTTTGTTTTATTTCGTGTTTTCTTTTTAAGTTATTTGCGGTGTGGTTTTGAATTTTGATTTGATGGGGCTTTTGATGGGTCCTTTGCTGGGGTTAGGCAGATGTGATATTAATTAATTTTCCAGATTGGACCCGAGTATAGAAGCTATTATAACCTTTTCATCTTCAATTGTTTTGCAGGACCCGAATCCGATTGGAAACGGGCTAGCCAAGGAGGCTATAGTAGAAGCAGCTGGACCTGATTGCATTGTACCTGGGCAAACTGCACCAATCAAATTGCTTGGCCTTAAGGTTTTGCTTTCAATTTTCCGATTTATCATTTTTATTTTTCTGTTATTTGTTTGCTATACTGCATCTGTAAATCTATGTGAGAGCCAAATACAGTATAATCCATAATACTTGGGATGCTCTGATTTCTGGATAACTATGAATGATGATATTCTTAAAGACTCTTCTTTTTTACCATATTCTATAACATACTAACATTCAAAAGACCTCTTTGTTCAAGACTTTTTCTCTCTTGAAGTTTTGAAAGCATAAACCAAATGTTCTAAATATGTTTGTTTTGGTAGGTAAAATATTTGTTGTGGAATGGTTTCTAGAAAAAGATGGGTAGGTAAAACTTGTGCCAAATTGTTTGCATTAGTCATCCTTAGTTCTTGACTTCTTGAATTGAATTAGTTGGTGTTGTAGGCTTTGTGTTAGTTGTGTAGTATTTGCAAGATAAGATTACCCAAACATATTATCTTGTATGATAATGGTATTTGTGTGTCAACTATCATGTTTGATATACGATAATTTATTTCGTTTTGTTTCCGCTTGAAATGTCATAGTTGCATTTGATGTTGATGTCTTGTGGTACCCTCAAGTATGCAGCTGCAATCAGTTACTACCTTAATTGTCTTTTTTTTTTTTCTCTAACAAATATTATAACTTGAAGGATTGGGAATTATTTGCTTTGATCTTACTCACACCGGACAATCATTTGATAGTCTTCTGGATTTGGTATTTTACCATTGTGTCAGGTATGGCCTATTGAACTTGACCTCAAGTTTGCAGAACCTGTTGGACGAGAACTCAAGAATATTGGAAAGGTAACAATTTCTTTTTTTTTTCTCCCTCTTGATTCTTGCTGCTCATTTTAGTAAAGTGCAATTGCTTTGTATACATTGTTGTCCTATGATACATTCGATGATTAGCTCCAGAATGCTAATGAAATAAAAATTTGTTCATAGAGTATAATTCGCTTCAAATCTAGTGTGAAGTAGTCGAAAATGGTACAGGATATGGATATGATGCATTTGCCGTGGCCATTGTTGTCTTATATACTAAGAATTGTTTAATTTATTGAGGAAATAATGGGTGCTTCTGTGGTTTCTGCAGTTCATGGATTCAGCTGTTGATCTTATGAACAAGTCCTTCATTGACCGCTAGCAATTTGCGTTTTTTTTTCTTTCTTCTTTTCTGTACTTCAATCCAAGCAGAAGAAGAGGGGGTTAGCACCATCATCCAAGTTCTGGAATTTTGTTTTATGATCAAATTGAGAACGTCCAAAAAAATCGTTATCGAAGATTCTTGTGTTATTTCGAAATTTCTGTGTTTTTGTAAACTTTACCCCGTATGTATTGAGTATATATATGAATGATATGAGAGTATGTATGCAACTGGTGTTGCTAAGAATGAAATAAAATGACAGAAATTATACATATACTTGCAGAAAAAAAGTCACATGTTTTCATTGAAAGCAGCTGATTTTCTCAGCTTATTATAAGTTTTCTCATGGTTTACAATTTTACACAAATTAGAAACGCAATACAAACAAGTTCAGAGCCATCAAAAACAGATTAAGAAAAAAAAATCAAGTCACGTGTCGTGTTTTGATTGGTGTTGTAAGAGTGACAGATATTTGAATCCTTTGTCTCCTTTGAATAGCAACATTCTGACACAAGAAAAATTCAGACACGTGTGTGAGTGATCATTGAGATATTAGAGGATTTATTGAATTTTGAAAGAAGGTTTTCCATGTATACGGATTAAGCATCACCGTGCTTCTGTTTGGATCAAAATGTACATGACCTCCCTTACCACATCTATTACAATGGAAGAAATACTCTCCACCACCAGTTCTGCATCAAAATCATCTCGTATTGAACTAGACAAAGAAAAAAAATTCCGAAAACCAACAATTGAAGTATAAGAGAATCAATTTCACAAAATAACACAAGAAAAACAAGCCAACACATTTCAATGATATGATATGTTGCGTGCAAATGCAATTAGTATATCAAATGAGAGGTGAATCTTAAATAGCACACATCATCCAATTTGCCTAAGTATGATCAGGGATTGAGGGTTCACACTGAGTAAAGGAATGTCTACACAGAAAAGATTTTAACCTGCAGATTCCACATCCATCGCAGTGGTATTGATTCTTTGAGACCTAAGCAATGAAAATATGGTTGCTTAGGCAGAAAAAAAAAATTGTTGAAGTTTTGGGATGAATGTAAGTGTACTTACATCATCATCAAAGAAGTTGCACTTTGAGCAATAATACTTCCCCATGCAAACCCCACAGTTCACACATTTTTGTTGAACCTGAAGTGCAACCATAACGGCGATTAATGACAAATCAGGTACCCTTTTGTAAAGGTAAAAAGAATCACTCAACATTCCCCCTTCTGATACTGGATGAGGAATTCACATCTTGCTCCATTGAACACAAAGAACAGATGACCTGAAAAAAAATAAAATGCTATTATACTTTTTCTTTTTGACAAAACAGAAACAAAAAGATTGAGAACATCTTCTTTATAATATCAAAGAGAAACAATCAACTAATCAAGAAAATTTCGAAAGCTATGAAATAAAAAACAAAGGAAGAATCAAACACAAAGTGAAATTCAGAAAGAAAAAAACACTTAGCTCTGGACGCATAAAGGGATCCTATACACTTAGAAACAATGTTGCAGGGAAACAGGCAATTACTAAGTAAATCAAACTATAATACCACAAACTAATCAGTCAAAGTTACTAAACCTTTCTCCACTACAGTATAAAAAAAGAAAATGTAACCTCCACCAGTGTGCTGGAGAGGTTGCCCTGAGGGATTTTGCTGCCGAGTTATGAATTCTTAGGTGTCCAATTATCATATATTTCTTTGATGGATGTGTGAAACTTAAAAGCCAACAAAAAGCAAACCAACTGAAGTGACCCCTCACAGTCAAAAAAGGGAATGCAAAAGCCTGTCTTTCTTAATAATTAGAAGATAAAGTATTTTTATGAGAATTAGGATACCCTTATTTATGGGCGCTTTAGAGTGACCCCAACGGTGATATTTACACAGCCTCTAAAATTAATATAGGGTGACTTATAACCCTTTGTTTCTGCAGTGGCCCTCTTTCCCACCCCCAATCCCTAATAAAAATTAGCAGAGCCCTTAAATTTGAAGGTTCACTTAAAGTGAACAGTACCACTTTATCCATCTTTTTTAATTCATTTCTCTCTCCCACCCACCAATTCCTCATCTCTTCCAAATTTCTTTCTCCGAGTTGCTATGTGATTCATCCACGAGGAGATCTTTTTTGTGCAAGAAATATAAAATATTTTCCATCAAAGATAAAATTTTAATTTGTGAATTCTTCCCATTTTATGTGGATAATTTTTTTTACAATTCAGGTACTGCTCTTTTTCTATGTTTGAGCATATCAATTTTTTTTATTTCGAAAATAACATACGGCAATTTTTTTTTATGAGCGGATACGATAAATATATATATATTTTTTGGCAAGAATGTCAACTATTAAAATCTCACCTCGTAGGTATAAAATATGTCATTCCGCTTTCTATAAAATAAAAAATGTGTTGATAAGATAAATTAATTAGTTGAGTGTGAGAGAAAAATAATTTTAGGGAATAATATAAGGAGTGCTTATTGGAGTATGTTGTTTTATAGGGTGTTAAAAAGGTGATTCTGGAACGGAAAATAAGATAAGTTGGGAGTGGAATAGGGTGTACCACTGGGGTCACTCTTAGTGGCTCCATAGTGTTTTTAGCATGACATTACACCGAAAACAATCAATCAATCGACAGAAAGTCGATTCACAACTTTAGAATCAACTTTATCGATGGAAAACGATTCTCAACACTAGAATCCACCGGAAAAATTTGGTGGTAAATGTGGTGCCACAACAGTACATTTGTTGCAGTGCCACTAGACAACCTTGATTCATTCAGACAGTTAAGGAACATAAAATATAATGCTTAAAGATATAGCAAATTAGCAACATGTAATGTAATGAAACTAACCTTTTTAATTCCATGACGAGGGATATCATGCCTTTTGAATGGATCAATATCAATAGAATTCTGCAAAAGAGTATAACATGTTCAGCTTGATTGCACCACCAACTCATTACATGTATTATGCCAAAGAGAAAAAGAAGAAAAAGGTTTTAACTTTAAAAATGGATCCGTACATAGGCAACTTTACAGGGTACAGTGACATTATCTACTACTGAAGCAGAATACATGGCACTGACAGAAGCAACAAATGAGGCAATCTGGTTAAAGGGGCTAGTCAATGATCTGAGTCTGCCTCAAGATCAAGCCAAGGTGTATTGTGACAGTCTTAGTGCAATCTGTTTGGCTAAGGATCAGGTTATCATGAGCAGTGGCGGATCCAGAAATAATTTTCGCAAGTCCGTAATTTTTGTCTAAGTAGAATAATTTTTTACTGTGTCTAAAATATTTTTCTATAGGTAAAATGTAGAGTTTTCTTTCAGAATATTTTTCAGGGGGTCCGTAATTACTTTTTAAGTAGAATAATTTTTTGATTATCTAAAATATACATATATATAGGTAATAAATTTTTTTAGGGGTCCCATGGACCCCATAGTGGTAATCTACGTCCGTCTACGATCATGAGAGAACCAAACACGTTGATGTTAGGTATCATTTTCTAAGAAGATCAGCACTGATGTGAATCCTGTTGATATGTTCACTAAACCAGTTCCAAGGGGCAAGTTTCAGTTGTGTCTGGACTTACTGAATATCCAAAGTCATTGATCTGAATATGGAATACTCACCGATGTTGAAGTCTGTTTGGTATTCAAATCTGAAGACAAAGAGGAAATCTGGCACTTGGTTGTGCATCTGGTCAGTTTGCATGAAGTTGAAGTCAATGTGGAGATTTGTTATGGTGACCTAAACTATGCTACTGAGTCTGGTCTGCTGAGTGTGGCATTCAGCAGAGTCTGTGGAAATTGAGGTGGTCAGCTGAGCATGAAGCATCTGCTGAATCTGGTGTTCGTTTGAGGCAGCAGCAGAGTCGATCTTTCTGTTCGTGTTACTGGTGCAGGTACCAGCGAGAATGAAAATCTGGCCGGTTCGTGAACGGTGGAGTGAAGTCTGCTAGTTCACAGCAGACTTAAGGAACACATCTGCATGGTTCCCTAATTAGGTGAAGTTATACAGGGTATTTCTACCATTTACTTTGGGTTGGTGATTAGTCGGTTAGGGTTGGATTCCCAAGGCTATAAATACCATTTGTGATACATGTAATTGTAACTTTCTGGTGATAATAACTTTCTGGAGTAGTCGGCACATTGCCGGAAACCACGGTAAATCTGTGTTCTTCTTGTTTCAGTGTTTGTTGCTTGTTTATCTTTTATCTTTACTCACAATCACCATCACTTCTTGATCGATCCGTCATAACATACAATATGTTCATCAGACTCGAAGAAAAAAAAATCCACTATATAGAATTGGAAAATCGGACACAAATAAATAATAGCAACGTTATTTGAAGACAAAGTGGGCCTTTACGAGAAGAAAAGTTATACCTTACAAATCAGTCCCCCACCATAACTTTTCTCCTTTACAAGTGTAAACAATTATTCCCTCCGTCTCATTTTATATGTACCATCAGAAAAGCCTAGTTAATGTTTTGAGGTTTATTAAATTCCTGTTTTAAATTTTATTAAATATTTCAAAGCCTTTAAGTAGTTGGTGGATCATTTAATTCTACATATTCTTTTTACGGCAAATAATATAAATAGAAAAATACATTTTAAGAAATTTAACAATTAAATAATAAAATGGACATTTATTTTGAACAAATAAAATAGACCGGGGAAGTAAATATGATTGTCTGGCACGTTTACCTAGTTTTACACATGTTTCCTTTTCTTTTATTCGGCGTGTGGGGAATGTCTCAGCGCATCTTTTAGCTCGTCATGGTTTGTTAGTTTTTTCTCGGACACTTTGGGGATTTTCACCTCCGGGTGACGTTTTGACCGCATGTTTGACAGATCTTGATTAATAAAATGTTTGGTTTCTAAAAAAAAAAAAAGTAAATATGATTGACTCTATTGACATTATGTAATCACTTTCAACATTATTTTTACATATTAATTTTTTTTATAATTGTAGTGTTGGAAATAATAATGGAGTGTAAATAGAACCCATCATAAATAACGAAGGTAAGATAACGGGGTCGGGACCCATTCCGTAATTCTCTCATCAGATTCTAAATAGAGTTGGAAAATCTACCTGACCAATACGCGAAAAGTGTAGAGACCCGATAATCCGGATACCCGAATGTTCGGGATCTAATCGGGTTGATAGAGGAAATCCCAAAAATGTTCTTTTAGTTTTTTTTTTTTTTTTTTTTTTGGAGGAAGTTCTTTTAGTTTTTTTATCAATCAAATTTATTAAACAAAAAATTACATAGACACCACATTATAAATTAAAAGGTATATCGTGAAGGACCCAAAACAAAATTTTTTTTCTTCACATTAGGCTTTTATTTTGGGTAAAAAAAATAAAAATGAATATGACTTGATATGGAGTATGATTTTGTTGAAATCAAAAGACAATATTAGAGTTTTTATTAAGTAGAACAAACGGTTGGTTGTGAAGTAATAATAATAACAATAAATACAACTTATTTGAAATATAAATAATACTCGAGGTCAACCATATTATGTTAAAAAATATGAATAAACACACATTTTACATATTATTGAGTTTGACAAAAAAATTGGGAAATATTGAACATGAAAAATAATAACTAATTCAAAGTTGAGAAAAAAAATATTGTATATGTGAGCAATATTGTTGCTAAAATTGGAAAAAGAATATAATAACCGAATAATCTAACGATAATTATACATTATTTAATAAATAAAAGTATAGAAATTAATTATTATCGGACTCAAAGAGGAAGTTTGTTAATACTAAGATTCTTTCAGACTAAAATATATTGAGAAAGTCATGGATCAATATAAATTATATATAATTTATTTAATCAAAAAATTTGGATAAAAAAATTAATCAGAGAACCTGGATTCATGAAGATTATTCCAATAGGTTTACTTTGGTTACACGGTGTGTTCCAATAGGTTTAGGCATATAAATATTCTTTAGATTATTCCTCGATCAGGCTACTTATTTCAAACATAGAATATTGTAGAAATTATTGTATTTTTATCAAGAATCTAAAGGTGGAAATTATTTTGATCTAATAGTTATATACACACTGTCTTCCAATCAAGGGCGGACGCAAAGCTTGAAGGGTGGGGCCAATGCCTACTGAATCAAAAAAATAATACTCCCTCCGTACCTATTTATCTGAAACAGTTGCCAAAATTCATACATAAATTTATTGAATGAATCTGTAATGACTTTTTAATTTAAGATTAGTTGTTATTTAAATGTACTGCAAACACTTGTACTTTTTAAGCAATCGCTTGAGATAAATAGGTACGGAGGGAGTATAGTTTTGTTAGTAAAAATGTAAAAACACTATTAACTCATTCGATCTTTCAATTTTTTTCGGTGCCTCCGCCGGATTTTTTTTTTTTTTTTTTTTTTTTTTTTTATTTTTTTTATTTATGGATCCGGCACTCTTCCAATAGATTTAGGCATATATACTTTTTTTCTTTTCATATATGAAAGATTACACACACCCTAATTATGTTCTCCGAGGCATTAACTCCTGAGTTCCAGCGGTGCTCGAACTCTCACAGTTTCGTATGGTATAGCCTAAAGAAATGGCCATTAGTAGATGTACCAAGTACTTAGATTATTCCGAAGGCATATATATACTTTAGATTATTACTTAGGCTACTTATTCCAGAAACGGAATCTCCTAAAAATATTCTGTTACTACGTAATTTTAGAAACTACACTTATTTATTATTCATCCCCTCAACCCTGGATTACTCTGTCTTATTTGTTAATCAAATGGTAAAGGATTCAAACAATCAATTGTATGCAAGAATATGGAAAACTTAATTGTGGCATGAAATTATTTTTCTAACATAAACGTACTATAGGACAGTTGTACAGTAGTATTATTTTGAAACCATGCCATTGTTTTGATGCTTTAATTAAGCATGCATGTATCACAAGGATGAGTTGTGTGAGGTTGTCATATGGTGTATGGCCACTTACAATTTGGCCCAATGTCAATTAAAGAATGACAACGTGGAAAAGAAAACACAAATTAACTTATACAAAATCTATGCTACAACACAATAAATATTGTATCAAATATGTGCAGGTTAAGCCTATATATGCTTGCTACCGATGATATCAAGTTTATTCTAAAAGCTCATTCGGCAAAAATCAATAGATCGATTTTGCCACGCTCATTATTTTTTTGAGATAAAATCATATTTTTGGCAAAGGACATACTGTGAAATTCTATTATGAAGATCGTAATAAAGCTGCATGGCGGAATCACCAGCGTGGGTGACTTCACTGCTGAAGTCTCTACTTGTAAACTTCCGGACATACTAGACACTGAAAATGAGGAAGAGGAAGATGAAACTAATGATGAAGACGGGTTGTCCATTTATGAGGACATAGAGGACGAAAGGGATATTCGTGTAAGGAAATCAACCTGCAGGTTGCACAACGGAATTTTAATTTTTTTTACCGAGGAACGACTTCGCGTTGAACAATTATAGCATGAAGGACGCTTTCTCTTACGGTTGATGATCCAAACATGGAGTCACCCAAGTGTTCGGCCTCTAGCGGAGATCCACACTAACACCACTGAAATCCTCCAACTACTCGAAAAAAATCGACTCATGTGTCTCATTTTGCTCTTCCCAAAAACCAACTTAAGAAACTCTCTTTCTCTTAGTACAAAAAAAAAGCTTTGACACCCGTTCCGTTTTAAAGATGAGGTGGCGCCACAAACATCCATTATGTTTAAGATTAATTAGCTTCTTGACTTAGGATAGAGAATAATAATTCTTTTCTTAATAAAATAAATTCCAGGATATCAATGAAATAAGTGATTGATTATCTCATTAATTGATTGATTATGTTTTCAATTAATATCTAATATTGATTTATAACATTAATATTATTTTATTCATAATAGGTGATACATATATTAATTACAACATTAATATTCTAACATATTTTGTTCACAATGAATAATCTTGATATTATACAACGCTTTGTAACAAACATAATAAAATCCTTATTTGGTTATTGCTATAACTACCATTTAATTCCGGATAGTTTATTCATATGTTTGTGATTCGATAAGTTTCAGAATATGTTGGCTGTAAGTAGATGTATTGACAAAAATACCCTTCATACTTAACGATCGCGATTAACATTTAGCAATGATCATGACCCCCAATTATCTGAAGGAGTTAACCGATAGGACTACAACATTTAATATGAAGCGGTTACCGTGTAAATGGGATACCTTCGTATACACAATATCCCTAGAGTTGTTACTTGAGTTTCAATATATCAACGACCGTATCTTATAATCTGAATATTAAATACTCTCGAAGTAATTAACAATTACTTCCGCTTTCAGAAGACTTTCGAGAATAAAATATTATTATAACAAGGGTCTTTCGGATATACATTCCACCATTGGAAAACGCGAATTTCGGACGGGCGACATAAATTACACATGCTTCAACATCACACTCAATTACTAACGCATGCTTGCCCCGTGCCTAGGGTAAACTTTAAAAATGTTAAAACATGACAATCCACACCGTGTAATTTTTTTCGGTCTAAATTACAAAACTGCCACCTATACATTCTACACTTAATAGAGTAAGTAGGTCAAGCTAATGTACGCATTCTCCAATGCACATCCACGTACAATACAAATGTCTTTACACTTTGATAGATGAAATCTATCATTATTTTCGTAAGATGTAAGAAATCACATGCTAGTTTAACCGTACTATTAATGTTCCATTTGAAAAAAACATACGATTAGAGATATTTAAGAAAAACCATTTACATGTATCAGAACACATATTTACAGTATTGATTAATATTGTAAAACACATTGAAAGATAGAATAATGGTGTAAAAATATGAGAAATGTTTGTTCTACAATAAAATAATCACAACAAAATTCACAACACATATTTACACTATAAATCTTTACGAGACACCTATAAATCAATAGATTCTACGTCATAGAAGATGATATGTGCACAACAAATGATCTCACAACTGATTAATGTGTAGGACTTATTAATTGATGTAAGTCTCACCACAATCAATGATGCTAGAGATATGTGTTGTGGAAGATATACTCGATGTATCACTACCACACATCATAATCAATGGTATAAAAATATGTTGTGATCATTTTATAGTGACACTATATCATTACTCTAAAAATAGTTTCGACGCATGTTGTACTTCATAGTTAATGGGTGAATTTAGAGTAATGATAGCAAATTTAACACAATGGGTTACGCAACGTAATATACCCGATTTTGATGAGTCTCAATTGATTATGACGTAGACTCATCAAATCAAAGGCGAATATTATGTTATGTCAAAGGGGAGTGATAGAGCTACTTCCTCAAGTCTACACCATTTTTACACCATCATCATCTCACCACATGTTTTTCACTTGTAAATGAAATTTTAAAAAATTGAAAAAATCACAACCACAAAATAATGTTGGGAGTAAAAATGGTGTAGACTTGAGAGAGTAGCTCTATCATTACCCTATGTGAAATTGGTTGTGCCTTATCATTGCTCGTTAATTAATTTATCCAATATCATTACAATACAATAAAAATAAAAATAAAAAAAGAAAGAAGAGGGCAGTGAAGCGGGAATAGGCGGTGTGCCAGGCTTGCAATGCAAGTCTCCGTAAAGGGAATCGTAGGAGAAAAGCAATGAATGGAATGGGTTTGCTCCAATCTCACTTCTTTCCCCCATCTCCCTGTGCTTCACATTTCTCTTTTCTCTTCCCATTTTTTCAATCTTTGCTTTTTCTTCCACAAATTGAGGCTAACCTTTTTTCTATATCTTTTAGAAAGAAAGAAAAAAAAAAAATGCATATCATCATATGCTTGTATATATGAGTCTGCTGAAACAGCAGATTCGATCGGACCGCCCTCCTCCTGCATATTTATTTGGTACCAAATTAAATTGCAAGTTTTGAAAGCAACACAGTGTAAGAAAAGAAACATTTCTCCTTTCTCAGTGACTTAATTGTTGAACAAGAAACATCTATATATCACCATGGAATTAGTTGATGATCAGGAAGTTAAGCCCTTTATCCTTAAAGGGAAGCGCACGAAGCGGCATTATTATTCTAAGCTTGTTGATGCTACTAGTTATCATCATGGTGATTGTGTGATCTCATCGACTTCCAATTATTCTTCTGAAATCACAAAAAATACAGATGCTGCGAAGAATGATGAAGACCTAGCCCATTGTTTGATTCTACTAGCTCAACCCCACCTCCGCCGCCGCCGTCAGAAGCCATCACAACCACCTGATCGTTCTGGAATCGCGGGTGATGACATGTACCGGTGCAAGACGTGTGACCGTAGCTTCGGTTCTTTTCAAGCGCTGGGTGGACACCGTACGAGTCACAAAAAACCGAGAAGAAACCAAATAGAGAATACCGGTTCAGATAATCAACACCTATACGACGTCGTTGGTACTTGTTCATCGTCTATGTCTCTTCAAACTCCCGATTGCGGAAAATCGATTAGCCCTAATAAGAAAGCTAACAGGGTTCACGAATGTTCACTATGTGGTGCTGAATTCACTTCTGGTCAAGCTTTAGGGGGCCACATGCGCCGTCACCGGCCGATACATCCTGTGCCGCCAGCGACTAGCGATCGGCAGGATTCTCATGTTGTTGAGAAGACTGTTAGGTGTAGTGCCCGAAAGACAATTATCTAATTGTTTTAGGGCAAAGATTAATAATTCATCTTATTATATGCATTTATGTTTATAATTAAGACACTACTTAAACCCTAAGACTCGCCGTTTATGTAATCACGTAACTCAGTGTATGGTATACACAAGAGGATTGAGTTAGTGAGATGTACTTAAAATTAATTTTAGTCCGTAGCGTTTATTAATCTGAGTGCGGGTCTCATGATTAATTTGCTAATAATGCGCGCCTAAACACTTTACGTGTGATGTCTTATCCGGATTTATCGGTAATAGGAAGACTGAGTGGGGCATTTATATATGATGATAATCATATAAAGTTTGACCGATTTGATTTGAGTTCTCGATATAATTCCGTGTCGAGAAGTCTTATCGAATCACAAGATGATCATATATGGATTAATCTTAATCACGAGGTGATCACGCATTTATCGCTAGACTAGGGTAGAGTTTGATGTGTTAGTAAGGATCACTTGAAGATGCTATCCAACACTTCGTTGGCTCTATTCTCGGGATGAGTGAGTAGTCTCGTCTTTATCACGAATATGGAATCCATTCCTTCCTCGGAAGTAGACAGACATTCCTCTTTATTTGTTAACCCTAAACCGATCGATCGGCCGAGTTCATATTTAGACTAATTAGCTACTAGTCGATATGTGAACTAATTGATCACCTGAGGGTTAATGGTAAATAAGGATAATATGTTTCGAGAAGGGTTTACGGAAATATCCCGACTCAAAGTGAGCGATCATGGAGGATTTATCCGTATGTAATGATTATATCGATTGGGCCGCTTTCGACTCATAAATTGAGTGTAAGTTATCTATATTCGATAGAGTTCGATTTCGGGTTTATGGTGGTGTAATCCCGGAATTAATAGGTTGGATATAATTATTCGCTTTGACGAATAATTTTTATTCGATTTATTGTAATTTCGAATATGGGTCCATGGTCAAGACGCGCTCCTAATATAAAGATAATTGGATTTCTCGTCGTTGCACCTCGATTATAATTAAATGGTTGGATTGGACTATTTAATTGGATATGTGAATTAATTGTTTAGTTGACTAAATAATTAAATACACTTAAAAGCATTTTTAAATGACTTCGAATTGAATTTGGTGTGTTGACCTTTTTGGTCAAAAAGAATGGAAATATGCGTGGACCTTAACCTTTAGGAAAAAGGTGCGCATGTTTGTAATATTAAATAATTTATCGAGAAATTAGTTTTCTTGATAATTATTTGACGTGTGATTAAATTATTTATGTGTTAAATAATTTAAGGAAAAGAATATCTTTTATATGTCCTTATTTATTTTGGAATATCTTAGATATATCTTTTTAGGAAAAGGATTACTATAATTGATTTTGTATTAATTATTAATCCTTGGAGAAATTTAAGTTTTTACTCTCCTATATAAAGAGAGCTTCTCCTGCCTTTTTTGACACACAACAATAACACGCCATATGCATAAGAAAATAGCTTAGATTTTTCGGCTATTTTTCTTCGAGTTTCGAGTTGGAATAATCTTCGGATTATTCCGTAGCATATCAAGGAGGTCCTAAGAACGGAAACACCATCCACTTGGTGTTCTTTGGGAGACACACGTTGGAAGACGGTGGTCGCTCAATCTCGTGTTCTTGGATATTACTTTTGATCTTGGAGTTAAGCACCAAATAAGGTAAAATCCAAACCCCTCAGTAGTTTGATCTTTAATTTATGTTCTTTGTTTCGCTTAGATCAGATCCCGATACTTCCGCTGCGTAATTGGGTCAATCCATGATTGATCCGACGATATTACATCTAACAAAGACTAGATCCTGTATATTTGAATTAGATCTGAATTTACCGGCGCCGACGGAGGAAGATGATGAGCTAGAATCGAAATTCAAGGTAAAGTCCAAAGAAGGAGGCTGTCTTGTTTTTTCTGCTTCTTCTTCATTGGTTGATTGCCATTATTAAGGAGAAAAATTAGGATGAAGTGATTTTAGAGCGAAACCAAGTGAATGTTGTGAGTTACACCTATACACATTTATTATGTGTGAGAGAGTGTGTATGTAGGTGTAACACATAGTAGATATGTATAGGTGCGACATAGATTAATCACAACCCTCCACTTGGTATCATTCTAAAATTACTTCTCATTATTAAGACACTGCGATTTGGATTTTTTTTTAATTAATTAATTAATTGTAGCTTTTATTTGATTCTTTGGATTCTTCTAATTACTTGTAAAATTATAAATTTTTTCACAACTATCATCTCATCTGTTGTTTATCTAGAAATTAAGTTACTCTTTCTCTTTAATGTACACTATTTTAGATTATACTATTGTTGTTGTTTTCCTTTTACAAAGATAACATAATATATACAACACGCAGGGCATGCACCCTTTCTATATGTATGTATAAACTCTGTCTATGCATTTATATGTATATTCTAGCCAGATTAGATACAAAGGATACAGACCAGTCCATTTATACATATCATCATACATTAGAATCTTCCAGATGCATATTTATATCAATAACAATTCTATATGAAGTATATAAAAACGTGACCGTGAAGTAGATATGAGTACGTCGTTGTATAGTATCCGGTCAATCATACTGTATTAGTTAGGAAAGAAGGAAATGCAGAAAGAGAGAACTGGATTTCATTAATTCATATGTTCTTGATTACATTCACAGCTAAGACCATGGAGGTCTTACACACAGCACACCCAACGGATAGCTACCAAATCTAACAGCTAGATTTATTTAGGGAATGTTATCTAACAAACAAGATGCTGACTCACACACTATATCAAATGCTAGCCATAGGATCGATCATTACATATGTGGAGGGCTGTGATGTTGCCATATAACCTCATATCTTGACATCCCCCCTCAAACTCAATGGTGGGGAATGAACATTGTGTTTGCTTCTGAAGGTTTCAAACTGAGTCACAGTGAGGGGCTTAGTCAAACAATCTGCTAGTTGATCTGTTGAGGGAATATAACATACATTCAGTTTTTTGTTGAGAACTTCATTCCTCACAAAATGAACATCAATCTCTAATTAATATGTTTTGTTCTTGCATGATAGACAGGATTATGTGCCAAGAAGGATGTATTAGTGTTATCACACCATACAGTAAGGACACCAGTAGGTCTGATCTGTAATTCAGAAAGCAGAGAGGATATCCACTTGATCTCAGCTGTAAGATTGGATAAAGCTCTATATTCGGATTCGGTACTTGACCTTGACACTACACCTTGTTTTTTTGAACTCCAAGAAACACACAATAACCTCCAATGGATTTTCTATCAGTGGTGGAAACTCCCCAATCAGCATCAGAAAAACCTGTAAGTGTGACACAAGCAGCAGGTTTAAAATGGAGTGCAAGTTTAAGTGTCCCAATCACATATCTCAGTAGCCTCTTGACTGCCCTCCAATGTTCAAGATGTGGTTTTTGTATAAACTGGCTTAAGTATTCACTGCAAAAGTAATGTATGTCCTAGTACAAGTGAGGTATTGCAAACCCCCAATGGCACTTCTGTAAAGAGTGACTAACTGAAATGGTTCTCCAGGTTCTTCCTCCAGCTTCTTTCCAGGTACAATAGGAGTAGGACAGGGTTTAAGGGAGTCACATCCCAGCCTGGATATCAACTGTGTAGCATACTGTGTTTGAGATAAGTAAAGACAAGATGAATCCTTAACCACCTACATTCCCAGAAAGTGTGATACAGGTCCCAGATTCTTTAAGGCAAATCTTGAATCTAGCATTTGTATAAACTTGCTGATGAGGCCAGGAGAGTTCCCAGTCACAAGTATGTCATCCACATATACCAACACAATAAGAATATGACTGCAGTTCTTAGTATAAATAAAGAGTTGTGACAAACAGATTGTCTGAAGGACCAGGCTAGTAATTGAGATCTGAGGGCTTCAAACCATGCTCTGTGTGCTTGTTTGAGCCCATATAAAGCCTTTTTGAGCTTGCAAACATAGTGAGGTCTAGTAGGGTCAACATACCCGTCAGGCTGTGCCATATAGACTGGTTCCTTCAAAGGACCATTAAGGAAAGCATTATTTATGTCCACCTGATTAATAGGCCAGTTACAGGTGACATTAGAGAAAGAACTACTCTGATACTAGGTGCCTTGGCCACAGGACTGAAGGTCTCTGTGAAGTCCACCCCATAGGCCTGACTAAAGCCTTTAGCCACTAACCTGGCTTTATGTTTAAGAACAGAACCATCAGCCTTGAGTTTTAGTTTGTACACCCATCTACTCCCCACTACAATTTGATTGGTAGATGGGGGGACCAAGATCCATGTATCATTCTTCATAAGTGCTTGATACTCATCCTACATAGCCTGTTGCCACTCTGCACTAGACAAAGCCTCTGAAACACTTGAGGGTTATGTATGATGAGCAATACAACAAAGGCTTTTGGTTTAAAGATGCCTCTTTTTGCTCTAGTGAGCATCAGATGTGTATTTAAGAGATTTGAATTAGGAGGTGGTGGTGGTGTGGGAGTAGGTGTAGGTGTATGAGGAGTGACAATGGACTGGTAGGGTGATATTGGTGGGGACTGATGTTCTGGTGTGGACTGGTGTTCTGGTGTGAACTGAGTGTGAATATCTGACAAGGATACATGTGAGGGTGAGAATTCTGGTGTGTCACATGTTGCAGGTGTAGCATGGACAGGAGAATTAGATGTAGAAATTGCAAGACTTACCACAGCTTCTGGAGTGTCTGTACTTGGATGAGGAGTAGCATCCTTCTGAGAGTGCATAGAGGGTAAGTAAAACTGACTAGCAGATTCATTAGATACTAGAACAGACCTATGAGGACCGTGTGAAAAGCCACTGGCAAAAGGAAAGCTCATTTCATCAAAAAACAACATCTCTAGTAACAAAGATTCTCCACTTATATCTAAAGATTGATACCTTTTTATGGACGGACTTAGCCCCATTTACACACTTACTACTAGAATGAAACTGAATTTGGTGGTTTGGAAAGGCATAAGGTGTGGATAGCAGGCACAACCAAACACCTTGAAGAGTTTGTAGTTAGGTTTAGTAGAAAACAAACATTCATGAGGGGACATGCCCTTGAGAACAGGAGTTGGGAGGCTATTTATGATGAAGACTGATTGTTGAAAACTATGCCACCAAAAGGTTAAAGGCATAGAAGCCCGCGCTAGGAGAGTGAGACCTAATTCCACCACATGCCTATGCTTCCTTTCTGCTCTATCATGTTGGCCATGGGCATGTGGGCAAGGATGTCTAAACAAGGTACCCTGATCTTTAGGATATGATTCAATACTTCTATATTCACCACCCCAATCAGATTGTATACACTTACTAGTTGTTGAGAAATGAGTTTCTACCATCTTCTGAAGTTGCTTAATGACATTACAAACCTCAGATTTCTGTTTTAAGGGAAAAAGCCAAGTATATCTAGTATGATCATCTAAGAAATGAACATAGTATGAGTATCCATTTGTTGCTTTTATAGAGGAAGGCCCCCAAACATCAGTGTGTATTAGGTCAAGCATATGAGAGGCATGAGATTCAGACAAAGAATAAGGTAGGGCATGAGACTTTCCAAACTGACAAGCTTCACAAAAGATAAGATTTTCATTCATAGAAACATTACATTGTTGAAGGACTTGACTCAAAATCCTTGGAGAAGGATGACCTAATCTCCTATGCCATACATTAGGATCCTTATTAACATTAATAAATTGAACCTTACTAGACTTAGAACAAGACTTAGACTCAGCAAAGGAAGCAAACTTGACTTGAGCAGCTTGATTGGAATGAAGGGAACTCATTGCAGTCTCAGTTGGATTGACCATCTTGTACAGACCACCCTCCAGTGTTCCTATGAGAAGAGGTATCCTTGTTCTCTTGGCCTTCACAACACAACTAGAATCAGTAACTCAATAACAACATTATTATCAAAAGTGAGCTTAGAAACACTGAGTAAGTTTTTTTTAATGGAAGAAACATGTAACATAGACTGCAATTTGAGAGGTGTGTGTGCCTGTGTAGTAGGAAGTGTGGATTGGCCTATGTTAAGAATGCTAAGTTGCTCACCATTGCCAACTCCAAGTGTGACAGAACCTATATATCCAGCACTGAGATGGAGATTATTCAGATCCCCTGTGATATGATTGGTTGAACCACTGTCCATATACCATGAGGAATCACTAACTATTTGTGGAGAGGCCATGAAAGCAAAAGGTCTAGGGTTTACAGGGTTCCCATTGGGTCTAGGGGTGCCATTGTTGTTGTTATTGACCCTAGTAAAGCTCACATCAAACCTATGACAACAATCCAGGCCAGTATGTCCATTTTTTCCACAGAGTTGACACACACTCCTGTTATTTGAGTTTGATCTGCCCCCTCTACCTCCTCCTCTAGACCTTCCACCACCTTTAGAGCCACCCCTGCCTCTATTGGAGTTTTGAAACTGTGACCTGCTATCAGAAGAATTTGGTCCTCTAAGGCTCATCTGAGCAAGGTTAAGAGAGGATTTGACCTTGCAGTACCAGGATTGAATCTGGCTACTAATCTTTCATGTGTAAGAAGTTGAGACTGAACTTCTTGCCAGCTCATACTACCAACCCTAGTAGTGAGATTCAGTGATTCACAATAACAGATTCATAATCTTTATCAAGGCCCCCAAGAACAGCCAATATAAGCTCAGATTTTGAAATGGGGTAACCTGCTGCAACAAGTTTATCAAAATAAGATTTCATAATGGCCAGATAGTCAGCCATAGATCTATTTCCTTTCTCAGTTCGTGTAAGAGCAATCTTGTATTCCAACATTTTGGCCTCTGAATGTGTATTAAACAAGCTCTCTAGTGTACTTCAAACTTCATAGGAAGAGTTACAACCAATTACCACATATAATGCTTGCTCTGTCATAGAACTGAGTAGCCATCCTATGAGAAGTTGATCCGTGGAATCCCATTGATCCATAGCAGCAGAAAGTTGAAGATGACCCCCCACAGATTAAGCCAGTTCCAGAAGAAAGAGGGGTAGGCCTGGGTATGGTGCCAAACATGTAGCCTTCAAGTTTGTAACCTTTGGCAATTGGAAGTACTGTATACTTCCAAAGAAGATAGTTATCCCGAGTGAGTTTAACTGTGCAGGTAGATATGAGAATAGATGTGGAATCACCAGCATGCATATTGTTGTGCTGAAAACCAGGAAGAGAGGGTGAGCTAGTAGCAACCGGAGATAGTGGAACTCCGGTTCCGGTTGAAAGAAAGCTAGTATAGGGCCCTCCGGTGGAGTAAACCGGAATTCCAGTAGGAAACAAGGAAGAGGCCCAAGGAGGTTTCGAAGAGAACACAGAACCTCCATAAATGGTGGACTATTGTGATGATAATGTGCTCAAAGCTCACCGGAGCTGCACTTTGTGAAACGGCAGCTATGGTCATTGCAGCGGCTATGGATGGAGCTGCAGACGCCATGAACTCAGCTCTGCTACCAAGTTAGGAAAGAAGGAAATGCAGAAAGAGAGTTCTAGATTTCATTAATTCATATGTTCTTGACTACATTCATAGCTAAGACCATGGAGGTCTTATACACAGCACACCTAACGGATAGCTACCAAATCTAATAGATAGATTTGTTTAGGGAATATTATCTAACAAACAAGATGCTGACTCACACACTATATCAAATGCTAGCCATAGGATCATTACATAAGTGGAGGGCTGTGACGTTGCCACATAATCTCATATCTTAACAGTATTCTATATAAAACAACATCGATTTTTAACAATAAACGAAAGGGAAAAAAAATGACTGAAAACTCCTCCTTGCTGAAAATTCCAACAAATCCAACGGCTTTTATTATAGAAATTGAGGATGCAGCACCACAAAATGATGTAGTTGACTTTTTTTCATTTCCATGGCGACAATTTTGGTGGTCAATAACTTGCAAATAATGGGCAATTAACTTGAGGTTAGATAAGTCAATTACTCTCAAGAGTAAGTACAATACGTAATGCTTAAATATAAATGTATATAGAAGAACCCTAGTTGACTTTATATACTGCAAATATAAAGATATTCCTGAAGCTAGCTAGCAAAAAACTATATTATTGTTGGAGACGTTGGTTGGCACAAAGCCATTTTAGAGTCGACCTTTTAAAAAAAAAAAAAGAGAAAGCTACTGACATTAAAATAAATAGAAGAATAAAGTCTATATAATTAAGGACCGCCCTGATCTCATTCTCATGGAGGAGTTATGCTATATACTGTATGTGTTCTGACTACTAGACAATCAAATCTTCAAAAACTCTTCTTGAGAAGAGATATACTTTATCCTTTTTTAACCGTACGTATATAATACCACAGCTATATATATATATATGGAAGATTATCAAGGATTTTACTTCTTTTAAGTTTTAAAAGAAATGATATGTGTATAAAAGAAATGCTAGAATGGCACGTCCACAACTTAATTTACACCCACAGGCCACAACTTCTCCACATCCATGACGATGGTACGTACGTAGTGGAAAAGTTTTGGATGTATCATTAATTTTTGAAAAGCAAAGGGCATTGTTTACATATACAATCTGCCCGCCAATTAATATGGCCGGAGGGAGAAGAACATCAGACGTCTATGCCATTAGATTAGAGGATATATATATATATATATAGTGGCATGCATCTATCTATATATGGATATCATTTGTCCCTTAATTAATTCTTCAAAAGCAACAACCTCCATCCCAGGAGATGTTGTGTTCTTGTGTTTGTTTTAAAAGATTATTTCTCTTCCCTACAGCAGCCGCACCCTCTTCCAAATGTCTCGGTACCTCCATTATCTGCACATATATATATAACGATCGATGATGAATTATTTAATTTAGTCCGTATATGATCAAATGTATGCATGATACATTGCATACACATACGATCTTAACTGTGTTTTGGTTAGTTGTTTAATGCTTAATTTATAAATTTCAAGAAATGCAATATATAACATGAGATCTTTTACGTACCTTTAAAGCAAGCTCTTCAAAGCACTGCTCCACATTCTGTCGAGTTCTGGCGCTGCATTCGAGAAATATAGATCCAAGCTCTTTTGCCAGTGCAATGCCTTCCTCCCTACTTACAACTCTTTCAGACTCCTGAATTTCCAATATTTTTAATAATAATAATAAAAAAAAAAACCTTGCTTTGGAGTTTGGACATGATTATTATTATTATTAAGAAAATGAACTTACTTTGTCAACTTTGTTTCCCACGAGAATCTTGACGCAATCTTGATTAGTGGAATAGAGTTCAACTTCTTTTTCCCAAACGTCGGACAAATTAGTAAACGTTTCCCTCCTTGTCACGTCGTACACTTAATCGAACAAATAATTAATTAAAGGCAACTCTTGATCAATTACAAATTAAAGATGTTAATTTGTACCCTATGGGAAACCCTTAATTACCGGCCTTAATTATGTTTCCCCGACAAGCATAACTACAAGAAACTATATATATATTGACGTACGTACAGAATTAAAGTTATGGCATATATACGGCATATATACCTAGAATGATACCCTGAGCACCTCTGTAGTATGAGCTTGTCAGAGTCCTAAACCTCTCTTGTCCAGCTGCAGCACCGATATGATTATGAACTTAGAGTCAATATAATTTCATTATTTTGAAAAGATATGATCAATTAATTAGCCGATTAGAAGACAAGAACTGAGAATCTTGATGATAAATTTGATCAATAAAATGAATGATCGACAAGCAGCAAGAAGAGAATTCACTAGCAAAAAGGTATTAAAGAAGCGCGCATTAATATTGCCTAGAATCTATATATATATATCTAGGCTTATTAATTACTAGTTTATAAGATGCATATATGTGTGATTTTCCTCAAGAGTCAAGATATATATGATTGATATTAATGCAAGAAACTTAAGACATATATAAATTGGAAAATGGTTAGCTTACCGGTATCCCAAATAGTAAGCTTTAGTGTTTTCCCTCCGACTGTGAGCAACTTTATCTTAAAATCAACACCTTTCATTTTCATGCATTGATCAAAAACACAATTAATTAATTAATTAATTAATTAGTAGCTGGTGATAAAGCCTGTACGTGCGTGCAGCGTATCAATGGTTTCTTAGAATATTATCCATTTTAATCCCTAATAATTAATATGGTTGAATGTAGGGAAATGCATATCCAACACTAGAAAATGCTAGTTCCACAATGACAACAAAAATAACACAACACATGACATTATTACAACATTACATTTTGAGACTCATATCAATCAATTTCATATATATATATATCCCTGATCATCATTATCATATTCGATCATATGTGTCGTGTCAGACAATTTGTCATGCATGGAGATAACATTACTCGGTACTCAAGAGTATATATATATATATATTCTATAGCAAAGAACAACTATATATTTTAGAGCTACTCCTAAAATAAAATAAAAACTAAAAAATACAAAAATTATGATTCATGTCAAATAAATAAGCCAGAATAACAGCTTAATTAAAGAAACAAACTATATAAGGAAATTACAGATTTTCTACATCATTCTCTTAACATATTTTCTAGATATATAATTCAAAGACAAACTATATATAGGGATGATTTAAAAGACAAACTAATTAAGGTGTATGGATGGTTGTATTAGTGAAGATTATGTGACCACCTAAAATTTGCCGCAATATATGAAAAGACAAAAGAAAAAAGAGAGATTAAATGAGAAGTACCGATGGTAGGGGCAATATCGGCAAGTGCTGAATTAGAAATGAAGGAAACGAGAAGACTGCTTTTTCCGACTCCAGAATCTCCGATCAGCAATACCTTAAACGACAAATCGTAGCTGGTTCCGCTGCTGATATTGCTTGTTGCCTCCATTTTAATCTCAAATATTTTCGACGTCCTCCTTTTTTTTTCAAAATGGATTAATTAACCAACCTCTTAAATTTGTATATAACAATGAGAAATCAAAAAGAGGAATAACACTTGTGCGTATGTTCCTTAGCTTCGAGAACAACCACAGTATCTCTCTCTAAGTATATATATATATATATATATATATAGACAACGACAACGGCAATTGAAGAATTTAGGAAGAAAAGAGGAAAGGAAGGAGTAGGAGAATAGCGAGGACAACTATGATATTCTTTTCTTTCAACTGTCTTTTCCCCTTCACGAAACCAACCCCCACCAGCACAAAGTGTTTTTTTTTTTCCTGAAAACAGCATAAAGTTTTTAAAAAAGATAAGATTCCATTTTGGCGCGTAAATTAATGGTTAATTTCTGCCTATGGCGGTCGCGTAGTAGTACCAACCAGAACGAATCTCACGATCTCATTTTATATATATCATTAATAATTATCATGATCAATATGTCTTTGATGATGACTATATATTGTGGATTCATGAATCAACACCGGAATGTTCGAATGTTGCTTTTATACATTTGATTTTTACAGTTTGATTCTAGTTAGTGGGGCACATGCATGTTGTTGTGTAGTACAAATAAATACCTTTTTTTGTTTTCCTCATGAAATCCAACTTTTGTTTCAATGGCTTTTAATTGAATAAACAAGTATAAGAAAGGTGACTTAATTTGTTTGATATATTCGAGGCATGCCATGTATCGCCGGTTGCAGTTATTCTTACCGTCCTCGGGTACAATTAGACAGTCCCGTGTGCAAGTGTCGCATATTTTGGCTACTGCAGGTTGAGACGCACTTGATTAATGCTCGACTTGTACTCGTTTCTTTGATGGGTACTAGTGGTTTAGGGTCTTGGCAAACTCATTGGGCTAAGCTGGCTAGTGGATGCAACGATGGCTCAAAGCTCCTAGGCTGTGGGTGTTATTTATTTTTTTATTTTATTTTATTTTTTTTGTTTAAAGCCCTCGGTATCCGGAACCCACTGTTCCGACTAATCCAGAGTTCGGTCCGGGTCGTGCCTGCAGTGTCTGACTCTTACTCAGAGGTAAAGCCTGGCCAAGAGCTCTTTCAACATGACGCCTTAAAGGTGAATCGAATCGGTGACCTCCTTAGGCATTTTCAAATCACTTATCACTTGAATCAAGCTACTTGGTCGGTGTGGGTGTTATTTTCCTTGATCATGAGGGTGGTGTACTAATGGGCTTCTCTCGTGCCGCTTGGAGGGTTTCTGGGATGTGTTAGTGCTTGAGTTGCATGCCATCAAGTTGGGTATGAACCCCGCGGATACCCTAGGCTATGGGTGTATTATCATCGAGTCAGATTCATTGGCTTCTATACACAGTGTAGCATCTCCGATGGTGGATCTTTCTTCTTTTGAGTTTTGAGTGTATGGTCACATTGTCTCGCTTTAGCTAAAACCTCTGTGTCTTGTCATTTATCTTTTGTTAAACGTAGAGAGGAAACTCTTCGACTCATTTTCTGGCTACAAAAGGTTCGACTCGAAGAACATACTTTTACACAACAAAACAGTGATTGAAACATGAGAATTGACGCATTTTAAGTTACAGATACATAAGGCACCCCTTGAAAGAAATCTATACTAAGGTGGACAATGTTACTATGCATGAAATAAGTTTTTAGTTGTAGTAAAATACATAACAAGTCTTACACAGACACACAAACACGTACATACATAAAATAAAGACCAGATGCCTCATTTGTGTAGAGCATCATCCTCTCCCCTCCCTGCAGAAACAGGAATACCGATTAAACTCGAGGAAACACCTTTTGGATGAACTCGAGGAACCGCTCGGAGTAAAAAGTAGGGTCTACTACAGAGATTGAAACAGAATCAAACTGCATTGATTTGTAGGCGTGTTCTATCTTCTTAGTTATGTTGTAATCCTGTAATATGTCGATTATTCCCAGGTACAACACTACATCATATGCTTCATGAAACACTTTACTATCGTCCTTTCCAGGTATACACTCTGCTCTTGCTGGCATGTTCACTCCCAGTTGGACCTGCAGCCTGCCCCATTGTTTTAAACCAAAGCAAATTTAAAATATACTCAAACATCATCTGATTAAAACAACTGGAAACTTCCACTGCATTGTATTCCCATTCCCATTCCCATTCCCAATGAGGAGATCTAGTTGCAGTCAATCAAAGCGCGACACATGGTATAATATATGTGTGTTTCTATTCATCTACTTTGTTAGTATGATCATGTTTGTATTAAACTGTACTGTGTTTGATACCACGGGTCGTCGTTTGATTGAATGCAAGTGAATATTTTATTCAAAATTTAGAAAAGAAAATACCTTGCAGTACCAGGAAGTAAGAGATCTACTTCCTCGTCACCAGTAGCAGATGATGCTCGCAGCCTGCCACCTCTGATATGGGGCCCCACGGTAACACTCTTATCATCGGATCCTCGAGGAACTAATATAAGGCCTTGCGGAGATATTTCGTCCTCTAATGCCTCTGAAACAAACAATCAAATTGTGGAAAATGAGAAATGAGAAATGGAGGATGAAGTTTGAACTGGAAATAGAAACAGACCTTCTTCTGCAACAATCTCCAATCCATCCGCTGTAAATCGTTGATTACGTGAAGTCATGCTAGACTTTAGGTGCTGTGGCGCTCGATAGTGAACTCCTAGTAAAAGGCTGTAATCCATGATACGCATTGATTCCAGGAATTTGCTATCAATTTCAATCTGCCTATCAAAATAGTATTCTTTCAGTCACAGAATTTATGAGAAATTGCAAACAAAGTTTCATAGACTACTGGTACCATCGTTTAATTCAGTGTACTATATGCAGTGCTGTAAAATGAAAGGGTAGTAATTGATTGCATACGACTCACTTTAAAACGGCCTCTTGCCAAGTTGGTTCAAGATAAAAACAATAGTTAAGGTCCAAATCCTTGAGTATTGTATTTTCATCGATTTCCACTTTGTCCACAGAACGTCCCAATGAAGAACCTTTCAAATCAAACCTACGATGGATTCTCGGCTCTGTGTTGAACATATTCCCCATAACAACAAACCGAAACTGCCAGATGCAAAATGTTATTAACTTTACAACAAGGGTTGTGGGCAGATCCAAATATATATTTCACCAGATGGAAGTTTTGAATTTGTAATAAAGATCCACCATGAATGTGTTCGTTAATGAGAACTTGCAAACAAACAAGCAATATATATATATATATATACGCAGAAAACTGTGCATAAGTTTTTCTTTTAGCAATGAAAAGTAATTAGTATTCAGTATATTATTTGCAAAGCCTCTCAATACTCGATGAAAACTATGATTAAAGAAAAAGTGCAACAGGATGCTCCTATATGAAATCGTGAAGCAACAATGATAGGACAAGCATGTTCTTGTGATGCGTAAAGAGTTTTAAAAAGTAAAACCTCAAAGGAGGAAATTTGAAATTCTTATTAAGTGCTTGATATTTGGCAGTTGTTATATGACTTCAACTGTTTAACATCCACAGAGCAACTTCATGAGTAATAACAACAGCATAAGAGAAGCAACCTAATTCATCATACCTTATGACCACCTGAAGGTATTATTCTGTGAAGACCGAAAAATTTGGTTATCAGCGTGTTCTCGTATGTTTGCACATGTTGATGATAGGCCGGAAGCATCTGCATTAAAACCTAGATTGCAATGGCAGGTTGGTAAGAAATTATTAAATTCCATGTTCATTCTTTTTCAAAAGAACAAAAAGTTCAGTAAATGTGTAAATTGAGAAGGCTTTTAGTAATTTATCAAGAAAAAGATAGCAAGAAAAATCTGAAAGCGAAAACACCTACAAAAGAGAATATTATAAATGAAACCAATAGATTGAGATACAAAATTAGATGGCTAACCTTTACTTCAGATTTCTTTAGTGTCTTAATCATGAATCGATTATCTTGAGACAAGAAGAAAGCACTACCACTTTTCCCAGGAGAAGAAAGCTCCTGAAGGGTATCATTACCACAAATGGACATCATGTAGTCGGCAGCATCAATCTTAAACATCTCCCTCAAGTTCCTACATTGGAAAATCTGATTATGAATATGAACATAGAAAATCAATATTCACCAAGATAGCAAGATGCCGTCCTCAAAATACATACTAATATCTTAGGTAGAATCATACAAGTTAATCCGAATTGGAGTAATAACTACTAAAATTAACTTGGCTTTCTGAAATTACAGGTAATATGTCAACTACATAGCGAAGATGAGAACCTGAAAACCATGGGACAATAATCTTTCCACTTGAAATCATCTGCCTGGTGTGGTGGTGTGTATTTTGAACCATCTTTATTGAATTTCATCCAAAAGCTAGCACGAGAACCAAAATCAGAAGCCCTTGCTTCCCGTCCTATTGTAGGTGTATTTTTCCCAACTGTATACCTGTGAAAAGTTCAAATGAATGTGCTTGTGATCTCACTTTTGCACACTTGATTTTAATCACAGTGTTAGATGTAAATATAATCCACAGCACTTTCTTGACTAATTTTAAAAGAATTATTAAGAAGATAAAATTATGTCCTTTGCCATATAATTCTCAACAAAAATTGAAACAAAGAACAAAAGCAGGAACAAGTAAATGCAGAAGGCCACTGAATTTCTTTCATCAGTTCAAGATAAGAAGTTCTAAATAAACACTCCTACTCTTAAATGCAGAGAGCCGAGCAAAATCAAGGCAAAATGATACATAATACAAACAGTTGCATCGAAGGCAGAATTGGCCGTGGTTTCACTAAGAAACACTGCAGTATGAATAGAAAAATTATGTTATGTGTTCCTTGGACCATCAACAGAGCACGTGAAGAGTTCAGAGTAGGCAGAGACGGGAAACAGTGTTAAGTTTATACAATAAGTAATTAATAAAGTTTCTTTCCCTTGAAAATATAACTATACCTACTTCAAAAAGATTATATCCTTAATATCCAAGGATCCATGAATGAACATTCATTAGCCGAAAATAAAACATTAGATGTTGATGGCCCCAACTTTGTTTAAACAAAATTTCTATGAACCAAGAGTCTGAAAAGTACTCTCAAACAACATTCCGATGTATCTAATCAAAACATTCATATAATAAGAAGCTGTAGAAACATTCAATACCTGATCCCTAGCTGCAAACACAGCATTAAATCATATCTCCTGTGTCCTTTAATAATTGATTCGCCTGGTGTCTTTATCTCCAGTGTAAGCTTCTTTTTTCGCCTTTTCTCACTTTTTGATGATGGTGAAAAACTGTTGCTAGCTACAAGCTCACTGATTAAGACACCCTGCATGTATTCTCGTTCCAAGATTGGAAAACTCGTGTCTTGATCTCCAGCATCCCCATTAAACTCAGAGAAATCATCTCCAATGACCTTGTCAATAGATACCTCTAGACTCCATCGTCTCTGTAAAGATACATTTGTGGCCCGAGATTGCTCAAGGTTCACCATGTTCCCTTCAAACTTTATCAGAGGAAAGTTGACGGGGTCCTTGGTTTCGAAAGTTTTAAGTATTCCCCATATCAACTAATGGAGTATGATGGGTATGTGAAACTTGACTAAGTTTTCTGAAATCTGGCAACAGTCCTCTCTTTCTTAAAGCGTTTAGATATAGTTGTTGGCCTGCTGGAAGTCGGCTGCCTCTCGGATAGAATGTACCCATTCCATCCTTCAAACCTCGTGTCCAAGTTCCGATGTAACAACTACCAGCACCCCAGGTGTATACCCCAAATCCATGCATCATATCATTCAACCAGCTACCTTCATAAGTGTCTCCATTAGTCCAGGTAAGAGTTCCTTTGCCTGACGTTTTCCCTGCTTTCATATTTCCTAAGTACACATTTCCAATAGCCCATGTGTATTTACAAGGTCCCTCTGGGGATCCACTGATCCAAGTACCTTCTAGCACATCCCCACTGGAATATAACTGATATCCCAAGCCGTGTTTCAGATTCAACCGCCAGCGACCCTTATAGGTCATGTCAGGGCCAGTATATGTCCCATTGCCATTCATATAACCACCCGAAAATTCACCCACATAAAAGGCGCCAGAAGGCCATTGAAGCTTCCCATATCCATGTCTCAACCCAGATCTCCATTCACCCTCATACTTACTACCATCTTTCCACAAATATTTCCCTGAACCCTCTGGTAAACTACCGATTAGGGAACCAGTGTAAGATTCTTCATTAGGCAAAAGGACCTTTCCTTCACTATCACTAAAGCAAGGGCACTCTCCATCCTTTACAACTTCCCCATTAGCCAATTTCAAAAAGTAGTTGTTATCACTAAATGACAATCCATCAACTGATATTTTTCTTTGTAAAAGAGAAAGCGCAGTCTCAACGTTAGCAACTATGGCCATAGGGCCAGACTTACATTACACGCCCAAAGCTACAAGTATTGTGCCGTAGTAGATAACTGTCTTCAGAAATAAATAGCCACACCGCTCGACAAATTCGTTTGTCTATTCATCTTCTGACCTAAGAGATAAGAATAGTAAGCAACCAGCTGGGGGGAAAAATTTATTCCATACTAACTACAACACCAAAAGGATAAACATATACAGAACCTGCAGAATTGCTGAAGAAAAATTTCCATGTTACCAATCTGTTATACTGAAATACCAAAACCACTAGACCAACACAACTTTTAAATTATGTGCTTTATATGTTTGAAATTGGTGCATTTGCAAACTGTTGAATCAACTAGATTTCTTTTGTCGATTCAACCAGCTTGATGTATTATCATAAGAAATTGAACCATTGTGCACAACATACTGAGCCTAAGAAAGCTGAGGAAAATCAAGTATCCACAACCATAATGGTAAACTACCCTCACCCGATCAGTGATTAACCAAAAAATATAAAATCAAATTCTACGAATAGAACTAGAAATTCCAATTGAATATAGCATTGTAACAATTTATCACGACAAATTCAATACAGCGGGAAGAGAAGACAACATGACTCTACGCCTTACATTTCACAATCATAGAAATAAAAGTCAACCAACAAAAACTAAATACAAAAAGAGAAAAAAAGTAATAGAACACAAAAAAAAAAAAAAAAAAAACAGAAATGCAAAGCTCGAAACCAGCATGCGGTGAAGTTGTTTATACGTTCAATAAAGGAAACATGTAAATTTCAAAAAAAGGAACGAACACGAAACGGAGCTTGTCTTACTGTTTATGCTATAAACAAGTTAGAAATGTAAAGCTGTGTATGCAGAGTAATTTATGCGAAAATTGAGCACCTGGAAATGAAGAAAGAAAGCAGAGAGAAACGTGAAAGTTGAGCATGAAGAAGACCGAGGTAGGTGACCATTTAAAGTGTACTAGTACCATCTATTGACTTACGCAAAGAAAAAGAGGGAAAATCGTAATAATACCCTTCCAGAATATAAATCCATTTAAAACTTTTCAAACACTTTAATAAAGTAGTTAAGCTTCTCTTAGTTTTGGACCTTTTGGTTAGATTTTTTTTTTGAATTTTCTTTATATCATTTCATCAATTATTTATTACAATTTTTCTATCAATCATTTCTTCATCTCTCACCACTTCACTTTATCTATTTTTTTTTTCTTCATTATTTTGTTCATTATACTATTTTATTTTAATTTCTCTCACCAATCATTTCTTTATCTACCCAAATTTCAAAAAAACATCTTAACTTTCTAATCATTACTTCAATCATTTTTATTATATTTTATTATCCACTATTATATAAGACAACTCCAAAAAAACTTCAACCCAAAACAAACGAAACCTATATAAGTGTCATCCGTTTTAATTATAAAAATCTACAATGTCTTACATCTAAGTGAAATTTTAAAATACAACCGTTGTAGGAAGGTTATACCAAGTGGCATACATTACAACCACTCATTTCTAACCTCTTACACACGATAAAAGTGTATTATGTGAAAGAGAGTAAAAATGAGAGGCTCTAATATATGCCACTTGCTATAACCTTTCTACAACGGTTGTATTTTAAAATTTCACGTGGTGGAGATGGTGGAAATTGGTGGCGGTGTGTGCAGAATAATAGCAGATGGATGAAGAGGATCAATTTTTTTTTTTTTTTTTTAATTCTTGGACTACATTGTGTTATAAAAAGTGGTGTGGAAATAATATGAAAACATGGTGTAAAAGTAGATTATGTGGTGCAAATACTGAATGTAGAATGCTTAAAAATCAATGTCGTACAGAAGTATATTTTTCTTTTAGGTGTGGTGTGAAGTGTAGAGTGGTACAACGATAGGTTTACAATGGATTAATTAAAGTAGCACGGCCTAAAAATATCAATTGACTTTTAATTTCTCGCTTATTAAGTTCCGTAGATGATATATATTGAAACTTATGCCTCAACGCGCGCTACATTTTGTAAAGATTATTTATACGCTATTTTTTATTGAGTGAAAACGATATAAATATCGAACTCCACATCTCGACTAAAAGGCAAAAGTGTCACTACGACTCAAGCTCTTTACCACGAGGATGAGATTGTTTGTTAATGTTATACATAAATACTACTATAAATCATCAAATGAGTTTTCCGGAGGAAGAGTTTGCGATTTTTATACAAAGGGTGATCCATATTGTCCGGAGTATGCATATTAATGGTATGTTTAATATGGGAAGAGTTATTTTTACTAAAATTCAATAAGAGGGGATCATGAAGAGGGATCAATTTAGAATAATTCTCTGCACGTTTTACGAGGTAAAAATCCGGTTTTTCCTTCCTGAAGGGGTCGGCCTAGCTAGGTAATTACATTATAGGACTTTATTTATTAGAGCGAACCGCGGGATATTTATCATATATATAATAAACAAACAAAACTACTTTGTTTTTACGTGACAGTCATCCGACGATCCATTCTAATAGAGAGTCAATGCATGAGAATTTCCCGTCGGCCTATTGGCTTTAAACCCTAATTTTGTTTCCCTCAATTGTTCTTGATAAATCCTGATAATAATTAAAATAAAAAACATCCGTAGATTTAAATAGGGTTTTGTTTTAGTTGTAGATCTGTTAAAGGTTTTGTCACTTGTAAGACTAACACGGAGATGGATAGACATTCTTATCGATGAATCTATTATTTTAATCAATACTCCATCCCTTCATGTGAGACAGTTGTCAAAATCGTTTGTTCTATTTTATCTGAGGCGCTTATATTTCTAATACAATATTTATAATACTTGTCTTTGTTTTGCCCTTATTCATTGCAATATGATAAATAAATAAAATGTCACATTAATTATATCCGATAACATTTTAGTCATTTTATTTTAAAGTCAATGCATAAACTCACTTCTTAAATACACGTGATTTTAGCAACCGTCTCATATAATTTGAGACGGAAGAAGTATTATATTTGTAAAAATATGTTTTCGTTGCGAAATACATGCTATTGCTTGATACCGTGCATAATCGGGTTTGTGCTATGTGCTCTCTTATGTCATATTTTATGTTAAATTAATTATTCTACTACTATAAGTAAAAAAGAATAATTTATTCATTGTTATTGTTTAGAGGAAATGGTGTAATTGTTTAATTGTCTGTTAAACGTATATACTCTTATTTATTTGCATTACATTATCATAATACTGGTATGGATCATCAAATTATTGGTAAGGTAATTAGGTAAAGGTGACCTCAATAATTACATGCATGGATACAGTTGTTCCTAAAAATTTGCATACGCAAGTAGTAATGTGTTGAGTCCTCCTTTTCTAGACATAATGTACGATGTAAAACTCTTATTTCATTAAATAAACTTATCAGGTAACATTAATTAATTAGTGTCGGTTTGTTACATCACCAAGGTAACGACACTTTAATTGTCTTTACTCACTAGCCAAATACCATTAAGCACACTAAGAAAATCACATTTCGTGAGTGCTCCCCAATTAATGGCTGTGTGATTGCTATATTAGCAATCCTTCCTTTGTTTTTTTTTATTTTTTTTATAAAGGAAAGACTATTTTTATATATTAATTTTTTTGTTTTGAGAAACCTATTTTTATATTATTGAGATGAGCATAATAATTGATCCTTCATTATTATTATAAGAAAGAACAATGTTTTTTTTTTAGAAAAGAAAGAATAATGTTACTGTCATAGTTACTATTATACAATAAATTTTATAATTTAATTTGTTAGCGATTTTATTTATGATGTGACAATGAGACTCGTTTTAAATAACTTTTATATCAATGTCAAACCATTTAGCATAATTTACTGCTATTTTTCTATCTCAGGATTATATGGTTCAAGAAACTAATAGATGCATCATCCGACCAATAAAATTGAAGAAAGTAGATTGGCCAAGAGGTTGAGGCGAGTGCTCAGGAAAAGTCATCCGACCTAGTGTGATGTGATTCGATCAATCAGATTCGAGCATTGGCTCCTCCTATCTACTATATAAAAAACCTCAAGGATGAAGGTTTATGCATCAGTTTTTCTCTTGTCTTTTCCACCACAAAGAGTCAAGCATATAGTTTTAGATCTTGAGTCGAAGAGAAATCGGAGCACTCTGTAAGTTCTCTGGAGCTCGGATTGTTGAAGTGCCTCTCAATCCGAGACGTAATCATTTGTATCTTGGGAGGCGATTCTTTACTACTAAGTAGGCACACCGAGCAATCATCTTAAGGAAAGAAAGAATATACTCGCTTCGGTTTGATCTCTAGTCCTTTGATTTACTGCGATCGTACTTTTATTATTCACTTGTTCGAGTCGGATCTGCATGCGGTAATAGTTATTTTGTTAGATCTAATTAATTCACGAATATTATTTTGTGTTATTTATTTTCTATTTAAATTTTCGTAATTACCTCCGTTAATTACGGATCACATTCAATAAATCACTCACACACACGTACATATTTCCAACATATGCGACCGGGCCCTTCCGCCCCGACCGACCTTTGTGGGTAGTCTTTTTTAGTTTCCACTTGAAAGAGAAAAAGATCTAGCATTCTTAATAACAACTTTTGGTAAGATAAATTTTACCTTTTCATTTATCTTTCTAGTTTTTCAAGATTTGGTTGAATGAAATCCTTCAAGTTTCTTCAACATCTTTCAAGTTTCTTCAACATCTTGTAGATTGGTTAAGTATTGATATAACACAATATATTATGAATTTTCGATTATCCTCAAACACCCTAGATTCATACTCTATGCATAACGGGTCTTTATAGTTAATCCAGGTGAGTGTTGGGGCCGACAATACTTATGGCCAGCCTATGGGTAATTGGGTATAATGGCTCTGGTTAGTATACATACAATTCATTGATCTATTAGGGCGGTGGTCCCATTATTGAAACACATTTTTATTTAGCATTAATGTTTTTCCAATGCTAGTATGTGAGTCATTGTGAGGATACTTGGTTGGAGACAATGAATAGATATTCTTTCTATTCAGTGGATTAATGTAAATGACTTTTACTTATTTGGGTCTTGTTTCTTTGTATGATGGTTATGAACATGATTGGGATTGCACTTTGTATATTAAAAAAAAAAAAAAAAAAAGAGAGGATTATCTCTATTGACATAGTAGCCATTCTAACGGTCCAGTACCACCGGTGACCATGCTGGTTGTTATGAAATTTGAATTACTGAAATTCTACTTCAATGTTTTTATGATTTTTTGTATGAAGTCATTGTAACTAATAGATGGCGTGTTTGATTGTCACGTATTGTGTACGTGTTTAGCAATTTTTTCCTTATTCTACCTAGAGTAGGATTGAGTCGTTACAACTTTTCATCACAAAAGTAACATACAAGCGACCAATAACGAATAAAATTTATTTTTGGTGTATTTAAAAGAAAAATAAAGGCAGTTAATCAAATGAATAAAACTATTATCTTTGGTGCATTTGAAAAAAAAAATAGAGGTAGTTAGTCAAATGAATAAAACTATTATCTCTTTGTTATAAAACTCAATCTGATTTTTTCTTGGTAAAAAAGAAAATCAAAGCCAAAATATATAACTTTATAATTCTATTATAAAAAGGGGAAAAAGACAGACACATGTTGCTGTTAAACAAACCGAACTATTCACGAATATATTCGAGCTCGATCGTTAAAGCTCGTTTATGTTATCGAACCGTGCTCAAACAGTTTATAGTGCTCGTTTCATTAACGAACATGTTCGTGAACGTTCAATAGTGGTCGTGAACTCCCATATATATGTGTTTAGTTTAAAATGTATGTATTGGTGATGGACATGTGTATATTTATTGATATTAGTATCCTAATTAAGAAAATTTTAGGTGTTTTTCAGGTAAACTATTGATATTCGAGTTTTATCACGACTTGTGTATAGAATTTTTATATAACGAGCCAAGCTCGAGCTCGAACTCGAAAAAGTTTGTATTGTTGTTTAACAAACGAATGAACTCGAACATGTTCGTTTAATAAACGAGCTCGAACTCGAACCATAGATGTTCAGCTCGACTCGGTTCGTAAACACCACTAGACACAACCTCAATACTGAATAACCCCACCCTATTCCCATCCCCACTCATCTCATATAATAATAAAAAATATGCTCCCCAACCCTAGGCCTTCAATTTCTTTAGCAGAAAAAATCATAAATCACCAAACACTTCCCACCCTAATCCTTTTTTTTTTTTTTTTTCTTTCCTATCATACAGTACTTTATTTAGTATTACCAACGATATTCGAGTCCTCTTTAAGACGAAAAATGGTACATGTGTGAATCTTCGGTTTCCGTAAAAAAGAAAATTGCTTTATTAAATATTTAATTCACTATCCTACGGTTTCCGTAAAAAAGAAAATTGCTTTATTAAATATTTAATTCACTATCCTATTTTAATAGCAGTAATGACAAAATCAAATTTCATAATTTTCATTGCATTAAAATACCCTTAATACTTCTTATTCACTGTGTTTTTTTCTCCAAAACTACTTTCTCTTTTCTACACAAATTACTCAAAACAAAACTCATATTCTCTATTTCTCTGTTTTTCTTTTCTTTTATTTTAATCTCTGTTGAGTAATAGGTAGAGTTAGTCTTGAATCCACATCTAATTCTACTTTTCGAAGATGAAATTTTCATGAATAACTTTTTTTTTTTTTTTTTTTTTTTTGATCATCATGAATAACTAATTGATTTATTCATTTTCAAGTATTCTTTGTAACACTTCCTAATAAATAAATAAATAAACACTTCCGAATCTATTAATAAAAAATGGAATTTTCCAAACAAGTACAGTATATATTTTAATCCAAACTTTCAAAAAATCAGATTTTTCCCACATATTTATACACATAATTTGTCCAACGAATAATCCAAACCATACATTAATGCTTATAATAAACAAAGAAAAATTGCAAGAAAGAAAGAAAGAAAAAACCTCAACGCATGCAATAAAAAAAGAAAGAAAAAACCTCAACGCATGCAATATTCCACATACAGCAGCAACACAGTTACACAGACGTATAGAAATATTATATGACTAACCTGTAGTTGTGCGGAGGCGGAGCTAGCTGCTCAGCCTGTCTTGTATGAAATGGCGCCGGAGATCGAGCACTGGGCGCTATATATTTAGGATATTTTAAAACAAACAGGCAACTGAATTCAACGGCATATGAAAATAAACCTTCAGGATATGTATCGTTATTATATATATAAGCTGAAGCATGAAGAACTTAATTCATACATAGATAGCAGTAAGAATTTTGGATACGGAATGAATATAGAGGCCGGATAGTATATATATGCTCAGAGGGAAGTTCCTTAGTATTCTAAAAGGTACAACAATCCTTATATACAGCTATACGGACACTGTTACGTGGCGAATCCAGGAAAAAAATTCAGTGGGGTCATCCGTCACAAAAGTATAATAACCCTAAAAGAAAATTGGGTTGGGCGAGTAACTAGGTCAAAATTTCCGGGTCGAAACCGGATTGGACGGATAATTAGATCAAAAATTGATTTTTTTTTTTTACTAAAACGACGGTCCGTTTCGATTTTTTTTTATTTATATAAAGTTGATTGGGTCACGTGGATCCGCCACTGCGTACACCTACGGAAGAAAATGTTTAACGCAACCCAAGGGCCCCTCTCTCCCGTGCTAAGGTTTCATGGATGATGTAAATTGTTAAATTATGTCTTATTGTTATATATATGCAACTATACGTACATCTAGGAGGTACACGATTCGTACGGTTAACGGCCTTATCGAAATCGAATCACAATTTTCGGTTAATTGAAATTTGATACCGAAACCGAACCGTTTGTTTTAGGTAACCGAGTTGAACCGAACCGAAATATACGGTTTGGTTCGGTTCGGTTCGGTTAACCGAAAATTGAAATAAAAATAACAATTCTATTAGGTTATAAACGGTTTTCTTTTTATTCGAATTTTAAATTCGGTCAAAAAATTGTTCGGACAACGGTTCGGTTATATGCCATTTTTCATAAACGCTTATAATATTTTGATTATGAAACTAGTTATACAAATTAATTATAGGCATTTCGGTTACAATTTTCTATTCAATTTCGGTCAACGGTTCGGTTTTTTATTCGGGTCTGTTTTCGGTTCGGTTACGGATAATTTATAGAGCTATCCGTAACCGGTCCGAAAATTTCGGTTTCTCTATAATACTAACCGAAACCGAAACTGAAAGTCGTTATTAACCGAATCAAATTGAACCAAATAACCTCGGTTCGGTTCGGTTTTCAGATAATCCGTATCTGTGTGCGTACACCCCTCCCACGGGAAAAAAATGTTGAACACCAACCCAAGGGCTCTAGTGTCCTGTCTTAAGGTTTCGTGGATGATATAGATTATGTGTTATGTCTAATTGTTATAGTTCGTAAAGACCCTACATACATCCGTTGAATTATCATCTTTTTCCGAACCTTATAATATCATCTGTTTCCAGACCTTATTGTACATAAACTAATATTTGTAGCAGAAATATTGCAAGTGTATAGCAAATCATAGCAAATTTGTATGATTTCACGCATTTTGAAGTACGTCTTATAACATGACCTACGGCCCCAAATTTCACATAGTCGGACCTATTTCTAGATTTTCTTTTGTTGCCTCTTCCATCACCTATAAGAAAATTATATCGGCCATATTATTTGAGCTCAAATAATTTCATTCCCCACAATAGTGAAAGAGTAATAATACAGACACAATCGTTGTGACACACCGAGTGCCACAACGTGCATCTACACCATTGATCATGATGGACGTAATAATGATCAATGAGTCTAAATTAGGAATCAACGGTGTAAATACACGTTGTGACACTCGTTGTGTCACAACGGTTGTGTCCGCACTACTCATAGTGAAATTAGCTTTCCATAGGAAATTGCTAATTCTATTTAATAGGTTAATTAAAAGGAGTTTTAATCCGATTAAAACTCGGCGTTGATGGATGACCGAGATTAAAGCAAAACCCTAGGTCATATCGTATGTAAGAGAATAGCCGATTGATCAATTAAGATTTCGGCCATCTCTCCACCTATAAAAGCAATGTTTTATTCCATCATAGAGCATACAAAATAAATCAACACATCACGGTTGTAGGCAAGAAGAGAGAGAGATCGAAATCCTCATCAAAGCGGCTACAACATCAAAAGTCGAATAACATTGGATGTATGAAAACGATCCTAGTGATTTTTTCCCGCTATTCAGGTAATCTGAATGTATTGTTTCACTAACACCACCTCCCAAACCCTGTTCAGGTAATCTGTGAATTTTGATTAATTTTTCATTTATTTAATAAGATTAGTGAAAAAAAATAAAAACACGATTTTTCATTTATTTAATAACATTTAACATGATTTATTGTAATAAGATTAATTTTTCCCGAAAAAAAAAGAATGCTTAGCATTTTAAGCAAAATAAACTTTGAGATTTGTTTTTACACGGTTATCCCGAAAAATATATAATAAACTAGTGGGAAAACCCGTGCGATTCACGGAGAAAGTTAAATTTATAAATAAACATCGAAGGGAAATAACATGTTATGAAAAAATGTTGTGTTTAAAAAAACTAACATGTAAAAAAATGTTTTTATTGATAAAAAAACATAGAATAAATTTAATTTGTGCAATAATGAAAAGAAAAGTCTAACCTATCATAAATGTGTACGATAATTTTTTTGGATATTCAAATAATGTAAAAGCTGCAGGGAAACATAAAATCCAAAAAACGATGGTTTGAATGAAAAAAAAATCCGACAAACATATCCATTTACAAAGAAAGGTAAAAGTAGAAATGAGTTCAATGTCAATGAAAAATAGTATAGGTTGATGGATCTGGTGAAACTGAACAACAATCATCCACTAAATTTTAGGTAACACCTGAAAAAAATGCAAATTTACGAGGCGTGAAAAAAGAAATGAACATAAAACAATTGAAAATGGTATGGATTCATCACCAACGAATTTTCAATTACAACACAAAGGAATGAATTGCACTATTTAAGAACGACAGAGAAAATAGTCACCTTAAGAATGATGGAGAAAATACTTGGAATGATCAGTGTATGCCGCAATTGTCTTCTTATCTCCTCTTTTGGTTTCTTATCCGGGGATCTCTCGGCCAACTTTGATGCCATTAAAGTTTAAACAATCAAATCCCCAAACATGTACGACAATTTATTAGCACTACAACCAAGAAAGCATGTAATGCGAATCCAATATACAAATGCAGAGAATGCAAAAGAATAATACTTGTTACTAAACAATACTTTGAATTGTCCTAAGAAAATGAAATGCATTGGCTAGGCTAAAACTACAACTAAGCACATTGGAGTGAGAATGAGTCATCAAATTGGAGAAATGCTAATTCAACATAGAAACAGAGAAACTGAAATTTTCATAGTTATAATAAAACATACTCACGTCCATTGACAGCAGTTTCCAAAGAATATCTTTGTCCTGATTTGCACATCACAACTAAAAGCTTCAAATACGACATTGTTAACAAACTAATTGAAGAGAGTTTCATGTAAATAGAAGAAAAAAAATTAGAAAGGAAAAAATAGCAGTGAATCGTGATTGCTATTTCACTACATGAAGAGGAAAAACATGCATGTATGTTAATTACATGTGGATGAATCTATCAATATTTAAAATAGACTATACAAATAAAAAAACAAATATTTTACAGTAGACCACCAGTGTGAAGGAGAATTTTCTATTTCTTTCCTCTCTTTGACGAATCTGAAGCAATAGTCAATAGTCAAAATAAACCATACAAATCAAGATTTAAAAAAAACAAAAAAAAAAACTTACAGCAAATCGTCCAGAAATTGGAAAATCAGGTTGTGTCAGACCTTTGACTTGCAAATCAGGTTGTGCCTTTTCTGACATTGAAAATCAGGTAAACGTAAGGTTATCTACGTTTACACGTAAGGAACACTACGTTTAAACGTAGGGAAATCTGAATAATTGCAACCCCTAATTTATTGAAATAACCTACATTTAAACGTAGGTTGCTTACGTTTAAACGTATATAACCTACGTTTAAACGTAGGTTATTTCAATAAATTAGGGAAGTAGCAATAAATGTATATTTCTCTACGTTTGAACGTAGGTTAGAACGCAGTAATCTACGTTTAAACGTAGGTTTTCTACGTTTACAAAGAAATTATCTACGTTTGGAAGTGGTAGATGGCAATTAATATTGTTGTAAGGTACTTGTTCAATATACACCACATTACGAGCTGTTTTTCTCATTCTTTCAGAGTATTGCATGTTAATATACATTATCTAACCACTTCTTCATCTTTCAAGTCCATTTCTTCATCTTTCAAGTCCATTTCCTCATCATTCAAGTGCTCAAAATGGGTAAGTTTTTGCTATTTAATTTGTTTTAATTCAATTGCTCAATGTGATTATGTTATTTATGCTAGTAATGAAATGTACTTAAACTAATTGTGTATTTTTTAGTAGGTTGTTTATGTAATGTTTATACATTTAAGTAGTGTGTTTAAGTCTTTTCTTAATTAGTGTTATTGTTTAGGGTTTAATTAATAGGGTTTAGTGTAAGTAATGATATGTATTCAACCGAAATGTGTGTTTTAAGTAGTGATTATGTTATTTATATTGTAGTAATGATATGTATTTAACCGAAATGTGTGTTTTAAGTAGGTAGTGTTTTTAGTATACTTTGGTATTGTTGATTTGGTATTGTAGTTTTGAGAAGTTGGGAAATTTGTTGTTGGTAGTAATGGAATTGTCCGTATTGATGGTTTGATCTTGCATAAGGGTGTTGTTCCTACCCAAAAATGGTACTGAAAATGGCTTTGTTTCAAAGACCATTGTTATTGGAATATTGATCACATTTAAACTTAGAGTGAAAGAGTTTTAAGTGTTAATAGTCTTTGTTTCCTTGTTGGGGTTTAATTAGTAGGGTTTTCGTGTAAGTATATTTTGTTTTCTATTTGTGATAAATTTGCTTAGGTAGGGTTTTGAATTATTATATTGAATGTCTATAATGACTTGAATTGTTTTTAAAAAAAAAAGATAATCGCAACTCTATGATTGTTGTCTCGTTCAACGGAGAATTTACGTACGATCCTCTCTATAACCGGTGGAATCATGTAAATGGATCGATGTTCTCATTATTTGTCCCAAAGAAAATAGTATTGAATGCGTTGTTGGATAAAGTGCATTTGAGGCTTGGTATTGATCGGTCTCGATTCAAAGCTCAACCTAAAAGCTTTGTTTACTTACGGTAGTTTGGGAATATATCACCCGATGATATCTTAGGCGACGAGACACTAAATGGTTACATCGAAGCGGCCTCGACGGTAAAAATGTGATTTTTTGCGTGAATGCTACACCGAAGTGAATGCAAACAATGAATCGATATTTGAGGATGATGGCATTGATTTAAATCAAGATTTCAATGCCCCGGATGATAACAATAATTCGGATTATAGTCTTGGTAATTTCCTTCTCGGTACAAGAACTTGCTACTGAGATCCAAATTTTAATCCATTCGAGCAACAAAGATGGATGTAGTGGGTTTGAAAACCATGTTCTACACAAAGGCTTGGTGAAGCTTGGACCAACAGCCAAGATATGAACCAATCGAGACCAAGTCATAATCTTTCAAATCAACCATCAAGTAGTCGTGCTCAACCTATCCAACGACCATATAATTTGTTTGGTGGATCGAGTCACTAGTTTTTTGGCTTGTCCGTTTGCACCTCATATTCAAACCGATCAAACGGGCGGGGATGACAACAATAATCGAGGTGCCAATGCTGGGGCTGAGTGTGCGAAAGATTATTCATGGAGGATTCCCACATTTGAAGATGATGATTTACCGCGGTGTCTATCTACCGATGCGTTACGTATGAATGACGTGAACGAATTATTCATTGGGAAGCATTATGATTCTAAAGAAGATTTTAATTTGAAAATAAAATCGTATCACGGTTGCCAATAATTTTCGATGATGAGATTGGGTAGGTCGGACACACGTTGCTTGTATTACACATGTCTAAACGATACATGCAAATGGCATGTAAGGCGAAAAAGGTGAAGACAAATACAACACATACATTTGAGATCACAACATTGAATGATATGCATACTTGTGCCTCTCAGAATGCGGATAATGACAATCGACAAGCAACACCTATTGTTATTGCGAGTCTGCTAAGTCAGAAAATGGAAGAACTCGGCAATGAGTATAAACCCAGACATATTATGGAAGACATGCTCACAACTTATAGTGTATACGCTTGACTTATGACCAAGCATACCGAGCTCACGAGATGATGAGAATGCTTTGGTTAGAGGTTCACCGACGGAGTGTTACAATGCGATACCTCCGTACTGCATGGATGGTGCGTGAGGCCAATGAAGGGACCTATGTTGACTTTCGACTTGATAATCTGGGAAGGTTCGGTAGTTGTTTCATGGCTTTGGGAGCAAGTCGTCGTGGTTTCAAGTATTGTCGACCTATTTTGTGTGTGGACGCCACTCATCTAAAAACCCGAATCTCAGGTCAACTATTTGTTCTTTATTCTTTGTAGATGCCGGTGACCACCTATTCCACAGTGTCAGTCGGTATTGGCTTTGAAAAAAATGCAATGATTCATGGGGGTATTTCATAAGACAATTGAGGGTGGCCATTGAAGGTATCCATGCTTTGAAAATTTGAGCTTTATATCTTACGAGACACAAGGCTATTAGAAATGCGGTTGGTCGTATTTCCCAATGCATATCACGGTGTTTGCTATCATCATTTAAAGGGCAATCTAACAAAAAAATGGAAGGATCATGGTTTTGTGAAGACACATTCTATCAAACAACCTATGCATTCTCGGAGGCCGAATTTCTCTGAAAAGTATACGCTTTAATCAAGGCACAATGTCTTGGTGCATATCTAAAACTAGAAGAAATAGGTGTTGAACGGTGGGCGCGTGCCAAATTTCTGGGAAAAGATACGCCTTAATGACAAGCAATTACGCCGAAAGTTTCAATGTGCGATTAGAGGAGCTCGTCGTTGGCACATTCTAGCCTCTTGGAATTCATTAGATCTACACTACTGAGATGGTATAATGATAGACGCCGGGCGCTTGATTGTGCGATCGTGTTAGCACCGGAGATCGATGAAATAGTGGCTTGAATATTACCGCTAGAAGGAAGTTCGTGGTTAATCCTATTAACCCCAATGAGTTTGAGGTTCATGGAAATAACTTGCTTCATGGGACGGTAAATCTACGAGAGAGAAATGTTATTGTGGTTATTTTGAGAAAATGGAAATACCATGTACGCATGCTATAACACCCCCGCAAAGAACAACACGCAGAATTAGTCCACCCGAACTCTGTTCACGGTATTATAAGTGAATGTTTCAAGGAGATTTACATGGGTAGCATATATCCGGTTCTAACAGAGGAGGATTGGGATGTTCGGAGGCGGTAAGAAACATGAAAGTCGGAGTGCCTAATATGAGACATGCGCCTAATGTCAGTGGAGCTCCAAGAAGAGGTAGAATTAATACCACTAGAATCCCTTCTGAATGGGAACGTCCAGGTCATCAGAATGTATGTACTAACTGCAAACATCCAGGACATAACCGGTAGGAAGTCATTGATTTTTGTTCTGGTGGTATTAGAATGGATCGTTATTGTGTAACGTATTAATAGAATGTAGTATTTTATTAATGGATCGTTATTGTTATGGTGGTATTAGAATGGATCGTTTGGAAGTATTTTATCTACGTTTGAACGTAGATAATGTTGCAGCCTTAAATTTCGACTAGTTTCTCTACGTTCAGACGTAGAGAATGTAGCATTCCCTACGTTTGGACGTACATTCTCTACGTTTGGACGTAGAGAAATTCAAATTGAATGTTGCAGTTTAAGTTGAGTTGCAACATTATCTATGTCCAATATATAAATGGCTACCAACATACAACAAAATACCAAAAATATAACATACACCAAAAATTCCTACACAGTTTGTCAAAACAACATACACAAAAATACCTATATATCTACTATTTGATTAAATAGCTGTACACAAAGTTTCTTTCTTAGGTGGAGGCTGATGAGTATGTTGACTAGGTGGAGGCTGATGAGTATCTTGACCAGTGGAGGTCAGCCGACCACTGAGACCGATCGATATCTTGATCGATCGATGACCACCCATCAGGGGAAAACTGAGAAGATGTGCCCCGGTCAGTATCATGTGGAGGAGGTGAAGGAGGTGGAGGAGGTGGAGGCCGATGAGCGGTAGACTGAAAAGATGTTGCCCGGTTAGTATCATAATACATACAACTAAATTTATCGCATAAATAAATTGACAATGAAATAATTTTTACTACGATCTCTGGATGATGGTGTGTCTGCATCAACCCCTTAAGTTCAAGAAGTATCGCCCCATGCTCATTCTGCCGCTGTATAACCTCTCGAATTACTTGCCGGTTCTCGTCATTCTGCCGGCGAATTTCCTTCCGGATGTCATTCAACCCATTATCTCCTTCTCTTCACAGCCCTATAAAGCCCAGTAGCTTCATCTTCTTCATCGATTCATCTTCTTCCGCTGTAGCATCTCGGTGTATGAATCATGCGGCTGCGTCGTGAATGAGGAGGTAGAGCGGTTGTGAAGTAGAGGATGTGAAGTCGAGGTAGATCACAGTGTAGCGCAGAGCGTGCTTGCCGTGTAGTAGATGGACGTCTGAGGTGGCCGTGCAATTGATACAGGCCGAGGATCACACGTGGCGGCTCATTAATCTCCGCATCGTGGATGCCCTATTTAGCATCAAATCCCTATCAACTTCCCTTGCAGCCAGGTATCCTGTAACAGGGCTCTGCAAACAATGTATATTTCATTAGAATCAACAATAAGAAAATGTTTAACCATACCGGATATAATTAAGAGAATATGTTTATTAAGCTTATTACCTTGCTTGCCTTCGCCAACACCCCCTTCCACTGCGGAGGGGTAGTCTTGCAACTCCATCTCAAAGATCCGAGGAGCCGCCTGGAGCTCTCGAGTGTGGCGGCAATAGTCGGAACAACAATGCCTGGAGGGTCTCGTAAGCCCAAAACTGTAAGGCATGTATAACCCCTTGTATCGTCACCCTGCCTTCTGCACTTTCCTTGTAGGTATTCATCATGCGACAGATCTTTCTATAAGTCTGATCCCACAACCAAGTACCCCATGGAAAGTCATTTAGGCCTTGTACATTCTCGACCAAATAGAAGGTCTCACGAGGTACCTTAGTAGTCTCATCATGACCCATCATAATACCGTGAATAAGGTAGACTAAACCTACACGGTAGAGAACTTCAGGATGCTCACCCTCATCCAATAACCATCTCTCAATATCCGGTATGGTGATCGGTTTTGGGTCAGGATGATGGATGTGGCCGTATGTCCCCTCAGCAAAACACCTGGAATAACTATCGAGCTTCCGGAGATCACCGAACCTAAAACCGTCATCATGCAAAACTCCCGCCACCGAACTTCGCGGGTCGTCTCACCAAATCTAAAATGAAGCTCACCGGCCACATTCGGATAAACGGCACTGAAACATACATATTGCAAAATTTTGGCGGAAAACTGCCAGTGCTCGTACATTTGAATGAATTCTCCAAAAACCCCACCTCTCAATGTTGCCTCAAATCCGATCCTCCTCATGTGAATGTCAAGAAGATCCGAGAGCTTGTTCTTTTCCCCTCTAAAAGTCCATGTCAAATTTTCCTTTACTTTGTAGACATCGCCCATGAGGGCCAATCAATCTGTTAACAAATAGCATTGTTTCAAGTCAATCACACACATATACTAGTCAATCACAAGCTTTATACACTAACATTGTGAAGTAAATCAACTATATAGTACATCTAATACCAAAGAAGAAAAAACAGAGCTACCAATACCTAAATGATTAATGTAAGTGTAAGTGTGATCAATATTTCCAATAACAATGGTCTCTCAAAAAGCAGAGCCATTTTCGATACCATTTTGGGTAGAACGAAACCTTATGCACGATCAAACCATCAATCACACCATTAAGCCTCAATCAATCTCAACATATTCAAGAAAAATGCATATTAACACCATACTCATACACTATCAACTTAAATGTCCCAATTTAAACATACCTAGCCACATTTTGCATGTTTTATCAAATTAGAATCAAGACTGGAAAAATCTGGATACAAAAATACACAAGAGGCCTTAAGAACAGTTCTCTACGTCCAGACGTAGAAAAACCTACGTTCAGACGTAGACAACCTACGTTCAGACGTAGCAAAACATACGTTCAGACGTAGCAAAACCAGAAGAAACACAGAATTCCTCCCTTAATCGTCTTCTTCAAAATTTCACCCTTACTTCAACCCACATAAAGAAAAATCAGGCTAATCCCCTCTATTAGTCAACAATATCAGACTAATCACCACAAGGCCAACAAATATCAGGCTAATCACCACTACAAAACACTAAAAATTGGAAAATTTATACAACATAATTTAGGAAAACAATATAACAAGCAAACGTTTTAAATGCATCATAAGGGGAAACACTTACACTTTCTATACTGCTTTGATCCATTATGCTTGAGAGCAGAGGTGAATCTGAATATTTGGTGCAAAATCGCCGTCAAACGTAAAGAAACGGATGAGAAACGTAGGGATTTGAACTAGTGGAAGGGGATAGAAGAGAGAGAGAGAGAGTTATTCAAAACCCTTCAGGAGCTTACCGTTAGACGTAGATTACTTACGTTTACACGTAAATAACACTACGTTTAAACGTAGTTAAATTTGAAGTTTTTAATTTATTGTAATAACCTACGTTTAAACGTAGAGTTCCTTACGTTTAAACGTAAGTAATCTACGTCTAAACGTAGGTTATTCCAATAAATTAGAAAAGTTGCAATATCCAAATTTCCCTACGTTTAAACGTAGTGTACCTTACGTTTAAACGTAGATAACCTTACGTTTACCTGATTTTCAATGTCAGAAAAGGCACAACCTGATTTGCAAGTCAAAGGTCTGACACAACCTGATTTTCCAATTTCTGCAAATCGTCATTATGAATGCCAATTTCTTACCTTCTTTCTCTCATCGATTTGCGGTTTATTTGCTTAGGTGAAAGAGAATCCGTCGACCTAGAAATGAGGCTAGGGTAGTTGCGACCACATTCCATTACTACGTCTCTTAAAACGAATCCTAGTATATAGGGCACTCATCATCCCCCCACCCCCTTAATAAATAACAGGCCCATAAAAAATTACCGAATAATGGAATAAACCCTAATTACTTTTTTTTTACTGTAACCATAAACATAGACCCTAATTATTATTTTAGGGAAAATATAGACATAAACCTTGATTACTTGATGCATATTACCATATGAATCAACAAAAAAGGATTAATATGATTCAATTTATCAATACAAATAACGATGTCGGCAACGAAGCTAATAGCATGAAAAGCTTTGGCTTTAAAAAATAAAAATCAAAACAGCTTCATACATAAGGTGTACACGAATTTAATCGTGTATGAGCTAAAATAATGAAAAAATATAGTAATTGTTAGAAATTTATGTGACATATGATTCCATTAATTTTAAAAATCAATAAAACAAAAACTAATCAGAAAGAACGACTACTTACATGGATCCATTGAGATAGACGACAACACGCAAAACCCTCTTTTTCTGCTGATAGGAACATAGGAAATTAGAAATAAAAAAACTTGTCATATTTATAGATTGTAATTAAATGATTGGAAAAGAAACCATAAGAGAAAAATAAGAGCAACCAAAATTAAGACTTCAATGCAGAATCGCTTGATCGAAAAATATCTTCCATAAGAAAACGGAGACGAAAGAAAACTTCACAACATAAGCAACAAAATAGACAAAAATTAAAACTATAAAGACAGAGAACAAATCAATCAGTTATTGAGGGCGCGAGAAATAATCGGCTAATTGACAAAAATGAGTGCAGAGCATGGTGATGTTAAGTGAGTTGAAAATTCAGGGTTGATTTATGGGGAGGGGCGAAGGGGAGGAAAGAAAGGAGAGAACGTGGGTGGAGAAGTTATTAATTATTAGAAGAGAACGTGAATAGAGGATATGTGAGACCCCTCAAAAAAAAAAAAAAAAAAAAACAAAACAAAACAAAACGTGAGTGGAGGATGTGGATGCGGAAGTTAGGCTTTTAGCAGTTATTTAGTCGTTTTTTTCGTCTTTATTTTTTTTTTTTTTTGGGAAAACTTTTGTTTGGGTCGGGTAATAAAAAAAAATTAAAAAAAAGGAACGTGAGTAGAGGATGCAGATGTGGGTATTAGCAGTTATTTAGTCTTTTTTTATAATTATTTTGAAAACCCGGGTTTGGGTCGGGTCAATTAACCAAAACGGGCTAATTGACAGTTATTTGCTCTAAAATATAATATAAGATAATTATATTATTATTATTATTATTATTATTATTATTATTATTATTATTTTATTACTGTAAAATGATTTTTTTTTACAACACAACCGTTCTATGAAAATTGCATCAAATAACATACATTTCAATCTTAATCTCTATTCTATAACTACAATAAAAGTGTATTATTTGAAAGGCAATAAAAATGAATGTCTATAATGTATACCACCTAGTCAACCTTCATACAAGCATTGCACCATAAAATCTTTCAAAGTAAAATAGTCAATATATTTTTTGTCCTTGAAATAGTTGCCTTAAAAAATTACAAAATGTTTTTTTTTTGAGGGGAAAAAATTCCAAATTGATCTAAAGTCTAAACATGAGTTGCTAATCCGGGCCACCGGTACAGATTAAAAAATATATGGTCGGCACACTCCGAAAATGACTGGTAAGTACTCATACCGGTACCCTTTTTGTTTTTATTATCCATTTGCTATATATCTAAATGCATGCATGCATTATAGACTAATTATAAATTAAAAAAATCCATATTCTACTTTAGAATCATAGGAAAATCCTTAATTGATATTGTTAAGTTTGTTTAAATCTCTATGTCTGCTTTCATATAGCTAATGTTACTAATAATAACTTTCTAGGATAATATTAAGGGGTTTTATTTTCTTTTAATGGAAACGACAATAACATTTAATTACACCTTATATTGCCCCTTCTCATTTGGGCATTTGGCATACCAAAACCGACTCCACTACATTTAATTATGTTTGTTGTGTCTTTTTTTCTTTTCTTTTTTGAGGAAAGTGTCTTTTTTTCAAACCCACATTACTTCTTTTAAGTTGCATATTTGGTGTTTAATTAATTAATTGGGAGGAGAGGGGGGAACTCACTTTTAGTTGATGGAGTAATGGTCTAAGGTTTGTTGTGATAAGTTAAAGTATAGTAGTATTCATTAATATAATCAAGAGATTATGTATTTTAATCTTGTGAGGTTAGTGCATGATGTTTTTAGAGAATTAACGAAAACTACAAATAGTAACACATTTTTAATTTTTATCATAAAAAAAGTAACACATTATTAATGACATGTGTAAAATACTATAATGGTATATTGTCTTATTACTTGTCCTGTAAGGGGAGATGTTTTCTCAAGTTAAAAAACATTACTTTGTTAATGATAAATGGTTTGTTTTGATCGTTGCACATACTACGTTTAATGCAAGATAAAATCACATGACGTTAATTTTGCATGATAGATGGTGTAGGGTGGTGGGAGAGATAAATTAATTGCATTTTATAACGTACGTAAAATAGTGGTGACCTAATTTAGTGGTAATGATACTCATGAAATGATGGAGTAAAAGGGTGGTGGGTGGCAGGTAAGCAGCGGTAGATATTTGAGATTGACGGGTAGACGTGAGGGATGGTGGTGGGGCGGTGGTGACTAAAAGGGTGGTGAGATGTGGCAAAGGGTTTAGGATGGACGTTATAACAAGATATAGTGGTTCTTTCTTTACAAATTATTTCGTACACTAGACGTAATAAAAATGATTAAGTTTCTTATTATGTTATAGTAAAATTTGTTGGGATAGGTGTATCGTGTGTGAAGTGATTTACGGAACAGATCCGTAATTTACGGTTTAAATTACGGAATATTAATCTAGACGTAAATCATGCAAATAGAATAATTCATATTATTTAGCAGATCTAACAAAATATATAACGTCATGCATATCCGATTCAAACATTGTAGACAATAAATGTAATATGCACAAAATAAAGAACTAGAGATCAAACCGAGGGCGAGTAGTTACTCTTTTTCTTTAAGACAAATTGCTCTGGTATGGTGCTTACGGTAGTAGCAAGAATGCCTCCCAAGATACAACGGCTTTATGTCTCGGATTTAGAGGCACTTCAAAAATCCGAGCTCCGCGCGAACTTACAGAGTGCTCCGACTTCTCTTCGACTCAATATCTAGATCTAAACGCTAGACGTTTTGTGGTGGAAAGGACTAAAGAAAATTCGATGAATAACCTTCATCCATGGAGTTCTTTATATAGTGGAGGAGGAGAAGCCAACGCTTTAACGATTGGTAAAGAACACATCATCAAACTTTTCCTTGAAAAGTAACGACCGACTTCTCCTCAAGAAAGTCAATGGCGTGTTGGACTTCTTTGACCGACCCAATCAAGGCTTCTGATTGGTCAAATGACCCAATGAATTCTGATTGGTCGAATGACACAATCATATTCCAAAATTAATTTTGTGGCTAATTTCATAAAGAAATTTTGTCCAAAAATTAATAGTAACACCCGAATCGAAGCTCGAGCTCGAGACGAAAGACGGCACGAAGACGAAAGACGAGCACGAGCACGAGCCGGACGGCGGCGGCGGCGCGCGCATGTGGAATAATCTAAGTCCTCCTCTCCTGCATTAAAAGTCGCTTTGCCTCAGGCGCATTTATAAGAAAGCATACACTAGCTTCTTATATATGGAAATCAAGTCTCCATCTTTCCACGCGGGATATTGAGTTGAGTCTCTTTCTTCAACTCTTATCTCCAACATATTTTCAACCAACTTTGGCGTTAATTTCTCGTTCACCCGATATCCGAATCGAGTGATTCAAAAGCCTATCATCAACTACTCCGTAGAGAGTATTTAATTATATCATTAACTCTCGATGATATACATCTGAAATATCCGTAAATCGCGCTTAAAGTTATTATTCAACCTTCAAAAAGCTTTTTCTCCAACAAAATTTACATATCAATTCATTCACATTAAAAAAAAACATGTCATAAGAGATGAGAACAAAAACCATTCAATTATTGTTTGTGAATTGAAAGGAATGATATCGACTTTTTATTTAATTTTGTTTTATTCCATTAGTGATGTTTAACTTTAAAAGACCACCATTCGCGATATATATTGTACCATGTGAACAAAATTAAAATAACATTATCCTTTTCAGAGTTGAATAATATTTAGAAATATATATTTAGAGCGATAAGTTACTGTCCAATAATTGATGTAAAAACTACATGCACACCTTATGTGAGGTTCACGGGTAGACTTGAGGGTTGGTGGTGGGCATGGGTGAGATGTGGTGGTGGTTGGGCCGGAGATGAAGGTATATTACTTTGTACACATTCGGATTAAATAAAATAAAAAACTATTACATTATAATATAATTTATATATCATTTCATTCCAATCAGCCTTACCATGTGATTTGAATCATGTGATAAAATGGTATTTCATCACATAAGAGATGAGAACAAAAAAACATTCGATTATTGTTGGTAAATTGAAAGGAATGATGTCAACTTTCTATTTAATTTTGTTTTATTCCGATAGTGATGTTATAACTTTACAAGGCCACCATTTGCTACTATGAAAACCTAATTAAAAAAGCATTATCTTGTCCAGAGAATATTTCGAATATATATTCAGAGCGATAAGGTACTCTACAATATCTTAAAGAATCACAATGATTATTTTTGTAGCACTAAAACCATTGTGGATGCTTTCATCGTCAAATTAAAGATTCACAATGGTTTTAGTCTTTTCATCCACATCGTCAAGACGTCATGTAATCAACCAATAAATGGCGCTGTGGCGTATGACGCTAAATTGTGGATGAAAGCACTAAAACCATTGTAAATGCTTTAATTGGATGCTCTAAATCCACATTGGTTGATTTTGTAAGCACTCTATACTATAATGCTACATTCATTTGTAAATCGCTAATTTTAAAATGATCAATGACCATTTATGACATTGCGATCACAAACGGATTATACCATTTTTTTTAAAGGGACATATTATTTCCAAGCCTCAACAAGAGGCGAATAAAAAACAAACTTTACGATGGAATCAAAATCTAACGTTCTCCATGAGCGTAAAGTAAACAAAATTATTCTATGTTAAAGCAGTCGTAAATTTTCTTTTTCTATCGCTGCCGTTGCCAAAAGAAAAAGTTGGGGTCTTTCTTCATCGTGGCCATGGATCGCCTTTATTACGCCACATCCAAACGCCGTAAACCAATTCCTTCCACTTGTATTTCCAAGCCGGATCCTGAACATTTGTCAAGTTCCATTTCACCCAGTCAATGGGCGAGTCTTCTCAAAGAAAACTTCAATGTTTTCCTGTGCAACACATAGATTCCAGATTTCCTTAGCCCAAAACTACTTAGAAATTTTGATTGCTTGAAATATACTAACTTGGTGTGTATTTTTGCTAGTTGACTTGGTGAATATTTCGTAATCCATTATTTCAAACATGTATATATTTGAATTTAGGCTTAGAGTAGTTGTACCGGTCATTTAGAATTATGAAGTCTATCTGGACGTGTAATCCACTAAATAGACATGAATGATCAAATAAATCAAGTTAAATGAGGATATATAATATTTTATTGTATTTAAATGTTCACAAAAACATACTTATAAAGAATATTGTTATTGTTGGAAAAATATATAGATATATTGTTATATAATAGTATAAAATAAAAATGAAATTATGATATGAATGCTTTAAGGATATCACAAAACCTTTACTTAATTCCCCCTCTTTGATAAGAGTCAAGGCCACCATTGTTGAGAATAATCTCTGGACCAACAGTTAAGGGTTAGTGAATTGTATTCTAGATTAATATATTTACATGACACTCTCAATATATGTACGACATGTCGTGATAAAAAAAACATAATTAATTAAAAAATCAACTTTTGAGCGTGTTTACGTACCAAAAGAAACTACTGCATGCGACCAAATATACAATATTATTATTACAACAACCTTTATTACAAATTGACAGCAAGAAGGAAAATACGTCATTATTTGATTGTTTATTTAATTTTACGATTAAAATGTCAATGACACAATTTTTATCTATTAATTTACGATGATTTGTGTATGTCAATGAGACAGTGTCCAAATGGTACGTACTATAGATATGAGAACATTCTCCAGGTTCATATTCAATTATTTTATTGTTGCATTTTTTAAAAGCAATTCACTTTAGGTGGTGTATAGTAAAAAATATGATGTAATTTTTTCTTTTCTTTTTTTTTGAGATGGTAACTTTTATGTTTAAAAATAAATTGCTAGCAGACAATATTTCAGTCGGTATTATTTCGCCACTGCCGACGTGAAAATGAAATTAGTTTTTACATATAATTTTTTTTTTTTTGGAGAAGTTTTTACATATAATTGAAAGCTATTTTACTGCCAAAATTACGGATTATATTGAATCCTAGCAAAACACTTCAATTTGAGTGTGAAGTACTTAGTTTCCTTAAATTATTTTGAGGTAAATAGTTCGACCTTTTATACATGGCCGGCCCATTGTGTAGCCGGAGTAGGCGTTGGTCGAAGGTCCAACCATCTCGGAGACCCGAAATTAAATTTTTTACAAAAAAATGATAATCAATACGTATTCAAACATTTTGACATCATCCGTTGTAGTCTAGCTGGTCCGTATATTTGGTCTCACCTAAAATACCTGGGTTTGACTCTTTTAAAACCTCTTTTGGCCTTTTCTAAAATGAGTCTAACGTTTGATAGTCTTCAAACCCTGATTTTTTTTTCTTTTCTTCTTTTCTTTTTTTGGAAAAGAACCTGATATATTAGCACATTCCAATATATATATATAGGCGGGTTTTTTATTTTGTTTCTATTATTTCAGCCAATTTATTGACTTTTTTAGAATCTATTTTTAAGCCTTTATGAAATGGGTCTTACGGTTGGTGATCTTTAATCCTTTTTGAAAGGAACATGATATATTAGGAACCCTCCAAAATATATATATACACACACACACACACACACACATATATATATATATATATATATATATATATATATATATATATATATTATAAAACTCAAAATGCACATGCTGAGAAACGAATAGTAACTTTAAGAAAGAGTATTAAAGAAAATGACGTGCTAAAAAATAGTGTTAGTTCTCCAAAAAAAAAAAAAAGCGTTTAAATTTGTAGTGTAAAAGTGGTGAATCATATATCGTAGGCAAGGGCAGACCAGAAATTTATTTCAATGGGGTTACCGGATTTAAAAACTACATGTTTATAGTGAACATTTGTTTCGGTTGGGTCAACAAAACCTAAAACTGCATTTTGTAACGACAAAACGATATTTTTAACAACAAAACTATATTGTTTTAATACTAAAAAAATAAAATAAAAAAATATCCCCGGACCACAGTGGGGTCAAGTGACCCTATCCCAACACACATATATATGTCCCTGATCGTAGGACGTCTGATTTGGATTCCCATAATGAATTCCATTCATATGTGAATTGAATAAATATTGTAGTATATGATACTTTTTCATAATAATCACGTACTCTACAATGCCATATACCCATGTCCATGACAAACTATCCTCCTTTATTAAACTATGTTCTTTGAATGTTCTCATAAATCTCAAAAGAAAAAAAAATATTGTTAAAGGTTGCAAAACAAAAGGTTGTTTATTTTTAATGTTTTTTATTAAGGAGAGAAAATAGGCAACCACATTCGAGCTTTATAACTACTAAGTAGATTTAGCTAAACCGACAATCTTACAATGAAATATACTTCAAGCTTCTTAAAAACCCAGTAAGCTCATTACCAACCTGTATCAGCAAAAAGATAAAACAATCAATGTGATCTATCAAAGAAAATGACGAACATAAAAGTTTTCCGTTCATTTTATTGCATAGTTCAGTGACTTGCCTTCTAGACACATTTGGGAAACAAATTATCTTAAAATTTGTAAAGGATAAGTTCCAACTCATCAGAGCTAAAAAAAAAAAAAAAAAAAAACAGCAAGTAGACTACCAAATACACCAAAAAAAAGGAAACAAATCATCATATAAAATATGCCAGGGCAAATCGAAGGTAATATGACAACATAGACTGACAACCCTCATGAGTATCCGAAGACATTAAACAACCAGTATGATAAGAAATTATGTCCTAGATTATAAGGATGACTCATAATGATAAAAACGATAACAATGATGATAGTTTCCCAAATTGCAGAAGAAGAAAAAGGAAAAAACGGATTGAATAACAGTTGACCTGAAACATATAAGCTGGCATCAAAATGCTAAACTATAAACTCGCCACATTCCACTCAATCAAATGCTTCCCTTAATAAAGTACATATCCGGCTAAAAATACTCAGTTGTTGCATTGTGACAAAAATCAAAACCCGACAAAAGATTAATGAATAAAATACTAAATATGGAATGAAAGCTGATTCAAAGACGTCAAAGTTGAAAATGTGCTAAATATATAATCGACTCTAAAACGGACTTCACTCCTATAACAAAAACAACGTAGTAGACCTTTTTTTTTTCCCGAGTTTCTAGAGAGGTGAGGATAATAGGATCTTGAGGAAAGATGGGGCTTCAGCCTCCGACCATTCTCATTCCCAGTAAAGTTTTGTTCGAATTATGATAATGAAGTTCTGTTTCCTCCAAAAGGACAACAATTTGTTATATGCTACCTCCCGAGGAAATATGCGCTTGAGCCTGACCGATCCTTTGTATCATCCTGGTAAAGTTCTGTTCTACTGCGTTCATACTTACAATAATGGTTACTGCAAGACAAAAGAGAACATGCTAAGAAATTGTGAGTTTATTTCCATTCGCCGTATGATGCATACTCAACACATCCAAAGCATAAAGTAGTTTTAAACCTCATATTCACACCCACCGAACAATAATGATCGGATAGCGGATACTTTCTAAAATAAAGAAAATGCAGAAAGTAAGAAAAAAGAGCAGGATGATGAGACAAAAATATGATCCTGAAGCAATATAATTGCAATCCACATGATGGAATTCTAATACGAAGGCAGCATAACTTGCCACTTGACATATAAACCAAGTCTCAAACATTTCTTCATATTATTTCATTGACTTCATTGTGAATTTCGTCAAAAAAAACTAATACCATTCCCACAAACCATGTCCTTTGTCCATCGGTTAGTCTATTAGCATGAATGATGGCTTAAAAGCAAGAGACGCTTGTCAATAATAACAGAGACAATGATTTCCCCAGAGGTGCACTCGTTTACATTAAAAGCCTTGTTAAAATCATATAAAAATAAAAGGAGGAAATATTGAATATTGTGTACATGTTGAAGATAAAAAGAGGTTAATAAACATGAGGCCCATTGAACAATCGGAAGTATAACTCAAACCGTCAACTCAATGTTGCTGACAATAAATTCGCAAGAAATAAAAAAATAAAATAAAATCACATACCTCATGAGCAAACGTAGAATCTGCACACACTCACACACATGGAAAAAAATTTGCATACTTACAAAGCCAAACAAATGAAACATTCATGTCCAAAACAAAACAATTGCATACATGTTCGCCAAAAAAAGAATAAATGTAAGGTTTCTAGCAGTTCAAAAAAAGAAGTAAGGTTAATACTACATTTATGAGAAAAGAGAAACTCGTGTTTTAGGTTAATGGATGAAAAGACTACCACCACCCACCCCCACCCCCACCCCTAAAAAAACACACATTGCATTCAGGTGAAAAATGACATGATTTGATGTTGATAGAAAGCAAGGAAATCATACCTGTGTATCATGAGATCCAGATATCAGAAGTGACCCTTTAGAATTCCACAATACAAAATCTATACACCGTTAATGTCTCTGTAATAATGAAACTTTCACTGAAACTGTAAATTCAGCTGAAGAAAACGCGTCATTAGAATGTATTGAGAAGTAACCAAGAATCATAAGTAAATCAAATGCAAAAATCATAAAAAGATCGAATAAAGTTTGACATTATTCTGCGTTCAAAAGGAGCATAAAACAACTTCGATTTGCAAGTAAAAATTTGTCAGGAAAGTGCGTTAGCACAGAATTTAGTGTACTTCATTCGGATATAAAAAGAGATGCACGTTGGGTTAAGACCAAAGTCTTGTTGTACCCACCATCGATCAGTTCAATTATTTCTCCAAGGATTGCCCTCCAAACAAATGCCAAGTGCACTTGCAAACTATGAGTAAGATCGTTCCATACATAAGAAACACAGGTAAACCATATAAATGAAATGAATATTGAGTAATAACTCTTTCCAGCTATTGTAACAATAGCCATAGCCCATATGAATGACAAATTAAAGTAAAAAATAGTCATCTTTCAGAAATCGATCTCTGCCAAAATTGAACAAAGATTCAGTAGAAAGCAGTTCGTAAAATCATGGAAAAGCGAGTGAAATCCATAATTTACCATTTGTGACCGACACACTAAAGGCAGGCATTAATATATTAATCTCAGTTAGACCACGACCCGGGCAAAGAAAATTCAGAAATTAATAAGGATAGTTGTGTAAAATAAAGAAAGGAATTGGAAAAAGACGTCATATTCATAGAAAGAAGGAGTCTTCGACAAATCTAAAACTTCATAAGATATAAAAACGAAAAAGATCAAAGTTTGTAGCATGACAGCAAAAGAAAAAGAAAAAAACAATAGTACACAACAGATTTGAAAGAAACATGAGGATAATTTTTACCGTAAGTAGTGCCGACCGTCCGCTGAGAAATCTGATAGTCAGATGCTCCCCTGTTTGACCATCGTTGTCCTTTCAAGCTCATAGCCAATAAATTGTTTTATAAAAAAAGAAGGCATAACAAAGAAAATTGTTAACAACCACGTCATTCATCAGAGTATATGACCAATTTAAAACGTCCTAAGACCTAAAAATGAAAAAGATCACAATTAAAAAATCACAAAGTGGGTTGGATATCAATAGCTGATTTGTCAAAACCGTATAAGTAGAAAATATATGCACCATCTAACACCACAAAATATACATACATAGACATAATTGAGATAAAATCCAGTATTGTTAAGAGCCTAAATAGAACTTCTTATGTAACCAAACAAATGTAAGTATGTAATCAAGCAAATTTAGCTTACGCAATTCTATAAGGCCATAAAGAAATAAAATATAAAAAATACTAAACCAAAGAGAGCCCTTACTCCTTAAGGAAGGTGGAGGAATCGGCTCGGCAAGGCAACTCCGTTCTTCAGAATTTTCTCTAAGTTTGATGTTGTTTTGTGGTTCTTCTCTTCCTCTTTCTTCAATGCGATTCTGTTCTCCATATGAGAAGACAATTGTGAAAACCATCAATATGTATTCAAAGGTTGGGAAACTACAGCACCGCTGTGCATGAGATTTCTTTGAGAAATTCAAAATCAAAATCAAAACAAAGGAAATGGAGGATGAAACATTAGAAAGATCATAAGAAGAAAATATCTTTGTCTGATTAACGCCCTTATGTTCATATCCGTAAACTCAAGCCACAACTCAAACATAGATGAAGTCAAGCAAGCATAATAATAGAAAACTACCGAATTCTGCTGCTTCTCTTCCAATTCCGTCAACAGTTTTCTGCAAATGAGGATTCCAAAAAAAAAAATTTATATTTGACAGCGCCTGCTCTTCTGTGAACGGCATATTTGAAATTGAAGGAAAAACAGAACAATTTCACAGCTAGAACGCAACCATAATTGAAGGAAAAACAACTATTACGTACAATTTCAAGCTAGAACTCAACCATAATAAAAGGAAAAACAACTATTAAGTACAATTTCAGCTAGAAAAAAAAAAAGCAAATCTGCTTCCAGGTTACCTCCTCCCATCCACCAAAATGGCTGCGAGTCTCAGAAAACCTAGAGAAATCGTCAATATCTTCCTCCACGTCAACATCCTCATCCTTTTTATTGAAGGGTTCTTTAGGAAAAACAACAAAATTAGGGTTCTGCTCCCGAGCCTCCTCTTCCTCAATCTCTTTTTGCTGAATCAATGCTTTCTTCAATATCTTTGAGCTCATTCCCGAAGACAAAACCTTTTGGTGTTGCTGATGGAGCTTTGGAGCCTTTGAACGTTTCCTGGAGTGTAGGGAGAGAGATTCCCGAAGAGCGAAACAGGGGATTGCAGGAGGGAAATTGAAAAATTTGTGGAATTTTCTTTGACCTTATTTGTTAAATAGGGAAGAGGTAGGTGAAAAAAAAAAGAGGAGGAGATGGACGGTTGGATTTAATAACCGTAGTAGTGGAGGGAGAGGAGAACATGGCTGGAAGTTTTTTTTTACACAACTGCCGGGTAGTTTATACACGGGGGTAATATTTTTGAAAAGCCTTTTTTTTTTTTTAATTTTCCACTACTCTCATCATGACACTACTGTCATTATAACTCCCCACTATCCCATGATCCGTTTTTTAATAATATTTTTCTTTTTTTTTTTCCGGGTTTTCGGGTATGGAAAACGGGTTTTGTAGTGTTTTTTTTCCTGGCCAATTAATCTTAATTGGGTTAAAACCTTCCTCTATATATATATAGTATAGATATATATATATATATATATATATTGTTTGGAAATCTGACCTATTTCAACATGAGAAATGATAGAAATCATAACGAAAAACACAACATGATTTCTGGCATTGATTATTATCGTGGGACATATATTGATTAATCTAAGTCATGACAATAATCAATTATGAGATCATCATTATGTACATTATCGTGTGTCTTTCGTTGTGACTCTATCACTCCTCATTTCAACATATATATGTATGTATATATCGGCACTACATAATTACTACTGACATCTTTTTTCTTTGATTATTTTCATTTACTTCCGGCAGCACATATGTATCTCTTTTCTTAATTTCGGCACCACACTAGAACGCCGATTAATACTAGCTGCTCACTTTCAATAATAACGTCAGTGGACTGACGTCAACTGACGTATTTTTACCGATAATACATTTATTTATTGAAGAGAGTTTGAGAAAGTAAATTATACTTGAGTAAACTTCAACTTAGTTTATTCATTGATTGAACAAGAGTATAAATAGATACAACTTTAATAAAGTAAACTAGCTATGCTATGGCGGCCAACTTGAGTATCTATATGGGCGGCTAGAACTTAGAACCCAATAAAGTAGAAAAGTTATGACAAGTGACATATTAATTATTTATATAATATAATTAATATGGAGAAAGTAAATTATACTTGAGTAAACTTCAACTTAGTTTGTTCATTGATTGAACAAGAGTATAAATAGATACAACTTTAATAAAGTAAACTAGCTATGCTATGGCGGCCAACTTGAGTATCTATATGGGCGCTAGAACTTAGAACCCCATAAAGTAGAAAAGTTATGATGAGTGGCGACATATTAATTATTTATATAATATAATTAATATGTCATGTGTACAAAGAATAAATAATGTGCACAAGCGTTACACAAAGAGTGCTAGAATTGCTAATATTTCAACACCCCCCCACTCAAATGGGTTGTATATGTTGATCTGACCAAGTTTGTGACTTAATCTCACGAACATAAGAGGTGGAATAGCCTTGGTGAGAATGTCGGATTCAGTCTCACGAGGAACATACCGGAGTTGAATGATCTTTGCATCAATCTTCTCCTTCAGAAAGTGTCTGTCAATGTCCACATGTTTGGTTTTGTCATGATGAGCAGGATCCTCTTCCATGCATAATCTTCAATTATTATCACAAAGAGAGTGTGATAGGTTGTTGAGTAAATTTCTTGAAGTTCGATAAGTACTCTTTTGAGCCAAAGAGCTTCACAAATGCCTAAAACAAGTGCCTGAGTTCACCTTGCAAGATCGCTTCTAGAGACGATAGGTTGTTTCTTGCTCCTCCAGTGACAAGATTGCCCCATACATAAGAACGAGCTTGTGGTGCACCTTACGCCTATATGACAACCAAATTCAATCAAGATCGGTGTAAACCTTGATAGATCTCTCAAAGAGACTTGATGAAGTGCAAGCCTTGGCCAGAGTGGATTTCAAGTATCTCAAGTATTCTGCTTCACAAGATCCCAATGTTGCTCAAGAGGCAATGCATGAATTGGCTCACCAGATCGACTCATATGCAATATCAGGTCTTGTATGGGACGAGATAAATGAGTTTCCTACAAGTCTCTCGATATTGATCCTTCCCGACAAAGAATGTCACCATGCAAAGAGAGGTACTCTTCTGGGGTCTACTCAGGATACAAAGCAGAGTTTGCATCCCAAAGATACCGCTTTCCTTCAAAGAGATCAGTGACATACTTCCTTTGAGAGACCTGAAATGCCTTTATTTGTTTCTAGCTATTTCCATACCAAGAAAGTATTTTAGGGAGCCCAGATCTTTAACTTGGAATACCTTTGCCAGTAGAGTCTTCAAATGTTGGATCTCAGTAGAGTCATCTCCAGTAAGGATGATATCATCCACATATACAATAAGAATAGACCTTCTCTGGTTGGTTGTCTTGATAAACATAGTGTGATCAGAGTTGCATTGATGATATCCAGCAGCTTTAACCACAGTAGTGAGTTTTCCAAACCAGGCTCTGGGGGATTGCTTCAGGCCATATAGAGATTTCCTGAGTTTGCATACCTTGCCTTGAGTGTGGGGATTGACAAAACCAGGAGGTACATTCATGTAGACTTCCTCGATAAAGGTCACCATTGAGAAAAGCGTTTTTGATATCCAATTGGTAAAGAGGCCACAAGTTGGACCAATAGAGAAATCAGACTCGACAAAGGTTGTTAAGCTTTGCTCTCGGTGCAAAAGTTTCTGTATAGTCAATGCCATAAGTTTGAGTGAACCTCTAGCCACCTCCTCGGCTTTATACTTGTCAATAGTACCATCGAGATTGTATTTTATGGTGAATAACCATCTACAAATTGACTGCCTTCTTGCCTTTGGGGAGAGTTGTGAGGTCCCAAGTATGATTATCCAGAGTGCAATCATCTCTGTTTTAACAAAGCACCTTTCCACTTATCATTTTGAAGGGCCTCACGAATATTTTTAGAATAGAGTGAGAGTCCAGTCCCTGTGTATACATAGCAAATACAGGAGACAACCGGGTCATAAGATAAATAAGTATGAATAGAATGATCGATGCATGATCTTTTCCACTCCTTAGAGCAATAGTCCGCATCAATGTCGGTGGGGTTACGTGGTTCAGGCAGTCTGGGTCGATAGGGTGTTGAGGTTCAAAGAGCTCAGTTCAAGCAGGCTCTGGGTCGAGAGGGTCTTGAGTCCAGCAGAGCTCTGGTCGATGGGTGTCTTGAGGTTCAAGAGCTCGAGTTCAAGCAGAGCTCTGGTCAGTCGAGGGTCTTGAGGTCCAAAGAGCTCTGGGTCGAGAGGGTGCCGAGGTTCGGGATCACCGAGTCTCGATGAGTTCTTTGAGGTTAAGAGTTTGTTGAGGGAACGGATTTAGATCAATTTCAATTAGATTTCCATCGATGATCGCTTGATGAGACTTGTTTGTAGTAGGAGTCCTTTCAAAGAATTTTACATCCATAGAGTTGTAAAATTTATTTTCATGAGAGAATAGCATTTGTAACCTTTCCTGCCCTTAGCATACCCTAGGAAAATGCACTTGTGAGCTTTGGGATCAAGTTTGCTTCATGTTGGGCATGGATATAAACAAACACAAGACAACCAAAGATTTTTGAGGCAATTGGGCAATAAGATGAGGCGAGAGTGTGTGGTCGGCAGGTTTTGGATAGGAGTTTTGAAACCTAACACTCTGGCTGGGAAGCCTATTGATTAAGTATGTGGCGGTCAATATAGCTTCACCCCACATATATTTTGGAACATTTGTAGTGAACATGATTGATCTCGCCATTTCCAAGAGGGTGCACATGTTTCTTTCTCTCAAGAACCCCATTTTGCCGAGGTGTCTCAACACAACTCTTGATATGGACAATTCCACTTATTCATCAAGAAATTACCGAGATTAGACTCATAATATTCAAGAGCATTGTCGGTCTTCAAAATTTTAATCTTAATGTCAAACCGAGTAGAGACCATGTTGTAAAACTCTTGAAAGATGGATCCAACTTGATTTATCCTTCATTAAAAATAACCAAGTGGTTCTGTGTGGTCATCTATGAAGGTTACAAACCACCTCTTGCCTGTTATACTTTTCACTCTTGAGGGCCCCATACATCACCGTGTGAATTAAGGTGAAAGGTGTGGATGGGAAGTGAGGTAATTTAGTATACACAGATTTGGTGAGTTTTGCAAATTGACAAATATCACATTGAAGATCATTAAGATTACATCCTTTAAACAATTCTCGAATTAAAGACTTTAAATAACCAAAACTTGGATGTCCTAGTCTATAATGCCATAACATGATATTGTCTAGGTTTTGAGTGCAAGTCCGAGGCAGGCATTCGCGGTCGATCTTCGATCTTCAAAGTAGGTTTGATCACAAACAATCTGAGCGAGGTTTAGCTTGACCAATCACTTCTCTGAAGAAAGATCCTGGAATGTGCACCGATCCTTATCAAAAACACCACCCAATTCGGATCTTTAGTGAGTTTACTTGTGAGATATAAGGTTACAATCTAACTTTGGAACAAATAAGACCCTTGTAGATATATCTCGATTAGTAAGTTTAACCTTCTCAACACCTTTTGCATATGAAACCATCAATGAGCTTTTAATTCAGAATTTGGGTGCATGGCATATAGTGGGTAATGAGGTTTTTATTACTACCATGTGGGAAGAAGCCCTGTAATCAACAATCCAAGTCTCATTACTAAGAGGTGAGCGGAATATACTGCTTTAGCATGAGTGGCCATTTCAGTAGAGAGCTACCTTCCCGATCTTTGCGCAATAAAGGCTTTAAAGGTAGCAAACCGAGCATTCGAGGATGGTCATTCATTCTCTCAAATCGACAAGTCTCGCTTGATTTTCCCTGGTTGGTTTTGAGGTTTTAGAGGATTAGGCTTGCCATGAAGCTTCCAAAGAATTGTCCTTGGTGTGATTTGTGCGTTTGCGGTGATCACGTAACAACCTTCCAGCTTTCTCTCACAGGCTTCTCTGTAAGTCCCAAGAACCTCAGCAGCCTTCCCGACATTCAAGCAGGCGCACCTTGATGAGGGTTATCGGCAGGGTGTTTAGCGAAAGATGACTTTCCTCCTCGCTTTCTTCATGTTTGACCTCAAAGAAACATGGATTTGAGATTTGGGAGAGGTTTTGTGGTAAGAATTCTCCTCTAACATCATCAAGAGTAGGTTCAAATCCAAAGAGGAACTTGAAGACTCTTTTCTTTTCTATGATGTCCTTATAGAGGCGGCATCCTTAACATCATTCCAGGGTGAGTTTCAAAGATATCTAAGTGTTGCCATGCCTTAGATAGTTGGTTGAAGTATTGAGTTCTGAGACATATCCCCTTGTCTGCAGCTTTTGAATTTGAGCTTCAAGTTCGTACACTTCGATGTATTGTCTTTCTTGGAGTAAAGATCTCTGGCATTGTCCTGCATTTCTTTTGCGATATCATACATCATAAAGTTCTCACCGATCTCTTTTGTCATTGATCTTGTGAGAATGGTCATGACTTGATTATTAGCGGTGTCCCATGCTTCAAATCCTGGGTCATCTTCTTGTAGGGCGGAGTTTAGAGCCAGGACGAAGTTTTCCCCGTCTTACCTTGTCCTGAGATGTACATTTTCATGGATCTTGACCATAGCAAGTAGTTGTTGCCATCAAGTCTATGATTTGTATAAGAAGAAGATTCGGTGACCTCACTGCTTGAGAGGCGTTTGGAGTCTATCGATGAAGATGAACTATCGATTCTGATGAGACATTTTGGAAAAACAAAACACTGAAGTTGCAAATGGATTTTAGAACTCAGTAACCTTGCTCCGATACCATGAAGAGAGTTTGAGAAAGTAAATTATACTTGAGTAAACTTCAACTTAGTTTATTCATTGATTGAACAAGAGTATAAATAGATACAACTTTAATAAAGTAAACTAGTTATGCTATGGCGGCCAACTTGAGTATCTATATGGGCGGCTAGAACTTAGAACCCAATAAAGTAGAAAAGTTATGACAAGTGACATATTAATTATTTATATAATATAATTAATATGTCATGTGTGCAAAGAATAAATAATGTGCACAAGCGTTACACAAAGAGTGCTAGAATTGCTAATATTTCAACATTTATTTATTTGGTTGGAATAAAACACAGAGGTTATATATATATATATAACTTCGAATTAAAAGACCTATATACCCTAGAAAAGGGATGTTGAATTTTACTACTTTATCTGTATGTTTTGCAATGACTTGAATTTTGTATTTACGGATATAAAAAACGCGATATTGAAGTAATATTTTGTGAACATATTTTTTCGAAAGGAAAAAAAAAAAAAAAAAACTAACAAATTAACTTCAAACTAAAATGCCTAACTCGACGACTTCGCCGAAGGCCCACAAATTTCCAGGACCGGAGATGATAGAGTCCCACCAAGCTACAAGAGAAGCCTCACGGCTAGAAAACATATCCCAAAACACTCCAAGAATTTTCCGAACATTTTTAGCAAAGAAGCAACGAATAAAAAGGTGTTCAATAGATTCTACTTCATCTCCACGAAGAACACAAGGGGCGGGATTAAAGCCAAACCTTTTAAGCAAAAATTTTGAAACAGGTAGAATACGTTTGAAACATTAGCCCAAATCATTTTCCAGGTCTTACATCATAATCAATGATCCAAAAGTGTGTTGTGCACTTTGTTGTGTTCATTTTGTTGTTGCACTATACTACTCAACTTAAAATTAGGGCCAACTTGTAATTTATGGAAATTCGTTATGCCTTAAATAATTAAGTTATATTATGGTGTAAAAAAAAATATAAAAAAAAACCATTGTGTTTGAAGTAATTTTAGGTGTCTTGAGCAATCATGGTGCTCAAGGCTAAATATTGTTGCCGTTGTTTCCATCTAAATTAAATAAAATAAGTCATTTTCTGATGTTAGCTAGTGAATTAAAAGTGAGACTACTAAAATTGACTAACTTGAAATAATTATTTCAAATCCATCAAAAAAAAAATAATGTTTGAAATATTAATGAATAAGTGATTTCACATAAGTTTTCAAAAGTGCAAGGGAACAAATTAGGTAATTTAATGTGATTTTAACTATATCATTTTTAGTCCTACATTTTAGTGTACAAGAATGTGAGTATAATTCGGCAAAAGTATTATGCTTACATTGTCTTTCTTTTTTGATACAATAAGAGGAATAGAGTGATATTATACATGTATTATATCTATTCTTTTCTTGCAATATAATGATGTTGAGTGTCGTTGGGGCGATCCTATTTTAGACAATGGATTGTGTATTATTATTATGGTATTTCTAACAATGAGTTGTATTGATGTTCCACAACTACTATAATAAAACCAGTGACAAGGATAAATAATCACTTGTCCTACAAACACAAAGAGAAGGCGAAGACGAAGACGAAGACGGATTTAGTAACTGTGAATTAGTTTCTTGTATGCATCCTTGTTTTTTGAGTAATACTTGATATCCGCCTGCATAGTAGTATCAAGAATTAATCAGACAAAAAAAAAAAAAAAAAATCAAAATGGCAACAAATTAAGCTGTTGTCATTAAGCTAATAACTTTCTATTCACGCCGTTGAACAAGCAAACAAATATATGTATATTATTATGCTTACTTCTGCTTCAGACTTCAGTAATAAATAATGCTGGGACATACAGACATACCTTTCTGACCCCTTGTATAGCAGTTATGAGCTTTTCACCAATCATTTCCCTTAAGGTGGTGTCCTTTTCTAGAGCTTCTAATGATTCTGAAAGAGTTTTGGGCAATCTTTGAATCTCTTCTTGCCGGTCATCCGGGTTTTCATCTGTTTAATGCCACATTCAAAGCATACAATCAGACCTCAACACAACTGTTTTTGGGTAGGCCTCCTCATTGGTAAATTATGTCACTATATATGTTGTTTCGTATATTCTTACCGACAGGATTAGGCAGCTTTAAATGTCTGCGAAGACCATCAATCCCAGCAGCCATTATAGCAGCCAAGGCCAAATAAGGATTAGCACAACCATCAATAGCTTTAATCTCAAAATTGCTTACTACACCATCTGCAACTCCAGGTGGACAAGCCGTCCGGATTGGAGCCTCTCTGTTTTCTTTTCCCCAGCACAGGTATGCTCCACTCCATGTATTTGGCTGTATCCGATCATAACTGGTTCCAAAAAGCAAATCAAACCAACACAAGAAAATACTATGGAAACACGGTAAGTTGGTGGAGAAGAAAAAGAAACTGACCTATTAGGAATTGGAGCAGTAAATGCCAAAATCGAAGGTAAATGATCTAAAACCCCGGCCATAAACTCTTCCCCGATCCTGGACATGCCGTGCTCACTTGATTCCCCTCCAGCAGCCATGAAGACATTCTCTCCATTCTCAGACAAACTGATGTGCACATGTGATCCAGATCCAACGTCGTCCAATGCATACCTTGCAAAACAAAGGGCACAACAAAACTCGTTTGATTCAAATTATCTAACTTTAATGGAAACACGTCTGGCATAAACACACAGAATTTATAACAAAGAAGAGTAGAGAATTGAATTAAATAATATCATGTAATTACTTACTTGGGAGCAAAAGTGGCCAACACTCCATGTTTCCTTGCAATCGACCTAACTACTTCACGTGTAAAGACCAAGTTGTCTGCTGCATTACCACAGATGCTATAACCCAAAGCAATTTCAAACTGACCTTTCCCAGCTTCTGCATGCATCTATTTCATGTCATAGATTCAGATAGAATATGAGATTCCAGTCTGTCCACGCACACAGTTAAGTAGGTGCATTCTAAAGATAGTTTCTCAGACGCTTCAAATCCATGTTGCTTTTCTACCCATAATGTGTTTCAATGCATGAAAACTTCATACAATAAAAGGGTAAAGGTATCCTTCCTTCTTTACCTGTTCCACAACAATATTCAATGATTCAAGAGCAGTAAAAACTTCCTCAAGTACAGGAAAAGCTGCATCAAATGCCGATGAAGAGCAGTACGGACTGTTGTCAAAGGGGACCCATTCTTCTTTCCCTTCCCTGATCAGTCAATCTCATAAAACACACAGAAACATTCCATATGTGAGGGTAAGCATAGATGCAGGTCCTGACTTACCTTGCTACATTCTTTAATAGGAAAAATTCATTCTCGAAACCTGCATTCATTATCTGATAAGAAAAAATAAAGAATTGTTCAAAAATGAATGGTAGCTCCATTTCAACATTCAACAGAATTAAAAAAGCATACCAAATTAAATTCATCTTTCAAAACTTTAGAGACTCGTCTTAAAGCTTCTCTTGGGCAATATTCCCATGCTTTACCCGGTGTAATATGCATGTCGGCCAAAACCATTTCCTGTTCTGCCACCCTGCCAAAGAAAAGATGCATAAACAACAAAATCTTCAAACCTTATTCCAACTAGCTAGGTGTATTCGAGTCTATGGATTCTATCTTCAACAAAAGAGTACATTTTCGAATAACATCATGTGCGCTTTGACAGATTGTGAGCAACCTTTTTGGAAGATGTCTGACATGTAATTACCATGGTATTGTGTGTTTTGTGGATAAATCAGGGATCAATCTGATTTCACCCACACTGCTCAGATTAGTGCCATCAGCAGGACCATCAACGGACGACATCATTCCCATGCATAAACAAGTTAGACCAACACCGTTTTTCTTAATGACATCATGAAACCGTTTCTGTGGGACAACCTGAAGTGATAAGCAAAAAAATGCAACATAAGTTAATTGACATTTCAACTTATTCGAGAAAAATCAAATAAAGCAGCACTTAGACGAGGCCTAGAACATGAATTAAGCAATATGTACTAGCAGCAAGCTAAAACTTATTTGAGAAACTGTCTTCAGAACTTTTCTGTGTACTTTGATAATCAGTTTGGAGGTGAGAGGGTAAGGGGAGGTCCTTATACAGGTTTTTTCCTACATTGTCAGCCACTCGATAAACCTCAAACTAAGAGAGACCGAGTATCAATAGATAACCAATCATTCACTTATCAATACTTACTACCTTAATTAGATTTTCTGGACAGATAATGCATCACACAAGCAATGGAGTTGGAAAAGAAGATCTTGTCTGTCGTTTACAGTTTCCAAAACTACTGCTAACTGAAACCAAAAAGTACTCACCCGGCATCGGTGTTGACCTGAAGTATCAACCCACATAATGCGTACAAATTTGATATCTTTTTTAGGGCCGTTTGGTTCTTTTGTCAGAGAGCAATCAGATGCATTGAAATTAGATGGTCCTCCAGCATTATCAATTTTATAAAATGCTTTTGCATTTCTGGAAAAAATGTCAGTAACCGCGACAATAGCTTCTTCAAGTGAGAGATCGCCAGCAACACAGGCATCACGCATAAAAGAAAATACGACTTCTCGGGCCTTTTGTGCTCCTATCAGTGCAATTAAAAGAACATTATACTACATAACATAAAAGCATGCACATTTATCTCCCTCATTAGCTAAATATGAAAGCAATAATCAGACAACATGGTGAAGGTTGTAGCAGGAAGCAAAAAAGTTTACACTAACCTAGGAAATAAGCCTCAGGAAATGCACATGCGTCTGTACTGAACATCACCTGCCAATTGGATTATAATGTCAGGTGAAAAAAAGTCGCATGAAATGAGTGAAACTAGAAGATTGATGTAATCCTAGGTCAATATTTCCTGCATTTCTGTAGAATATGGATGCAAAATATATCCACATTAACTGTGTAAAATAATACCTTTTTAATTGAAGCTAGCTCCAGAAGTTCTTTCACTGATGATATCATCCCATGAAAGCTGAGCTTAGGAATTGCCAACCCAAAATCAAGATAGACCTATCAATCAATATGGAATGAGTTACCATTAGGTGAATTAAAAAATAAATAAATAAAAAGCTTGAAGTTTAGTTAAGGATGTTCCAATGGGAAGATTCTACATGTGTTACCTGAGGGTAGACAGAGGACAAATATGATGCTTCCTTAGAAAAAGGATAAGAGGCATGTAAAAGCACCAATCGAGACTTGCTGAATCTTGAATCTTCAAGAACCTTATGTAGATGCAGTGGATTCGATAGTCTTAGATCAAGATCTTTGTCACCAAAACTGTTCAAGATTACATACAAGAGGAAGGACAAAAGAAATGATCCTCAGAAAAAGCAATGATTCCTTTCTATTTTAGTATCATACAAAAAAAACTAAGAAAAGGAATTCTCTAATTAAATATCCACAACAAGCTAGGATCATAAGGAACATTAACCCATCTGAAAACCAACGATTTCATTTACCCTGTGTGTATCTGTATTGGCAAGTCAAAAGATACTGCAACCTCCAAAGTGCATGTGAAGAGATGATCGAGGAAGTTTTTGTTCGAAAGACGTATAGGACTTCCAGCTAATTAAAAGGACAGAAGACCAATGTTAAGCATCATGAATCGTTGTAGCAAAATGAAATGTCATTCGTACCTTGCAAAACATCATTGAGGCCATTCTCAGCCTCCTCTGGCGTGACATTTGTGTTGATTTCAAGGCCAGAGCGATACGCTGCAATGCTTTTCAATCCAACAATTTTACCAGCTAATGTACTCAAGGTTAAGGACTTTTGCGTAATCTCCCTATGTGCAAGAAAGAAGTTACAGAGAAAGGTGATAAATATGGTAAAGGATATGACTTCAAGTGTTGCACATATGCTTCTATGAACAAGGTCAAAGTCCAAGCTCCTCCATCTGGACTTCCCTGAAAGTTGCATAGACTTAAAATAGATGAAAAATCCAACAAAAAAAAAATTATAATCAATTGTGCTTTACATGGATATATATATCCTACCTCGTCGAGAATTTGCTCAGCTAAACGCTCAATCCGCAATACTCTGCCTACAGAAGGCACAAATTTCTGATGCCACTGGATATCATGAATCTTATCCAACTCAAATCCGTCATCAATTAGCACTGTTGATATTCTGGCAGCCTTAAAACACATTGAAGTAATAGCATCCAATCCAGAGGAACATCTGAACTCTTCAATCGATTGCAGTGATGAATCGCATCCGTACAGTTCAGCAATCTCCCTCAAACTCCTCTAATCATCGAAACGAAACGATACAATCACAATCGGAATGAAATCATATCCTTCCGAAATAGTAATTAAACAACAAATTCAGCAACATTTCGAATAAAATAGTAACAAATAAGTAATGCAAATTGAAGACCTTGAAGCTGATACTATGAGCGGCGAAGGATAAGGCTTCAACACCGGTGGCTTCAGAAAAGCATCCGGCGAATGGCACGGTGGTGTCTAGGGCCACTATGCTGTGAGCGTGGGCATCCACCAGCTCCGCTTTGTCTACTGCTTCTCTTAATTTGGTAAAATCTTCCATTTTTTTTTCCTCGCCTCTGTAACTGTAACTATTTGGTAAGCGTAGTATAGTATTGGCGGCTGAAGAAGAAGGAAAGGAGTAGACCGAAAGCCTTTTAGTAGTTAGGGGGACTTGCGGGAAAATAACAAAAAGTTGACCGTTGGAATTTTCTTAACAATTTTACGACCGACAGTAATAGCTTGGGTTGACTATTATTTCTCATGGGAAAAAATTTGTATTTATTTTTTATTATTAATTACTAATATAGGAAACCAATGGTTTAAGACTTAGGGCCGTTCGTTAAGACTGAAATCTGAAGTTTGAATTCTCAATATATTAAGTAACTGAATAATTTAAGTGTTGAAATTAATTAGACAGTTTGATAACATTTTAAATATGAAATCAAAATATGTTATATATATATATATATAAAAGATATATACATGTATACATATATACAAATACAAACTCTCTCACTCAACCCCCATATATATATATATATATATATATATATATATATATATATATATATATATATATATATATATATATATTTAATGCTATGATTATTATACTAGATTTCACATATAAGTTTAGTTATTTATGTGTATTTCAAATAATACTTCATAACTTAAAAGTATTACTCATTTTACATTATTTTTTTATTAATTTATAAGAATCTATATTTTAATCAAAGTAATTACTTTAGTATGAGTAATGTAACAGAGAGAAGAATAAAAATGTATTTTTTTAATTTTTAAAAAAGCATTAACGCAGAAAGGAAAAAAAAAACATTAAAAAAAAAGTTTGATTAGAAGAAGCAACGTGCATACGAGGAAATAGGGCAGCATTCTCTCTTCTTCTTTTTTTTCCAGCGATAAGCAACTCAAGAGGTGCTGAAAACTTTTTATTTTTTCAATGTAAAATTAAGTGGTACTTAATTAATTAAAATGTATGAAAAATATTAACAAATATCATTAAATCTAACCACCATTTAATATATTTAGAATAAGTACTTAATTTGTTTATCAAAGAGACACTTAACTACACAATGAATCACTTCACGATGATTTTTGAGGAGCTTCATGATGATTAAGAAGACGGAAAAAAGAAAAAGTCTGAATGCTTCAGAGGAGAGAAGAGTCAATTGTAGAGTTGTAGACTTGTAGTAACATTTATCATAGCTTTTATGCATTTTGTGTAGGACTGAGAGGGGAATTTTGTGGGTGGTGTGTCCGCACGGTGCGGATACACCTATTTTAACTTAAAAATACCCGTGTTTTTAAGTGTCAATTGTCTAAAATTCAAAACACTCTGAAAAACACGGGTGTTTTAAAGACAAATAGGTATATCCGCACGGTGCGGACACACAACCCAAAAATTTCCCGACTGAGAAAGCAAGGAGGGACACTTTTAAATGGGGGTTAAGTATGAAAACCTAAAACATCATTTAATTAAATAAAAAAAAAATTACAATAGTTATAAATAAAGTAATAAATGATTATTGGATTAATAATAAAAAAAAATATATATATATATTAAATGTTTCAGTAATGTCTATAAAGCCTTATGTTAGTGGCAAAACCAAAAAATTAAAAAGTCATATATCTTGGACGGAAGTCGTCCTTAGTAGTAGCAATTGTGAATTAATGTGTGCCTTACTAGCAAAAAGATTTGCATGAGCGGAGGTGGAAGAATCATACTCTGTAGTGTACCATCTGGTCTAGTCTAGCTAACAAAAAGATAAGATTAGACATTTCTTACAGTAGGATGATAGAAAATGAAAAGGACACAAAAGCCGGAAGCAAAGTCCGGGTTACAGTAAATCTAGGCTTCTCTCTCGACTGGGGACCAATCTTCCTCACGATCCAAATGTTGCTGATAGATAGTGAGAGACTCACCCTCAAATGTAACACACATAAAAGTGTATACCAAAGAATGATAGAGAGCCACAGTTTCCCCCTTCAACACGTCATAACCGTCATCCGGCTTCTTTCTTATATGGATATTTCTTCCATTACAAATATAACCACATCTTCCTTTTCAAATGTTCTGTAAAAGACAAAAAGTTCAATGAAAGAATGTACCTTAGCAGATTGAATTTGACGACCAGGAACTTCCGGATTTCTTTAAAAATCATACATTGGAAAAAGCAGTGAGGTGTGGAAACCCATTAATTATGGTTTATTCACTGTTAAATCTGGCTTTTCTTGGCTTTTGAACAATATTTTGCTCTGTTCTAATCAAAAACTGGAATAAATTTTGGGTTTTCTGTGGAAAATTAAAGCTTTGCCTTCAAGTGAGTATTAGCGGTTAAGAAGACCCTGATAAGACACTGTTGAATTTAGTGGTTAAGAAGTCCCTGATAACACTTTTTTTCTTTTTCTTTTTCTTTCTTAATGTCTTGTTTGTCCATGTGGAATATAAGATGTTCATGTTTTTATGTAAATTTGCCTCTCACCAAAAGTTCAAACGCACGAAATGGAATGGAAAAAATAGTTGTGTTAACTTTTTTTTGAAGAAACCCCGTTAGCTCTACGTAGAGTGATGGAGTCTAACGAGCAAAGATATCTAAAGTATTAGCCTTAATTGGTCTCTTAAGTACAAGTGATTTTAGATATTATCAACAATACGACGTAGTTTTGAAAGAAAAAATAAATCTGCGGCCAGATCATTTTCATATTTTAAGTGTCTGGTTAGATATTTATACTTGAAAGATCACTTAAGGCTGATACTTGAGAGGATCATGACTTAGATTCTAACTCATATCCAAAAAAAAAAATATATATATATATAATGGTGTACATAAATAACGATCGACTCGGCTCACAAGTGACCTTTGTGTAACACTTAAGGTAAAACTTTAAATGATAATAAATCTGTATTATACATATTCAAACTCTTAAAACCTACTAGAAATGCAAAGATCCTAGAAAGAATCTCTTGTGGGATATCTAAATTACAGAATTTGAAAATTTTACGTTACATGTAATGCATTACACAAAAATCTATAGATTTTCAATTTCTCACCTTGTATGGAGATTCTAGTGCAGTTAACTCAGTATAGAGATTCTGTAAAATCGAAGAGCAAAAAAAAAAAAAATGATGTTTGAGTCTATATAAAATACATAATGTATTATAACTTGACGTATTACAGACTAGGATACAACTGAATCGGTTTTTCAGCTTCAAATGTAGTTAGACTTCTATCGTACAGATCGAATGCCTAGTGGCATTGCCAACCCATAGTTTGTTACCAGATAAAATGTTGGGTTTTATGGTAGAAAATCTACACCATTAGAATTATCATGGTGGATATTTATTCAGAACAAAATGAAATCATAACAAATAGATGTCGGTTGTTAAGCAAGGCAAAGAGCAAGTCAAAAAAACTAATGTTAAAAGAGGGAACAAGGGACAGGGATAATAATCACCGTCTTCTCAACTTACAAAGACGAAGAGAAGGTGATGACGAATTTAGTATCTGTATATTAGCTTCTTGTAAGCATCCTTGTTTTGCGAGTAATACTTGATCTCGGCCTGCAAAGGAGTAAAGTTTATGCTTAGTATCAGGAATCAGAATCAGGCAGGAGATCAAATGCAATTCATATCTTTGTGCCAATAACTTTCTATTCCTTTGCCATTTTCATATCATTCTTCAAGGTGTTTTCATGTTTTTCAGGTGTAGTATAGGATGTATAGAGGAACAAACTTTACAGTATTGCCAGATATGTTTAGTGCTGCTATATTGTGATAAATTACACACACACACACACCCAAAAAAAAGGATGCTGGGACATACATACCTTTCTGACCCCTTGTATAGCAGTTATGAGCTTTTCACCAATCATTTCCCTTAAGAAGGTGTCCTTTTCTAGAGCTTCTAATGACTCTGAAAGGGTTTTCGGCAATCTTTCAATCTCTTGTTGCCGGTCATTCGGGTTTTCATCTGTTTAATGCACATTCAAAGCATATAATCAGACAATATTTTCACAACATACGATGACCAAGAACATTGAACAAGCTAAAAACAGGGTATAGCATACAAAGGACACTTTGTTAATCTAGTAAATAATTCTGTATCATACCGACAGGTTTAGGCAGCTTTATATGTCTACAAAGACCATCAATCCCAGCAGCCATTATAGCAGCCAAGGCCAAATAAGGATTAGCACAACCATCAATAGCTTTAATCTCAAAATTGCTCACTGCGCCATCTGGAACTCCAGGCGGACAAGCTGTTCGGATTGGAGCTTCTCTGTTTTCTTTTCCCCAGCACAGGTATGCTCCACTCCATGTATTTGGCTGTATGCGATCATAACTGATTGCAAAAAGCAAATCAAATCAACACAGCTAGACGAAGAAATAACTTTAAAAAATACACAATAAGTTGGTGAATAAGTAACGTAACAGACCTGTTAGGAACTGGAGCAGTAAATGCCAAAATCGAAGGTAAATGATCTAAAACCCCGGCCATAAACTCTTCCCCGATCCTGGACATTCCATGCTCACTTGATTCGCCTCCAGCAGCCATGAAGACATTTTCTCCATTTTCAGATAAACTGATGTGCACATGTGATCCAGATCCAATGTCGTCCAACGCATACCTTGGAAAACAAAGGGCACAATGAAACTTGCTTGAATCAAATCCAACTTGAATGCAGACATGTCTGTCATAAACACACAATCAATCTAACCAAACCTTTGTATCCGGTTCGTGTAAAGACTTACTTGGGAACAAAAGTGGCTAACAGTCCATATTTCCTTGCAATTGACCTAACTACTTCACGCGTAAAGACCAAGTTGTCCGCTGCATTACCACAGATAGTGTAACCCAAAGCGATTTCAAACTGACCATTCCCAGCTTCAGCATGCATCTATTTCAAGTCATAGATTCATAAAGAATATGAGATTCCAATCACAAATTGCACACAGTTAAGTAGATGCATTCTAAAAATAATATCTCAACTAAGTTTTAGGGATCTCACCAAGGTTGATAAAAAACACACTTGAAAATTATAAAACCATATGTGAAATGGCTCACATGCTTCAATTTCATGTTTCTTTTATACTATAATGTGTTACACTACATGAAAAACTTCATACAATGACGGATACATGGAATTTTCCTTCTTTACCTGTTCCACAACGATATTCAATGATTCGAGTGCAGTAAAAACTTCCTGAAGTACGGGAAAAGCTGCATCAAATGCCGATGTAGAGCAGTAAGGAGTGTTGTCAAAGGGGACCCATTCTTCTTTCCCATCCCTGATCAGTTGTTTGAAATTTTGTAAGTCATAAGACTCGCACAAGCATTCTATACGCGACAGTGAGCATGATGCTGGTCCTGACTTACCTTGCTATATTCTTTAATAGAAAAAATTCATTCTCAAAACCTGCATTCATTATCTGATAAGAAGAAAAAAAAGGATTTATTCAGAAATGAATGGCAGCTCCACTTCAAACCTTCAACAAAAATTTAACAAAGCATACCAAATTAAATTCATCTTTCAAAACTTTAGAGACTCGTCTTAAAGCTTCTCTTGGGCAATATCCCCATGCTTCACCAGGTGTAAGATGCATGTCGGCCAAAACCATTTCCTGTTCTGCTGCCCTGCCAAAGAAAAAACACATAAACAACGACTGTTTAACCTTATTACAACTAGGTGCTGCAAGATGGGGCACAATCTGATTACATTGACTAGAATACAATTACAATTAAAACGAAAACACAACTGAATCGAATTACAATTGCAAAATGAAAACGAATTAACAAGATGAACTGAACCGAGCCTTGTGTTGAACACAGTTTCCTTAAGACTATAATTCGTCCCCGGTTAGTCTCCCAGGATAGAACGGTTAGCAGTGACAAGATGCACAGGTTTTTTCAGGTTATGTTTGATGAAGAAAAGCTGCAGTATATAAAGTTGGTTTCTTATTCCAACTACACTAAAACAACATCATATAAATATTGACTATTTTCCCTTCTTCCAACCAATGTGGGAGAAATAGCTTCTTCCCATTTTTCCTTCCATAACACTTTTCATTCACACACTTAAGCCCAATAGGCCCAATATGACATATCATTTAAAATATTCCATTTTAACCATCAATTTTCCAATTTTCCAACACTAGGTGCGTTCGACTCTATGATTCTGTCTCCAACGAGAGACGGATGTTTACCCATAATAAGTAGCCGAAGGAAAAGGAGAAAAGGAGGTACTTTGTTGCTTAACAAGAATGAAAAAACGTCAAGAAATATAGCAAGGACTTCTTCAATATAGATGATCAATAGTTAATGACAGAACAAAAGAGTAGTTACCATGGGATTGTGTGTATTGTGGACAAATCAGGAATCAATCTGATTTCACCTACACCACTCAGATTAGTGCCATCAGCAGGACCATCAACAGATGAAGACATTCCCATGCATGCACAAGTTAGTCCCACGCCGTTTTTCTTAACAACATCATGAAACCGTTTATGTGGGACAACCTACATGATACATAGAAAATGCAAAATACGTTAATTGATATTTCAACTCATGCTAGACAACTCAAATAGAGCAACACTTAGAGGAAGCCTAGAACATGAATTAAGCAACATCTATCAGTAGCAAGCTAAAACTTATTTGAGTAACTGTTTTTAGAACATTACACTGTCAGCCTCTTGAAAAACTTCAGAATAAAAGAGACCATGTATCAATAGATAACGAATCACTGAATTTTTAATACTCACTACCCTAATCAGATATTCGCATTACATAAGAAATGGATTTGGAAAACAGGCTCCTGACTGTCCTTTACGATTTCCAAAACTAGTGCCAACCGAAACCAAAAAGTACTCACCCGGCATCTGTGTTGTCCTGAAGTATCTACCCACATAATGCGTACAAATTTGATATCTTTCATTAGGTAATTTGGTCCTTTTGTCACAGAGCAAGCAGATGCACTAGAATCAGATGGTCTTCCAGCATTATTAATTTTATAAAATGCTTTTGCATTTCTAGAAAATATATCAGTGACCGCAGCAATAGCTTCTTCAAGTGAGAGATCACCAGCAACACAGGCATCACGCATTACAGAATATACAACTTCACGGGCCTTTTGTGCTCCTATCAACGCGATTAAGAAAACATTATATTATATAACATAAAAGCATGCACATTTATCTTCCTCATTAGCCAATTGAGAAGGCAATAACCATGCAGCATGGTAAAGCAAAAGTTTACACTAACCTAGGAAATAAGCCTCAGGAAATGCGCATGCGTCTGTACTGAACATCACCTGCCAAATGGATTATAATTAACATTCCTATGTCAGGTGAAAAAAAGCCACACGAAATGCGTGAAACTGGAAAGATTGATGTCGTCCTAGGCCAATATTTCCACCATTTCTTTAGAATATGGATGCAGTTTAAATATTGCCACATTAACTGTGCGAAATATTACCTTTTTGGTTGAAGCTAGCTCCAAAAGTTCTTTCACTGATGATATCATCCCATGAAAGCTGAGCTTAGGAATTGCCAACCCAAAATCAAGATAGACCTATTAGTCAATATAGAGTGAGTTAACCATTAGGTGAATAAAAAGTAAAACTTGAACTCTAGTTTACGATGTACCCATGGGAAGATTCTACATGTGTTACCTGAGGGTAGACAGAGGCCAAATATGATGCTTCCTTAGAAAAAGGATAAGAGGCATGTAAAAGCACTAAGCGAGACTTGCTGAATCTTGAATCTTCAAGAACCTTACGTAAATGCAGTGGATTCGCTAGTCTTAAATCGAGATCTTTGTCACCAAAACTGTTCAAGATTGAATACAAGACGAAGAACAAAAGAAACGATCTCCTCATCATCAGAAGACACGATGATTCCTTTCTATTTAAGTAATATCATACAATATAAAACTAAGAAAAGAAGATCTATAGATGACTACTTTATCAGCCACCTATTTCTTAACCAGTGAAAAGATACCACACTGAATTCTCTACTTAAATATCCGAAGCAAGGAAAATAAGGCACACTAAAGCTTTCGAAAACTAGCAATCTCAATTACCCTGTGTGTATCTGTATTGGCAAGTCAAAAGATACCGCAACCTCCAAAGTGCACGTGAAAAGATGATCAATGAAGTTTTTGTTTGTCAGACGTACAGGACTTCCAGCTAAAAAGACAGAAGACCAATGTTAAGCATCATGAATCGTTGTAGCAAAATGAAATGTCATTCGTACCTTGTAAAACATCATTGAGGCCATTCTCAGCCTCCTCTGGCGTGACATTTGTGTTGATTTCAAGGCCAGAGCGATACGCTGCAATGCTTTTCAATCCAACAATTTTACCAGCTAATGTACCCAAGGTTAAGGAATTTTCCATAGCTTCCCTGTGTGCAAGAAAGAAGCGACGGATAAAGGTGAAAAGTATCACGGTGAAGGATATGACTTCAACTGTTGCACATATGCTTCCATGAACAAGCTCAATGTCCACGATCCTCCAGCTGGATTTCCCTAAAAGTTACAAGGAGTTAAATAGATGAAAAATCCAACAATAAAGAAGGCAAGAAAAAAAATTTTTAAAGACTTGTGCTTTACATGGATACATATCCTACCTCGTCGAGAATTCGCTCAGCTAAACGCTCAATTCGCAATATTCTGCCTACATAAGGTACAAAATTAACATGCCACTGGATATGATGAATCTTATCCAACTCAAATCCGTCATCAATTAGCACTGTTGATATTCTGGCGGCATTGAAACACGTAGCAGTAATAGCATCCAATCCAGAGGAACGTCTAAAATCTTCAATCGATTGCAATGATGAATCGCATCCGTACAGTTCAGCAATCTCCCTCACACTCCTCTAAGCATTGAAATAAAAAGGATGCAATCAGAATGAAGATCCTCCGAAAATAAATAGAACAAGAAAATCAACAACATTGGGATTGAAATAGTAAAAAAATAACTTAAGCTAAATAATGGGGACCTTGAAGCTAATGCTATGAGTGGCAAAGGACAAGGCATCAACACCGGTGGCTTCAGAAAAGCAACCGGCGAATGGCACGGTGGAGTCTAAAGCCACTATGTTGTGGGCGTGGGCATCCACCAGCTCCGCTTTGTCAACTGCTTCTCTTAATTTGGCAAAATCTTCCATTGTCTGTTTCCTCTACTCTGTAAACTGTTTGGTAGCAGCATGTACTATGTAGAGTATTTGAGCAGCTGACCAAGAAGAAGGAAGGAGACAACTGAAAGCGTTAGTCGCCGACTTGCGAGAACAAAGTCAACGGACTCAAAAGTTTATCGTTTGAATTCTTTAAAGGCGTAGAACCTCTATATGCTACCTTTATCTTTAAAATGGAAATAAAAAATAAAGTATACTTCTAAATAGTTCTCACTGTAAAGACTTTATTTTTTTTATTTTTTTTAGTGATATAAACAGTGCATCACCATATTTAAGGATGTACTATTCAAGTCTCTAAAATATTTAATTATAAAAAATGATAGAGATATGGATAAGGATGCTGCTGAAGTGAAATAATAAATTTTTAATGTGTATGAATAAGGTTGTGAGGAATATTATTTAATAGTATTTGAAATGTTATAGAGATAAGGATATGAATGCTATTGTGTAGTGTTGTAAAATAGTGATATGTATTATTTTATATTATTTTAGGGATAAAAAATGATGCATCTGATGTGATAAAAAAATAGAGTTTTGCCTCGCAAGACTCATGCAGGTTTCTTATACTCGCGCTTTCTATCCCTAAAATGAAGATAAAAAATAAAGTTTTGCCTCAAATAAACTTTCTACAATGAGAGGCTTTATCCCTATTTATTTTTAGGGATATGAGCAGTCATCCTCCCTACTTGTGGGGATGTCTTATTCACTTTTAAAACATATTTAATTGTTAAAAATTATAGGGATAGGGATAGGGATCTTCTTTGAGTGAAATAATAAATATTTAATGTGTATAAATAGGGTTGTGAGGTAGAATATGTATTATTTAATATTATTTGAAATGTTATAGGGATAAGGATATGGATCTTTGTTATAGAGGTTTTGAATTGAGATGTTGTAAAATAGGGATACGTATTATTTTATATTATTTTAGGGATAAAATTTGGGGACTCTGTTGGGAGTGCCCTGAATGCCCTAAGAATTTTGCCACCGTGATACTGTAGTTTAGGCATGTCGTGGTCAGGCCGGATTACTCGGGTTTAAGTTGTTGAACCAAATCTTATTTGCATTTGCATGTCAAACCAATGGGAGGAATCTTGTGTGCTATTTTCATATGTATCTTGTGTATTTTGAGATAGCTAAGTCAATAGGTTTTTTTTTTTCAGTTTTCCCTGGGAGTTGCATCTCCTTTTTTTACTTTTGGGAGTTAAATATCCTTCTTTTTGGTTCATTTTCCAATATACGGAGACTCACACTCTTTCCTCATAAACTACTATCTCTCTAAAAGCAGAACATATAGGAGATAGATAATTAACATTATATATCTAATACTGCTTCTCGTGTGGGCACATAAGAGGAAAGAGGCCAACACTGATTTGTTTTTTTAGTTTTTAGGAAGTGTGGCCTTTTAAGAAGAGAGAGCCCAACACTTTGTTTTTTTTTAATTGTCTTTGAGCGGGGTTTGAACTCGTGATCTTCCGCCCGATACTACGTAAACTACTATCTCTCCTAAGGCTTGAGCATAGGAGATAGATAATTAACATTATATATCTAATATTCCTGGCATCCGGTTTTCCTCATCTTGGGTTTTTCGTTATAGGGTTTTAATGAGGTGGGGGAAGTACATTGAGGACACGTGTATTTTCGGGGGAGGCCGGGAGGGCCCAAAACCTTGTACATCTTTCATTTTCTTAATAATTTTTTACAAGATTCCAAAATAAAAAAAGTTAAAATGTTTTTTTTGGAATTTGTGTTGATAAAGAAATGATTTGTGAGAGAAATCTAAGTAAAGTAGTATAATGAATAAAATAATGGTAAAAAATGTAATAAAGTAGATAAAGTGAAATGATAAGAGATGGTTTAATATTTTTTATTTGTAGTTGAAGATATGATTTGTGAGAAAATTGTAAAAATAATTGGTGATGTGATATTAAAAAACTATAAATAAAAAAAACCTAGCCAAAACCCCAAAACAAACAAGGGCCCAGTTTCTATACTGAATGGAAACTGTATGACTCCGATAAGGTCACATCGAGATATATTCTCTCACCACACAAGAACTTCCCACCAATCGCAAGGGAAATTTTTGGATGGTAAAAAAACTGTATTGGCTATTTATACTCGATTCGTAATTAAGGTTGAGTTTTTTTTATTTTTTTAATCACTTGTTTTAGTCGAGCTATTCAAATAATCAACCAAGCCGATCTCAATATTTGACATATCGTAATCAAATACACCGTGAATTAAACGATCCATATTAAATATTACATATTTATTCAATAAAATGTAAATTTATAAAATTATTGGTAAATAATATTTGTAAAATTTATTTATTAGTGGTCGGATCGAGAATTAACAGCTCCATCATGCCGTATTTTATAAATATTAAATGAATTTTAAAAAAATAATCAAACTTACAAGCTATATCAATGTTAAATTAATTGAGTTTCATTTTTCTTATTTAAGATATATTCGAGCTCGAGTCAAATTTCGAGCCAAATTATTTTGAAAACTAAAGAGTGTCGTTCAACTCGGTTACACCCAGAGCATTTGCTATGATCAAACCATTTGAGGTGATGCTTGCCATTTTTAATAATTTACTATATCAAACCATTGGTTAAGGTGAACTACTCAATTGCTCACCTCATCGCAGGCCCGTCCTAGGGCAGCCCGTCAAAATTTATAATTTATAGGCTCATTTTTTTATGTCGCTCATTATTCTAGTATACCCAAAAATAATTGTTATGTTATATTCTTCCATACAGTAAAAAGTCTTGCACTTTTTTTTGTAATGCGCTTGTGAATAAAAATATTTTGAATAATGATAATGTTACCAAATCATCTCGTGTTTTTCAATTGTTTATTGAATTGGTGCAACTTCTCTTTTTATACATAATAAATCATAATTTATTTTTATATTTATCATTTTTTTTAAGATGATAAATCGATCTCAATTACTAAATTTTGTATTGACTTGCATTGGCAACGGGTTTGTCTCAAATTTATAGCAAATGTTTGGACATTAACTAAATTCCTCTTAATTGTAATAAACATTATTAAGATAGATGCATCCAAAAAAAATAATAGTTAAAGGTTATGGAGGACTGTTTTTAATCTAAAATGAGAAAAGCAGATGAAAAAAAAGATAGTGGTTGAGAAAAAAAAACTACGACGTTATTATACGTGTGATGCTACGTGTGGTTGTAAAGAACGTGTAGTAACATATATAGTAATGTGAGCTGGCGTTTTGTCAACCACTATCTTTTTTTCTTTCTTTTTTTCATTTCAGTATCTTATTTTCATTATTTTACTCATGATTTTAAAAAAAAAAATATACATATATATGTGGTTTAAACTGCATATATACTTTATATTTTCATCATATTCAGTTGTAAATAATTTTTGTATCATTTATTAACGATCGACATGGTTAGTCATAAACATGAAGAATTATTAATTATGTTACAAGAGTAATATATGGAATTGTTTATTTGTTTAATGATAACCATTCATCACGAGCCTAAGTGAATTTTACTCTGTAATCAATAAGAATAGAAAATTTTCAGTATATTGTTCATAAGAAACTAATACATGGTTTGATTTAAGGCCGTTGTATCAACAACCGTAGTAAATCTATTGTGACACACACTTCATGATAGATTGTACTACTATTTTCTAAAGGTCTAATATCGATGTTGTGTCGCGACAATAGATTCGTTGTGATGTCACTAACAACAGTATTGATTTAATTATAAAAAAAAACAATGAGAAACATGTTGAGAGAAAACCATATGATATTATCATTTTTTTTTGTATTGATTTTTTTTGATATTATCAATTATACGTAACATCAAGAATAGTATAATTATATTTTAATAGTTATGAATAGACGTGAAATTTAATTAACTCCAAATATAAAAAGATCAATATAAGTGGTCAAAGTAATTTATGAATCTAAAATTCTTCATTATAAGCATCATAGTTTTATCATATTGAAAATAGATGGAGTGGTTTCTAAATTAAAAAATAGAGGAGGGAGTGAGAATAAAGGACAACAAAGGGGGGAAATGGGAACCATGACGGTGAAAATATAAATTGGGTGAGAAAAACAAATTCACCGTCGATAACCGCAAATCCAATGTTCACTGTGGTGGAACTGACTTCAAATTCAAATGACATGTCTAAATAAAGATGAGGACAAAAGAAACATTCTTTTGACAATACTTGTGGGTATTCTTTCTCTTCTCAGGATCTTTTGACATTGGTTTCGGTGTTCGCGCAATGTTTTTCTTGATCATAATAGCTAGCACCTCCCCCCGAGATCGGTTGAGAGGTATAAAATCTCGATCTTTCATATTTCCCTTCTTCCCGAGCCGATCCGTGATTGGTGCGGTCAACCGATCGAGCACGTTGGACTTTTCTTCTTCATTCCGATCCCTATGCTGACCCTTGGTCTGGCTTCGGGCATCGTTCCTCGAGTTGAGGCCAAGTGAAATGGTGTGCAGACGCACTGCCTCCTCACCTTGGCAAAACTTGTGGACTATGTTCACACATTCGTCCATATCACTGGGCATTTTCTTGGACAACTTGTCATATAATTTCATATTACGCAGACCTCCAACAAAGCGTTAACTGCGAGCGCATCACCGGGCGTTATGCACTTTCATGGCCTCGAGATTGAAGCGTCTCATAAAATCAATGGTCGATTCCCTTTTCTCTTGCTTGATGTTCATGAGGTGGGTTGCACTGAGGTGGAACTTCTTGTTCCCGATGAAAGCATCTCGAAATTTTTGTCCTAACTGTAGAAAACTGGAGATCGACGCGGGCCGTAGCTTATGGAACCACTCCCGAGCTCGACCTGTGAGCAACGTGTTGAAGGCACGACACTTCATGGCATCGTTTGCATTCCTCAGTCTCATCAACGATATATATCGATACAGATGGTCTTCGGGGTCTGTAGTACCATCATAAGGTTCCATCTTTAGTTGTTTGAATGACTAGGGCATCGTGTATATCTCTATCTCGGGACTAAATGGCGACTCGAGCCACTCTGTGACTGGTTCTTTCTCTACGATACGATTGAACTCGTTTCGAATACTATCCTCGACCTGCCGTAGTTGTTTTTCTTGTCCAGGACGTTTCTTTGCATTAGTCATGCTGACTTCCATTTCGTCTCCCTCACATTCTTCTTGAGGATCGATAGGCCTCTTCCCCCTGGCATTCTCAGCCTCCTTTCGACCCGGTGGGTCTAACAGATGTTCCGCAGGGGTGTTATACATTCCTTTTCCTATGAACGCTGAGGCCACCACTCTTTTGAGGGCGTCTTCGTCCAGAGACGCCAATTGGTCAGCCATATCCTGCAACTGCGGGGGAAGTTGAGGTCTGGGTGGTTCTGCAACTGCGGGTCTAGATCCGGTGGGGACTTCCTGAACCTGAGTTTGAACCCCTGCTGGATCCAAATCCGTGTGCTCTTCGACCTGCATATTCTTACTGTTCGTCGGTTTCTTTCTTGCTGGGGGTGCCATTGCGATATCTTTACCAACACACCGGTAGAAGGCCCTCCTTTTAGCGCCAAATGATGATGCTGAATAACGTACCACCGACAAATCAGGGCCACGTGTGATCTAAGGATGAGCTGTAGATGGATCGAACGGCTGTAACTATGTCAAAGATGGTGTTTTTGGTGTTTTATGGCTGAGTCCAAGCATGTATCTTGGATTGCCTACGTATCCTGTGTAAATGTCCAAGAATCAAGCCTTACGTAGTTCTTGGAATGATGTATTTATAGGCACATGTCCTCCTTCTGCCCTAAACATAGGGCGGTTTGGTCTAATGTCATAAATACCCTTTAATGGGCCTTGACCCCTTGTCCAAGTAACCAGATGGATGGTGGGCCTAGGAATCTGGACTGGAGGCCTTGGTCTCGACTCGATGCATACCGACGTGGGTGATCGAGGTAGGACACATGCAGAATCTGCCGGTTGCTGCGGTCTTTACTGGTATGTCTCGTATCCGATCCGATGTGGATAATTAATATAGACCTTTCCACATGCCAGCTGGACCAATCAGATGATTCCACGTTCAAGGGTGAAATCCCGTATCATCATGCTCAAAGTATTGAGTTGTTTATTTTGGACAAATTACTTTGTTCAGGTTTAATAACGCCAAACAAGTAAAACCGTATACCATGGGCACACCTTGCAACGTTCCGTTTTAATGATGTTGCAAATACGGTTTATTGTGAATAATTTATTAAAAACATTTGTTGGTTCTACCTACGAAAAAAATAGGCTTCGGGTTCGTTAACTAAAAACCCGGAAAAAAGGTTCTGCTGTTAAATAAAAAAAAGAAAAATTCTTCTAGCAATATTTTTTTTCAAATGTTGCTTCGGTTATTTAACTAAAATACGAAAGCAACGCCGCATGAAAGAGCGGATGTTTATTTACCTAGTTTATTCAATAAAATGTAAATTTATAAAATTATTAGTAAATAATATTTGTAAAATTTATTTATTAGTGGTCGGATCGAGAATTAACAGCTCCATCATGCCGTATTTTATAAATAGTAAATGAATTTTTAAAAATAATCAAACTTACAAGCTATATCAATGTTAAATTAATTGAGTTTCATTTTTCTTATATATATATATATATATATATATATATATATATATATATATATATATATATATATATATATATATATATCAATGTTAAACTTACAAGCTATATCAATGAAGAATCTTTCAGAGTTCACTTAAGATGGAGACAAATATTCATATTTTCATAACGTTTAAATATTGATGTTAATATGCTTTTTATGGTTTGTTGTGTTTTTATTAAATAGGTAATCAAATGTGACTGAAGATACGACATGTATCGGGATCAAGGTTGCCCGTGTAATCCTGGTTCATGTGCTCATTGTTTCTACAATGATGATGAGGAGGTATATATATGTCTTGATCAAGGAGATTTGAAATAAAAGAAATTTTTTATGGTTGGAAATAAGTCCAGCTACTTTCTTTTTCACCTAAATGTATGGTATTTTTCCTTTTTTCGGGGGGAGGGGGTGGGTGTTAGGGTGGTTGTATTTTTCATCAATTAACCTAAAACACGTGTTTTCACTTTTCTCATAAACGTAGTATTAATTCTCAAAAAAAAATGTAGTGTTAAAGTTTTTATGTCGTTTCTTTGGATTCAACACAAACCTGTTATGTAACCGTCTCTTAATTGTTGAGTATATTGGAATCAACTTGATGTTTAAATGTTCATCTATTTTTGTAAGTGATTAACATTCAGAAGTTGATTGCACCGGTGTACCATATCCATTCCAGGGCATGTCGCAAGTGAGGGCTTGGATGTTGTAGGATACTTTGGTGAAAAGATGATTCGGGGTAGGGTTTGGTAGTGGGGTGGAGGGCGGGCGGTGGTTAGGTACTTTGATAATTTGATGTATGTACATCATACCAATTGTTGCTTATATATTAATAATTTGTTGGATATATAATATTATTAATATACAATGATTTCATTTAATATATATTTGAGAATGTCAACATTCATCATATATTTACGTTGAATGTTTAAATTTATTATTTTTCATAAATTCACATAACTCCGTGCATGGCACGGGTTTTAGGCTAGTTTAAAATATATTCGAGCTCGAGTCAAATTTTGAGCCAAATTATTTTGAAAACTAAAGAGTGTCGTTCAACTCGGTTACACCCAGAGCATTTGCTATGATCAAACCATTTGAGGTGATGCTTGCCATTTTTAATAATTTACTATATCAAACCATTGGTTAAGGTGAACTACTCAATTGCTCACCTCATCGCAGGCCCGTCCTAGGGCAGCCCGTCAAAATTTATAATTTATAGGCTCATTTTTTTATGTCGCTCATTATTCTAGTATACCCAAAAATATTGTTATGTTATATTCTTCCATACAGTAAAAAGTCTTGCACTTCTTTTTGTAATGCGCTTGTGAATAATAATATTTTGAATAATGATAATGTTACCTAATCATCTCGTGTTTTTCGATTACTCAGTATTTATTGAATTGGTGCAACAAATTCTTTTTTTATACATAATAAATCATAATTTATTTTATATTTATCATTTTTTTTAAGATGATAAATCGATCTCAATTACTAAACTTTGTATTGACTTGCATTGGCAACGGGTTTGTCTCAAATTTATAGCAAATGTTTGGACATTAACTAAATTCCTCTTAATTGTAATAAACATTATTAAGATTGATGCATCCAAAAAAAATAAAAATATACATATATATGTGGTTTAAACTGCATATATACTTTATATTTTCATCATATTCGGTTGTAAATAATTTTTGTATCATTTATTAACGATCGATATGGTTAGTCATAAACATGAAGAATTATTAATTATGTAACAAGAGTAATATATGGAATTGTTTATTCGTTTAATGATAACCATTCATCACGAGCCTAAGTGAATTTTACTCTGTATTCAATAAGAATAGAAAATTTTCAGTATATTGTTCATAAGAGACTAATACATGGTTTGATTTAAGGCCGTTGTATCAACAACCGTAGTAAATCTATTGTGACACACACACTTCATGATAGATTGTACTACTATTTTCTAAAGGTCTAATATCGATGTTGTGTCGCGACAATAGATTCGTTGTGATGTCACTAACAACAGTATTGATTTAATTAAAAAAACAATGAGAAACATGTTGAGAGAAAACCATATGATATTATCATTTTTTTTTGTATTGATTTTTTTTGATATTATCAATTATACGTAACATCAAGAATAGTATAATTATATTTTAATAGTTTTGAATAGACGTGAAATTTAATTAACTCCATATATAAAATGATCAATATAAGTGGTCAAAGTAATTTATGAATCTAAAATTCTTCTGTTATAAGCATAGTAAAATTTATCAATGTTTAATTATCATATTGAAAATAGATGGAGTGGTTTCTAAATTAAAAAATAGAGGAGGGAGTGAGAATAAAGGACAACAAAGAGGGGAAATAGGAACCATGACGGTGAAAATATAAATTAGGTGAGAAAAACAAATTCACCGTTCATAACCGCAAATCCAATGTTCACTATGGTGGAACTGATTTCAAATTCAAATGACATTTCTAAATAAATATGAGGACAAAAGAAAAAATGCGGTTAAATTTTTTTCCATCTTTTGACAATCAGATTAAAAGATATATTTATTTTTATAATCGAATACGGACGAATTTAAATTACAATGAAATAATGACTCGTCTTTTTTTTCGCTTTACATGTTTTATTTTCAATTTGTCATTTTTAACGATAAAACCTAAAAAATATCCACGTGTGCATGGTATATTTTTTCATTTTTCCTCCAAAATCATATCATTAGGTTTTAAAAGTAATGATCATGGTATATGAAAAAAATAGATATGACCTAGTAGCTTGAAACCTTTGATTTAAATAAAAAAAGAAGAAGAAGAAGAGCAGCTTGGAACCTTCGAGCGGAGGCCCAAAGTTAGGTTTTAGCTTGGGTTAGCCCATTTTACTAATTTGACATGATTGAGATCCAAATAGTGTCGTATATATGACTTTCGGGTTATACCAATGTCATCGATAATGCTTTAAAATTAGGTTTGCTAATAAAGAATGTAGCCAATGTCATCTTATTATAATAACAAGTTAATTTTGATATCATACATATATTTAAATTGAACCTCACCCAAAGGGTCATCCACATTTCCGTTTTAAGGATTAATAGATGATTTTAATAGATTATGTAAAACGAAAATGTGACTATGTTATTGTGTATTTATATTTAAAATTCAAACCACATTGTGTGTAATCATCCACGCCAGTGTCACTGGTGTAAAATGGAGTATTATAGGGAAGAATAACTCATTTTATTGATCAAACATAAAAGCAGATTGGGACAGATTTTGTAGATATATTTATGTGATTTAACACTCAATAATAGAGGCAAATTACTTTCCATGAATTGACCGACTCAGCCAAGCTCTGCAATTCTGGCATTTACTCAAAATTAATGGAATACCCTCAAAAAAATAAAATTAATGGAATTATTATATATCGAGTATATATATATATATATTTATAATATACTCCTATGTCTGATGGCCATTATTCAAACACGTATGGCCACTCTATCTACACCAACAACGAAAAAAATTATTATTTATACCACAGTTATTGTGAATGTTTTCACATAATCAATCTAGTGAAAATCGATTCTACTGTTAAAAAGAATCGATTATGCAAAAGTTAATTCTATTATGATATACCGGTAAAGTCATTATGAGGTAAATAAAATGGATGGGAAAAAAATGCACAACATATTTTTTTCCACACAAAGAAGATACAGGATAAGTATTAGTTGTATGCATTCCTTCCCAACCTCACAAATGAACAATTTTTTTTTTCATTGAATGAAAAACAGCCATATCTAACATGATGAGACTAATAAGCAATATGACTTCAACTTGAATCCGATCAATTTGGATTACAATGACTGATGAATTTTTTGATCATCAAGAACTTTAAGCAAAAAATGTCTTCAACTTGTACTACTTCCGTCTCATAAAATGTGTCCACGTTTTATTATTCACGCAGATTAAAAAACTCAATTAATGTGTTGTGTTTTAATAGTAATAGACATATATATCCTTATCTCGTAATTAATGCTTGCTTTGGAATATATGAAATGAATATACAACAATAAATGTTAGGCTAGAGATATGTGTGAAAAAATAGCATTAAATGATGTATTGGTTTCTAAATTGACATTTTTTATGAGACAAAACTTTTTTCAAATACGGACACTTTTTATAGGACGGAGGTTGTACTATGTAAGGGGTTGCGTATGTGTTAGAAAAAATATTTAAAATAATTAATATAATTAAAATAATCTTATCAAATGCATCATAATAATTCTACTGTACACTACGTTCGATAAAAGGATGTGTAGAAAAGGTGTATTTTTTTAATTATTTTTTTTGTTTTGTTTGATGAATGAGTCATGTAGCACGCACTTCAAGTTCATTTTGTTATCTCATTAATTTGGTCTAGTCGCGATCCATATAGGCAGAAATACTTGTGTGGATAGGGATTTTGAGGTAAAATAACAGATGAAACGATCAGAACCACATAATTTAAAGACAAAATAAAACTGTATGGTGTATATGTTTTCAGTCCTGGAAAAAAAATATTTTATCCAATGATTGACCTGAAGCAATGAAGTTTTGCTTAGTCGACAACTACTCTGAGTATGATCACTATAAAAAGTAAAGAGATTATTTTATTTCCTTTTTTTTTGTGGTAGACCAAAAGTAATAAGAGTAGCCTTCAAAAAAAATAAAATTAAATAGTGTAATGAGAGTATGTGATATATCATAATTTAATTTTTTTGTTGTTAAGGTTACCTTTAATTGTGTAAATGTGGAAGTTTATATAGGTGTTGATGAGAGTTCACGATGAACTTTTCGAAATAACACGTAATGATCACCAATACATTATAGTAATATAATAATGTAAAGAAAAAAATAATGGGTTAAAAATAATAGTGGGGTGAATATAAATATATTTGTGCCCAAATATGAGTGTCTTAATTTAAATCATTTTACAATATCATTAAAGCATATATTCAATTTTTTTTTTCTTTCTCATCTTACATCTAATGTATATTCATTCAATCATGCTTACCTATTTCTTAGTTAATTTATTATTGTGTGTCAAATGATTACTATAAATCCATGGTATTTTACAATTCAAAAATGATTAAGGTACCGAGAAATGGCACATCCCATCCCCCGATTGCTTATTTGTATGGGCCAAAATTTTTGTATTTCTTTTTCTTTTATTTTTTTAAAGGAATTGTTTGACTAATATTGATTCTGTGCATGTTTTCGGTGAAAATGGGTGGTGCCTAAATCACCTTTGTTTACAATTATAGATTCTTCGTTACACAATTAAAATATGAACATTTTTTTACACATCAGACTAATCTAACTAATTTAAATAAAAAAAACACTGACTATTTTGATTTAATTTGAATTAGGTGTTAGGCATTCTTCATACTTAATACCGATTAAAAAGTATATTCAATAATTTATAACTAAAATTAAGTAATGAAAACATTCAACATTCTGCTTTAAATCTGATCAGAGTCACCTGAATGTGAAGACATATAAATTCAAGAACAAAAGTGAAAACAAAAATAATGTGTAATAAAGGCAAAATTCCTTTATATGTCATTCGTAGTTTCTTAGGGTTGTTTATATAGAGGATGTCTCATCTCAATCCTTGTCCTGCAAGGAGTTGTATTTAATATTATTATTAATATTATTTCCCTAAGGATTAATACATGTAAATCCCTATGATTTTAGGGATAATTATGGATACATTAAAAATCAGTGTTAATGGGTAGAGAATCCTTAGGATCTTCCCATAATTATCTTATAAGCACGTGGGCTAACTATCATATAAAGGAGGCTTTGGCCGACCTGCGTCGATCCCCCCAGGCCGCCTTGGCCCAAACTATACTAGCCCAGCTCTGCTGCGACCTAGTCGACCCGTGGTGGTCGGGAGAGCGGGGCCGATCTCCCACCTGGGGTTAGGATCTGCCCTTAGGCCTGAAGTGAGGCACGTGGCCCTTAATGTTATAGTTGTTATGTCTTCATTTAATGGTTGACCAATATATAGATGACACGTGGCGAAGGCTAGTCCGACCCTCGTCATAAGCCCCCCAGATCTAACTGAACTACTTGTTGTGAGGTCGGATCTGTTATAGGTGTTGTTCGGTCACCGCTCATCTGTGACTTGTAGTATAATTTTACAATGACCTCTGTGCCAGGTGGCGAGTTATTGTCATGACGCCACCACCCGTGCTCCACGCGTCTTACGAGGTGGAACGGTTTTTGAGAACGTGTTTGCGCCTCATAACCTCGTCGAATAAATTGTCCGATCAACAGTTGGCTGATACCGGCCTTATGGCCATAAAATAGGTAAGTCGCGCTTCTTCAATGGTGCTTTGGAGGTTTTCCTTACAATTTTTTCGGCTGTCTGCTCATTTGATATGCTCTTCCAGCCCTCCAGTATGCCATGCAATAACTTAATAGTTTTTGGATGGTATACTCAATCTAAAGCATTTGCCTTAGTTTTTTTTATGCTCCGATGTCCATCCTGCGGATTCAAACGGTTTATCCTTTGTAAATTTTATAGAACCTGACATGCAGAGCTCGGTTGGTCCGTTCTACGGACTTAATTAGTTCATCCTTTGGGAACTTAGAGCCTGGCCTGCAGAGCTCGGTTGGTCCTTCCTGCGGACTTAATTAGTTCATCATTTGTGAACTTAGAAATTACACTGAGTCCGTCCTGCAGATTTAATTAGTTTGTCTTTTGTAAACTTTCTGAGTCTAACCTGCGGGCCTCAGTTAAAATTTATTTGTCCTGCAGACTTGAGAAGTTTTCCCTTTGCAAACTTTCTGAGTCTGACCTGCAGTACTCAGTTCGAAATATCTGACCAGCAGATTTGGGAAGTTTGAACTTTTGCAAACTTGATCAAAGCCATCACGTATAATGAAAAAGATATTTTCTATGGAAATAATATGAGTGTGATAACACAGAGTAGCAAAATTAAAACTGAAAAAATTAAGCCATTTAATAAAGTTTGGAACATGTCCTAGGCGCGTAATTTGCAGAGGTTGTTGGCATGCCAACTTCGTGGAATGGTCTTGCCATTATGGAGTTGCGAGCTCGAATATGAAGAGCTGAAGAGCTCGTATCTGGAGCGCTGAAGAGCTCGTATATGGTTCTAAGCCGAGCTCGGTATTTGCTCGAAAAAGCTCCAAATATGATGCCGAGGCCGAGCTCGGTCTTATATAATATGATGCCGAGGCCGAGCTCGGTCTTATAAAAGATTTGCTCGAAAGAGCTCCAAATATGATGTCGAGCCTAGCTCGGTCTTATATAATATAATGCCGAGGCCGAGCTCGGTCTTATAAAAGATTTGCTCGTGAGAGCTCCAAATATGATGCCGAGGCCGAGCTCGGTCTTATAAAAGATTTGCTCGAAAGAGCTCCAAATATGATGCCGAGGCCGAGCTCGGTCTTATATAATATGCTGCCGAGGCCGAGCTCGGTCTTATAAAAGATTTGCTCGAAAGAGTTCCAAATATGATGCCGAGCCGAGCTCGGTCTTATAAAATATTTGCTCGCAAGTGCTCCAAATATGATGCCGAGCCGAGCTCGGTCTTATATAATATGATGCCGAGGCCGAGCTCGGTCTTATAAAAGATTTGCTCGAAAGAGCTCCAAATATGATGCCGAGGCCGAGCTCGGTCTTATAAAAGATTTACTCATTTAAGTTGTAGAAACGGGAATAAATGCCAATAAGAGTTTGTACCTGGAGATTTCATATTTGCATAGCTCGGTAGCTCATACGGGGCGAGCTCATGTTGCGTGAGCTCATTCGGTGGAACTCATTATGGCCGAGCTTCGGAGATTTGGATGAAGATCTTGGAGATCTTGGGTGAAGAAATTTCACAGCTTTTCTTGGTGATACATCAGCATCTTTCCGGCGACGATCGGTCATCGGTCTCCGATCGGCACAAATTTTGGAGGGCTTGTTCGTCCCTCTCTCTTCTTCGATGTGAACGGTGAGGTATTTCTTTCGACGGTTCAATCTCTCGGGAATAAGCCGCCGATCCGCGGTAACTTTGTCCGTAATCTGCGCTGTGTTTTGGTGGCATCAAAGAACTTCTTTGCCACGATCGGGGAATCAAACGAACTCTGATTGGACTAAAATTTTGAAGGCTTGTTCGGTCCTAATATTTCTTGAATCTGACTGGTGGAATTGTTCTTCCAACGGCTCAATTGGCGGCAAAAGGCTGCCTACTTGTCTGCTGACAATTAGGGTTATGCTATGTCTTTACGATACAACAACAATTTTTTGGCGACGATCGGGCACTCAAAATAACTCCGATAGGCATGAAATTTGGAGGGCTTGTTCGTCCCTCCTTATCCTTGAATCTGAATGATGGAAATCTTGTTCCAAAACGGTTCAATTGTCGGGAAAATTCAGCCGACTTGGAACCTGCAGATTAGGGTTTTTCTGCTTTATTCTACGTAACTGCAACTTTTCGGCGATGATCTGGCATCGAAACCTATTCTGATCGGCATGAAATTTGGAGGGTTTGTTCGTCCCTCCCTATTCTTCAATCTGAACGGTTGAATTCTGGTTTCAACGGTTCAATTTTCGGCAATCAACCACCTATTAGACTGCGTTTTTGCCATTAACTTGATCACGAACCACCTCAATCCATTACCGATAGAAAGCCCTCCTTCTAGCGTCAATTGACGATGCTGGATCTCATCTAGTAATAATCCGGGCCGTTTAATCTAGGGTAATATGAACGAGGGATGGTTTTTTGGGTGATTTTTAGACTGAGCTTGAGAGTCTCTTTCAAGTTGCCTACGTATCCTGTTATGTTTCAGGAATCAAGTCATTCGTGGTTCCTTAGGGTTGTTTATATAGAGGATGTCTCATCTCAATCCTTGTCCTGCAAGGAGTTGTATTTAATATTATTATTAATATTATTTCCCTAAGGATTAATACATGTAAATCCCTATGATTTTAGGGATAATTATGGATACATTAAAAATTAGAGTTAATGGGTAAAGGATCCTTAGGATCTTCCCATAATTATCTTATAAGCACGTGGGCTAACTATCATATAAATGAGGTTTTGGCCGACCTGCGTCGATCCCCCCAGGCCGCCTTGGCCCAAACTATACTGGACCAGCTCTGCTGCGACCTAGTCGACCCGTGGTGGTCGGGAGAGCGGGGCCGATCTCCCACCTGGGGTTAGGATCTGCCCTTAGGCCTGAAGTGGGGCACGTGGCCCTTAATGTTATAGTTGTTATGTCTTCATTTAATGGTTGACCAATATATAGATGACACGTGGCGAAGGCTAGTCCGACCCTCGTCAAATTTCTTTTCTATTTTTTTTTTGCATAGTGCTCGTGTCATACTTCCAAGTAATTGCACTCCACCTCAATAATTTTTTAAATAATTTTTTTCCCAACAATATTAGTTTGCACCATGCACAGTCCTCACTCCCCAACCCATATTTATTTATTTATATTTCTAATCAAAGAGAAAAATAAATTTTTTGCCATTGTTGCCGAAACAAGGGGGAAAAAAATTGGGTCGAGCTGCATCTATGTCAATTTTAGCCTAGATTTTTTGGTGTTATTTATTATTAATTAATTGTGGAAATATATCACTCAGCAGTCTGCTGAGGCTCAGCAGGGTGATCGGCAGACTGCTGATCCTCATGATCACAGCAGACTATGTCGTGCATAACTTTATTTGTACACTTTATTTATTTGTAAAAGACATATTAATTGTGATACATATAAACAATTAATATGTCAAACTCTAGTTTACTTTATGTCATGACATAGACATAGATTGTACTTTTACTTTTTGCTTTTGTGCCGCCCACATCTACATACTCAGTGTGGCGCCTAGCTAGCTAGTCTCTCTCCAAATTGTATCTATTTATACTCCTTCATTATCAATGAATAAAAGATAAGTTGAAGTTTACTCTTGTGTTAACACATTCTCAAACTCTCTTCATGGTATCAGAGACTTACTGAGTTCTAAAATCCGCTGCAAAACTCAGTTCCTTTTCAGAAAAATGTCAACATTATCTGAAGTTTCATCTTCTTGATGAGACTCACAAACGCCTCAAATGATCGGGATAATCGAACACTCTTCTTTACAAATCATAAACTTGATGGTAACAATTACTTGCTATGGTCAAGGTCTATGAAAATGTATATCTCCGGCCAGGCAAGATGGGATATCTGTTTGGTTCCAAACTGTCCTCGCTGGCCCGACCCCAAGTTTGAAGCATGGGACACGAAAATAACCAAGTCATGACCATCCTCACGAGGTCTATGACAAAAGAGATCGATGAGAACTTCATGATGTATGACAACTCGCTAAGGAAATGCAGGACAATGCCGAGACCTTTACTCAAAAGGACAATACATCCAAGTCTATGTACTCGGCTCAGATTCAAAATTGCGAGACAAGGGGATATGTCTCAGAACTCAATACTTTAATCAACTATCTAAGGCATGGCAACACCTAGATATGTTGGAAACTCACCCTGGAATGATGTTAAAGATGCCGCACTCTTTAAAGACATTATTGAGAAAAGAGAGTATTTAAATTCCTTACGGATCAATCCTACTCTTGATGATGTCGAGGTAGAATTCTTGCTACTAAACCTCTTCCAAATCTCAAATCCATGTTTGCCGAGGTCAAACATGAGGAAAGCAAGGAGGAAAGTGATCTTCTTCGAACTTCCTCGCCGACAACCCTCATCAAGGTACGCCTGCTAAAGGTTAATGAGACTTACAGAAGCTCTTGAGAAAGTGGAAGGCGTTTCGTGATCACCGCAAACGCACAAATCACACCAAGGACAATTGTTGGAAGCTACATGGCAAACCTAACCCTCTAAAACCTCAAAACCAACCAGGGAAAGTCAAGGCAAACTTGTCGGTGAAGAGAGAGAATGACAAGAAGTCAATGCTCGCTTCTTGCATTTAAAGCCTTTATTGCTCAAAGATCGTGAAGGTAGCTCTCCTACTTGAAATGGCCACTCATGCTAAAACAGTATATTTTACTCACCTCTTAGTAATGAGACTTGGATTGTTGATTCTGGCGTCTTCCCATATGACTGTAATAAAAACCTTATTACCCAATATATGCCATGCAACCAAATTCACGAATTAAGATCTATTGATGGTTCTGCTTCTTATGCAAAAGGTGTTGGGAAGGTTAAACTTACTAATCGAGATATATCTACTGAGAATGTCCTGTTTGTTCCAAAGTTAGATCAGTAACCTTATATCTCACAAGAACTCACTAAAGATCTCGAATTGATTTGTTGTTTTTAATAAGAATCGAGTGCACATTCCAGATCCTTCTTCTCGAGAAGTGATTGGTCAAGCTAAACCACGCTTTCGATTGTTTGTGATCAACCTGCTGAAAGGCAGAAGACGTAAGATCGAAGACGAGACTGCCTCAAGAAATGCACTCAAAAACTTGACAATATCATGTTATGGCATTATAGACTAGGACATCCAAGTTTTGGTTATTTAAAGTCTTTAATTCTGAATTGTTTAAAGGATGTAATCTTAATGATCTTCAATGTGATATTTGTCAATTTGCTAAACTCACCAAATCATGTATGCTAAGTTACCTCACTTGCCATCTTCCCTTTCACCCTAATTCACAGTGATGTATGGGGACCTCAAGAGTGAAAAGTATAACAGAAAAAAGGTGGTTTGTAACCTTCATTGATGATCATACCGAAACACTTGGTTGTTCCTAATGAAAGACAAATCAAGTTGGACCTATCTTCCAAGAATTTTATCATATGGTCTCCACCCAATTTGATACTAAGATCAAGATCTTAAAGATCGATAATGCTCTGAATACTATGAGTCTAACCTCGGTAACTTCTTGACTAACAGAGGAATTGTTCATATCGGTGAGTTGTGTGGAAACACCTCAACAGAATGGGGTTCTTTGAAAGAAAGAACAGGCATCTGGCTGGAAATGGCCAGATCAATCATGTTCACTACACATGTTCCTAAATACATGTGGGGTGAAGCTATATTGATCGCAACATATTTAATCAACAGACTTCCCAAAGCAGAGTGTTAGGTTTCAAAACTCCTCTCCAAACCTGCCGACCACACACTCCTGCTCTCATCTTATTACCCAATTGCCTCCAAAGATCTTTGGTTGTACTTGTGTTTGTTTATATCCATGCTCAACACAGTATAAACTTGATCCTAAAGCTCATAAGTGCATTTTCCTTGGATATGCACAGACAGAAAGGTTACAAGTGTTACTCTCCTACTGAAAAGAAATTTTACAATTCTATGGATGTGAAATTCTTTGAAAGGACTCCATATTACAAAGAAACCTCTTGAGCCGATCATCGATGGAAATCGATTGAGATTGAACTAAGTCCGTTCCTCAAAGAAACCATTTACCCTCAAGCAGAGTCCTAACCCACAAGCAGACTCATAACCTTCAAAGATCCTGCGGATACTCACATTATCGACCCTCGCCAGCTCATCGACCCAAAGCCTCAGCTGCTTGAACTGAACCTCGGCAGACTCTCTTTGTTGAGAATATTTTGCATCATTTAAACAAAAGAAAATTTATAAACCCTAACTTAGATGCAAAACTAACTCCTAACCGCCAAACACCAGGTAGTTGATAGTATAGCGAGATAAGTAAGGGTCGATCCACGAGGAATGGGATGTTGAATCTAATTTCATTAATCTTTCCAATTGTTACTACTAGTTATTACTAAACCTAAATCAAAGAGGAGAATAATGCAGACAGAGGATTTTTAGTCCAAAGCCAGGAAACACATAACTAAGAACAAACAAACAAAAAAATCACGAGAAGATAAAACAAATTCTAAAGCTAAGGAAAACATAAAACGACTCTAAACTAAGGAAACATGAAATCAAACAATGCGCAAAACCATGTAATTTCAATCCTAGTTCACCTCATGATCTTAACTCGAATTGTGGTTTCACCTTACAAAGGTATGAATCCTACTTTCGTAGTAATTCGCCTATCAATCTCATCATCTTTCGATCTATAGAGATTAACGCATACAAAACAAGGTGTAAGATCTTTCAATCTAATAACCTAGATAATCAACCTATCAACTTTCGTTATGTCAAGGTTAAAAATCACATCTTTTCTATGGTGATCTAGCCTAACAACGATTCTCATCACGTCGAGACAACGATTAGCAACCAATCTTTCGATCTAGTCACACAATAGCATGATAATTGCATAGAAAAGATACAAAACGAATCATAAATCATGAAGATAAAACAGGGACTGAATTAATTGCAGAACAAACTCACAGGGTTTGATACAATAGTTTGAGCTCCATGAATCAACAAGCAAAACAAAGGAAAGAAGCCTAATCTAACCCCGGATCACCCGAGCATAAGGCTCGGGTGACCGGCCTTGAAAGCTCCCGGAAAAGACTGCGGCTGCTCTGAGTGTTTTCTGATGTAAAAATGTCGAATCCTCAATGGGTTTGGGATCTGCTGGTATTTATAGGAAATCGATGGCGAGATCTTGAACGCCGATTTGAGTTTGAACTCCGCCAGGCATGTAAAACGCCGATTCGGGCTGTGAACGCCGATTCCAAATCTTCGAGCTCTCGATCGCTTTATGCTCCTCTGAACGCGCCGATTCTATCATCAAACGCCAGTTTGGGCTTCCAAACTCCGATTTCACTGTCTTGAGTGATCCGATGATTCTGTGTCCAGATCTCTTAACAAGCCATCCTTATCTTTTGCAACAAACCTTATCTCTTGCATATTCTAGATGATTCATGACTTGTCCTCCTTGATCTTATCATTTTGCCACTTGTCACTTCCAAGCTTGAACACTTGTAGGCTCCTAAATAATGATCAAATGATACCAAAATGTAATATAATTCCAAATTAACAATAAATCATCAATTAAATCACATAATTTGTTACATTTTGAAGTTTACTCATTAAAAATATCATTTGCTCAATATTTAAATATAAGGCTCGATTTCTATGAAAATAATACGAATATAGGGGAATTTTATATAAAATATATCGTTATAAATCATACAATTTGACCCTTAACAACACCCCCACACTTAAACTTTTGTTCGTCCCGAACAAAACAATACATAAGCATCGCTCGAGACAAATAAACATCTTAGCAAATATAAAACATATTCAATACTTTAGAGGTTCACCCAAGTGTGTGTGTGCATAGCCATAATAAATTTCCACCCAATCCACACTTGAAATTGATTCAAGCAAAACTAGCTAATACCCCCTCGTAGACTAGCAATAAATGACACTCATAAGATGCACCCTACAAACGTGACATATCCCGAAAAGAATGATAGATTGAATCTAGGACCTTTCTGAAATACTCAAAGGATAGTCCCTACAGCATATCTATCAATTTATACTGGGGATAAGATATACGCAAACTGAGTCTTATATTCAATTCATACCAATATCTTAGTTGATTTAACTTATTCACTTAAACACACATTAGAATGAGCTATTGCCCTCATAGCAGAATATGACATTTCGAGATAATACCCTACCTTACTCCAATCATAAGGCAGCTCTTTCTAGCTGTCGTGAGCTTTTAGTCATCATGGTGGAATAGGACATTTCGAGATAATCCCCTATCGCACTCAAATCATCGACTAGCTTTCGACACACACAAATAATTCAATTAAATCAACTTTTATTCGACATTAGCTACACTTACTTATCACATTCAAACTTAAGATATTCACAAGATGACATACTTGGATCTAGATACAAACTATCATAATTATCACGATATATACGTAGCACTAAGCACACACATGACTTATAAGAAAATCAAAAATCACTAATCCAAACGGGTATAACTTTATAAAAGCTCATCATCTACTATGGCACGTGAAAAATAGGTTGGGTGAAACATCTAAATTACTAAATATGCAATATAAAGCATCAATGATATAAACTCAAACAAAGACATGCATTTGTTCACTCGGGACAAAAACAAAAATTTTGAAAAATTTAGCATTTTTCATAGAAATATGACTAATATGGCAAAAGAGTGTAGATACTAATCCCTTCCCCCCACACTTAGATTGCAACTTGTCCTCAAGTTGTACAGAAATAAAAAGTTTAGGAACTTAGCTGATTGTATTTCCAAGCTGGCAATTCTGGAAAGAACCCCTGAAGTTTCAAAATTGCTTGACTATCCTTGGAAATGTGGAGCATCACAGATCCAAGTAAGCTTGAATAGATCAGTAGACTTGTGGAGCATCACAGGAATACTGACATCGACGTGAAAGCGCACACAAATTTATCAAAAGTGTCCTGCATACTTGATCGAGTGCAAAAAGAGTCTACGGGGAAAAAGAATTATACATTGAAAACACAAGGAGAATAAAGCATAGAGATGTTTCAGACAAGCTCGAGATAAGGATGTAACATATACATGGACATTGCAAAATAGTAGGCTAGGTGCAACAACATTACAATGCAAACTACATGATATGTAATCCTAATAAAAGAAAATAAAAGGCTCAGCCGAGCAGTGTTGTGAAGACAACCCTACAAAGGACTACGGCCCTTAAAGAAAAGAAAACAATGCAACTAGATGACATGCAACTAAATGAGATGCACAAATAAAAGAAAATAAAAGGAAGAAAACTAGCCCTTAATTTGCAACATGACATGTATAAAATAAACGTCTACCAAGTAATGATAGCTTATGATAAACGACAATTTTATTCATTACATGTAATGCAGACGCGCTTTAAGACTCATCAAAGGTGATAGCATTATGGAAAACCAACGATCGGTATATTAAATGATATAACTCATATGGAAAAGGGCGTAGCATACGGGAACCGACAGTAGCTACCCATATGAGTTATAAAAACAACAAGAAAGCACATAAGTCTCAAAGCTTAAAAGATTCATCACAGCGGTGTGTAGCATACGAAACCGACATTAGCTACTAAATAACAATAAAACGATTTTATAGCATACGATAACCGACATTCACTATAACATGCCTAGATGAATCAAGTATATTATCCATTAGATTCAATTATTTAACATGGATCCGTAGATGGAACGATGTAAACATGCAAGTTCAGATCATCTACGTAACAACAATTAGCCACAGAAGCTCAAATTAAAGTATCCATATCAAATAAAGCATCAAAAATCAAGTTAAGAGAAATTCTGGAACCTGGACGCAATGTTGGACGCCCGTCCAACCCTTTGAACGTGCGTTCTGAATGTCAAACGGGCGGTTTCCTGGAATTTGGCACTGGACGGCCGTTTGACCATCAACCGGGCGTTCATCTGCAGGTTGTGACCTGGACGGGCGTTCACTATGCTTGGACGCCCGTCCAAGCATCGAATTTGGACAATATGCAGGAGAAACACAGCCTGCCTTCACTAGCTCAACAGATTATCAATCCAAAACCAACTATACATCATATACACACTACACAAAGAAATTTCATCAAATTTTAGCACAGAGGATTAGATTGGAAAACATATAATTCACGTTTCATAAATTGAGTAAAAAACTTTTGCACATTCTTAACCCAACGGTTATCGAAACACGGCAAAAATAAAAACTCTCAATTCAATTAACGCTACTTTTATTGAAAGAAAAATAAATCGTAACAAAATAGAAGAATTAACTCAAGTAGATCCAACAAAACACCGATTCCCCGGCAACGGCGCCACTTTTGTTGAGAATATTTTGCATCATTTAAACAAAAGAAAATTTATAAACCCTAACTTAGATGCAAAACTAACTCCTAACCGCCAAACACCGTGTAGTTGATAGTATAGCGAGATAAGTAAGGGTCGATCCACGAGGAATTGGGATGTTGAATCTAATTTCATTAATCTTTCCAATTGTTACTACTAGTTATTACTAAACCTAAATCAAGAGGAGAATAATGCTGACAGAGGATTTTTAGTCCAAAGCCGTGAAACACATAACTAAGAACAAACAAACAAAAATCACGAGAAGATAAAACAGTCCTAAAGCTAAGGAAAACATAAAACGACTCCAAACTAAGGAAACATGAAATCAAACAATGCATAAACCATGTAATTTCAATCTAGTTCACCTCATGATCTTAACTCGAATTGTGGTTTCACCTTACAAAGGTATGAATCCTACTTTCGTAGTAATTCGCCTATCAATCTCATCATCTTTCGATCTATAGAGATTAACGCATACAAAACAAGGTGTAAGATCTTTCAATCTAATAACCTAGATAATCAACCTATCAACTTTCGTTATGTCAAGGTTAAAAATCACATCTTTTCTATGGTGATCTAGCCTAACAACGATTCTCATCACGTCAGACAACAGTTAGCAACCAATCTTTCGATCTAGTCACACAATAGCATGATAATTGCATAGAAAAGATACACAACGAATCATAAATCATGAAGATAAAACAGGGACTGAATTAATTGCAGAACAAACTCACAGGGTTTGATACAATAGTTTGAGCTCCATGAATCAACAAGCAAAACAAAGGAAAGAAGCCTAATCTAACCCCGGATCACCCGAGCATAAGGCTCGGGTGACCGGCCTTGAAAGCTCCCGGAAAAGACTGCGGCTGCTCTGAGTGTTTTCTGATGTAAAAATGTCGAATCCTCAATGGGTTTGGGATCTGCTGGTATTTATAGGAAATCAGTGGCAGAGATCTTGAACGCCAGTTTCAGAGTTTGAACTCCAGTTCAGGCATGTAGAACGCCGATTACGGCCGTGGAACGCCGATTCAAACTGCTTTCTGAGCTCTCGATCTTGCTTTATGCTCCTCTCAGAACGCCAGCTTATCATCAAACGCCGCTTGGGCTTCCAAACTCCGATTTCACACTGTCTTTGAGTGATCCGATGATTCTGTGTCCTTATCTCTTAACAAACCATCCTTATCTTTTGCAACAAACCTTATCTCTTGCATATTCTAGATGATTCATGACTTGTCCTCCTTGATCTTATCCTTTTGCCACTTGTCACTTCCAAGCTTGAACACTTGTAGGCTCCTAAATAATGATCAAATGATACCAAAATGTAATATAATTCCAAATTAACAATAAATCATCAATTAAATCACATAATTTGTTACATTTTGAAGTTTACTCATTAAAAATATCATTTGCTCAATATTTAAATATAAGGCTCGATTTCTATGAAAATAATACGAATATAGGGGAATTTTATATAAAATATATCGTTATAAATCATACAATTTGACCCTTAACACTCTCTCGAACGTGAGTCCATTGGACCTCGGCTTTATTGACTCTCGGATCTCATTGAAGTGGATGATGAGACTATTGCTCTAAGGAAAGGAAAAGATCATGCACTCGATCATTCTATTCATTCTTATTTATCTTATGATCGCTTGTCTCTGTCTTTGCCATGTTTACACAGACTGGACTCTCACTCTATCCCTAGAAATATTCGGGAGGCCCTTCAAAATGATAAGTGGAAGGTCAGCTTTAAAACAGAGATGATCGCCTCCGGATAATCATACTTGGGATCTCACAACTCTTCCAAAAGGCAAGAAGACATTCACCGCAAATGGTTATTCACTATCAAATACACTGCGATGGCACTATTGACAAGTACAAAGCCAGACTAGGGGATTCACTCAAACTTATGGCATTGACTATAAAGAAACTTTTGCACCAGTGGCAAAGCTCAACACTGTCAGGGTACTAATTTCTCTAGCTGTCCAACTTGACTGGCCTCTTCATCAATTGGACATCAAAAATGCTTTTCTAAATGGGGACCTTACTGAGGAGGTTTATATGACTATACCTCCTGGTTTTATCAATCCTCATACTCAAGGCAAGGTGTGCAAACTGAGGAAATCTCTATATGGCCTGAAGCAATCACCAAGGGCATGGTTTGGAAAATTAACAACTGTGGTCAAAGCTGCTGGATATCACCAATGCAATTCTGATCACACTATGTTCATCAAGACAACCAACCAGAAGAGGTCTATTCTTATTGTCTATGTGGATGATATCATCCTTTACTGGAGATGACCCTGCTGAGATCCAACACTTGAAAGAATTGCTGGCAAAGGTATTTCAGGTTAAAGACTTGGGTTTACTTAAGTATTTTCTTGGCATGGAAGTAGCTAGAAACATCAAAGGAATCTCAGTCTCCCAAAGGAAATATGTACTTGGACTCTTTGAAGGAAATCGGCATCTTTGGGGTGCAAACTCTTCAGTATCCCCAGTAGACCCCAGGTCATACCTACTACATGGTGACATTCTTTGTAAGAAAGAAACAATATCAAAGACTTGTAGGAAACTCATCTACCTATCCCATACAAGACCGGATATTGCATATGGTGTCGATCACAGTTAGCTTGCTTCATGCATTGCCTCTTGAGCAACATTGGGATGCATGAATAGAATCTGCGGTATTTGAAGTCCACTCCTGGCCAAGGGTTGCACTTCACCAAGTCCATTTGCGATAGATCCATCAAGGTCTATATCTCGATGTTTGATTGGGTTTGGATGCCACATAGATAGAAGGTCTACCACAGGCTATTGTTCCTATGTATGGGGCAATCTTGTTACTTGGAGGAGCAAGAAACAACCTCATCGTGTCTCAGAAGCGATCTTGAAGTTTCAACTCGTGGCACTTGTTTTAGGCATTTGTGAAGCTCTTTGGCTCAAAAGAGTACTTCATCGAACTTCAAAGAACCTATTCAAAGAACCTATCACACTCTGTTGTGATAATAACTCAAAGACTATGCATGGCAGAGTATCCACCCATCATGACAAAACAAAACATGTGGACATTGATGACACTTTACGAAGGAGAAGATTGATGCCAAGATTATTCAACTCCAAAGATGTTCCCTCGTAAGATCAAAATGCCGATATTCTTACCAAGGCTATTCCACCTCTTACGCTCAAATAGACTAAGTAGCAAACTTGGTTTGCATCAATATATCAGACCAGTTGAGGGGGTGTGAAATATATCACTCAATGATCTGCGAGGCTCAAGCAGGTGATCGGCGATCGCCGATCCTCATGATCACAAAGAGACTATGTCAGGCATAACTTTATTTGTACACTTTATTTATTTGTAAAAGACATATTAATTGTGATACATATAAACAATTAATATGTCAAACTCTAGTTTACTTTATGTCATAGACATAGACATAGATTGTACTTTTACTTTTTGCTTTTGTGCCGCCCACATCTACATACTCAAGTGGCATACTAGCTAGCTAGTCTCTCTCCAAATTGTATCTATTTATACTCCTTCATTATCAATGAATAAAAGACAAGTTGAAGTTTACTCTTGTGTTAACACATTCTCAAACTCTCTTCATTAATTAATAAGTAATTTTACATAAAACAACTCATCTTTTCGTTTGGCATTCAGTCTGTATCCATTTTTTGTTCAAATGCAATGAGACAGATCATGCAGCGATCAACAATTAGAGGTTTTGCAAAAACAATGAGACAGATCATGGAGCTATCAACAATTGGATGCCGATGTTGGAAAAAAAAAACTAATGGACTCCGAAAAGCCGAGAAATAAGTGCGTCGGAGTGGAGATGCCCTCCAAATATCACAACTATGGACTTCGATAAAGGCACCGGGGTAGAGATGCTCTCCAAAATCACTATTGGACTTCGGACAAAGCATCCGGGGTGGAGATGCCCTCCAAAATCACTAATGGACTTCGGAAAAGGCATCCGGAGTGGAGATGTCCTCCAAAAATACCACAACTATGGACTTCGGAAGAATCATCGGCGTGGAGATGCCCTCCGAAACACAACAACTAATGAACTCCGGAAGAACAGCCGTTGTGGAGATGCCCTCCAAAATATGCAAAGACAAACTCGGCCTCCGAACCCGGCCTCGTTTGAGGGAGGGTATTAGAAGATAATCTCAACAGACAGGATGAATGTCAAACAAAGAAAAAAAAGAAAGATAAAGCTGATATAGATAGGAATTATTTTTAAATAAAAGATTAGTTATTTGTTTTGAATTTAAGTTAGGTTTAGATAATCATTTATCATTTCTTTTATTTATTTGAATTGTATTTATCTTTGACTTCTCTCCTATATAAAGAGAAGTGGTGAAATCATTTTTAATCAATTCAATAAAACAGTTGTTCAGAGTTTCCGTCTGTGTATTCTGATTTTCTTCAATATCCCTCCCTAAACTTCCCAGACACCTTATGAACAAGGCGTTTATATTCTCTCTAATACAATATATGGACAAACTCCTACGCATTGATTCCGCTATGGCCGAGCTTAAAAGACCATCCATGGCTGTAGAGTTCAGTAAGTCGATGTTCAAAAATATCCTGCTAGATTTGGATTCAAAAGAAAACGGAGATGAATTTTGGCGACCCTCCGCCGGAAGGTAGTCGTCCGGCCTATTGCACCCACTTGTTGGCATACGGGACATCGCGAGGGTAATTGCAAAGTTAAACACCCCATGTTTTTGAATAGCAATCGGGCGATCCGATTCAAAAACTCAAATTTATGTAGCGAAAACTACAACCGATCAAGAAGTTACCGATGATAAAACTAAGCCAATTGAATCGGTTGTTCTTGATGGAGTTATTGATGCCAACAATGACTCTACATAGAAAGAACATGACGTTGAACCAAGGATAATGTTCAGTCAATTTCTTCGAAGCCAATGGAAATAGGAAATCAAAGTTTGGTGGAAGAAACAATTGATAAAGCCATGGAAACAACTGATACTCAAAACATCACTTTATTACCAGAAGCCAATGTAATCACTGCTGTAAGAACCTCAAAGCCATCACATCAATGATTTTAAGGAAAAGGATAATGAAAAAGAGATATCCGAGTTTATCAATATGACACGAAGGTACCAAGTACTTCAAAGTCGATACGATCATTGAGGAGGAAGAACACGGCACAAATAAAGAGACCAAACAACAAGAAATTGATACTCAAATAACTTCTTCAAAGAACTCAAAAGGATACTATCACCGAGCGTATGGGTTTTTCAATGAGAATGATAGAAACTTTTAAAGGCTTTTGAATACATCACCCAAAAAATCGAGGAAAAGAAAAATCTTTCTTCGATGTAGAAAAAAGCGGCTGGTTTGGGGAGACATATATAATGACTAGAAAAACGAAAAATAAAAATAAACGTAATCTACAAGATTTTGTAGTTTGAGTTATGAAACTCGGTTTGTGAGTTTTAAAAACAATCTTTTTTAATTATTAAAAAAGATTGTTTATTAAAAAAAGTGTGTATATATCAACGTCTAACCGATCCTGTAAGATTTACCTTATTTTATAATAATATCTCTTCTCCTACGATATATGTGAGCGGTTACGTCATTTTTCTAAATTAATGTTGTAGTTTCGTTGAGTTGAGTCCACATGGTGGGTCTCTCATGTAGTCATGTAGAAAAAAAGTCGAGAGGGTAATTATATTAATTGCACCTTCCCCTAAAATCGAAATATGCCTGGATCATTTTTATTAAAACTTCACAAAATGGATTAAAATGCTATAATACTAGTGAAATAATATTTATTTCATTTATCCAAGATATACGAGTATGAGAACGATGTATTTCATGAGCTCTGATAACAAGAGTAGAAGAAACACAATTTAGATGTGTATTATTATACCAACGGCGCCTAACTCGCCGACTGTGAAATTATGCTCAGATTGAGGCCTCGCGCCTCCAATCCTCCTGAGGCAAAATCAGTCCTTCATACCTACATTATATGGTGTGTTAGTCCACTCTTATGTGGTTGTAAATAATTATATTGTTCTATCTTTCTATTGTAATAAAAATAAAAAATATTAAAGATATGTGTATTATTATTATTTTGCAAATGACCTAATTTAGTGTACTCATTCTGTTACTAAATTTAAATCATTTTAGAGTTTTTCAAAGAGTTAAACGTCAAAAATTTGTATAACTTAACTATTATTAATGCAATGTAAAAGTAAATAAAAAGCATTAAATTAAATGATTATATTAGTTTAAAAAATGAACAAAATTGTTAATAAATGCACTATTGATAATATAAATTAATGATTTAAATAACCGACAAAACAAGAATACTGAATATCTTATTATATTTATGGATGAATAATGTATTATGGTTGCTTGTTTTAAAGGTGCTCGTAAGAGTAATTTAATGATACTCTTCAAACACACCCTTCAAACACATCGCTTTCGAATTCTGATTCTGACTTTTTCACACCCAAAAATAATTCACTCCAATAAGAACCTCTATACATCCCTTTAAAATATTTTATGCTTACAAAGTGATATTTAAATACGTCGCATGACGGTAAAAAAAAAAAAGATGTCAGATCCAGTGACACAAAAAGAGTTCAAAATAAAAAATAAATATTTGGACAGATTAATTTTTTTTTTTTTATGGAAAAAATAGTATATATAAATTATTTTTTTAATGATGTATATCACCACATGTGATCTACTACATTTGTCTTCGTGTCATTCTTGATACATAACACATTATTATATAAATGATATTGATGTGTGAAATTAATTTATTGGGTAAAAGAGAGATAAATGGTATTCTGTTCATATTAATGAGGCCTTCCATATTTAGGGGCGCTTGGTTTTTTATTTAGGGATAGGGTGTTGGGTTGGGAGTGCTGTGCATCATGGCTTAGAGCAAAGATGGAGTTCTTTCATCTATATTAGTTTTAGAGGGATAAATCACGTCGGGGTCCACTCTAAGTTGTTTCCATCAGAAGCAGCTTAGTCATGTAACCTTACCAGCAGCTTGATTCGTTAGAAACTCTACTTAGTCGTGTATATGTTTGCCAGCACTCTGCTTCATTCGAAGCTACCCTTTTTTTTTTTTTTTTTTTTTTTTGAGGATTATTCGAAGCAACTTACGTGAATACAATATATGTAAAGAAAATTTTATATAATATTTACAGTAAAGAACAACGTATATATTTTTTCCTAAATTTCAATGTTGAAATTTGTAAATTACGGTTTTGAAACCACAAGCGCACTTAAATTGGAAAACTCGGGTGTTTTTAAATATTTATCATTTGTATTAGAAAATGGAAAATGATACGTGCGAATCACATTTGTGAGAAAAGTTATATAACGATGATTCATGTGGTGTATCAAGTGGAGAGTTGCGATGAATTTTTAAATACCATCTCACGTACATTAATGGTGCGTAGAGGTGATTTGGATCTATCAAACCCCTTTACCAAATACAACCCATGAATCACCGCTATAACATAACTACTCTCAAAACTTATATATATATATATATATATATATATATATATCAGTACTGTTCCATCCCTCCTTGCTCAAACAATTTGGATACAACACATCATTTTCCTCAGCCTTTCTCTAAATATCGATTAGCGACAATGTCTTCTCAACAACATATGATCAATAATCATCATCTAAACTTCATCCTAATACCCTTAATGTCCCCAGGCCACTTTATCCCTATGATTGACATGGCCAAACACTTGGCACAACAAGGCGTGACTGCAACAATAATCACCACAACCCACAACGCCGCCCGTTTTCATTCAGTAATTGATCGGTCCGCCGCTTCCGGGCTCTCCATTAAACTCCTTTCCGTCAAATTCCCGTCGGCGGAAGCAGGATTGCCGGAGGGATGTGAGAGTTCTGATACTCTCCCATCTTATGACTTGATGACCAACTTCTTTTCTGCTATTGGGATGCTGCAGGAGCCAATGGAAAAGATCATTGAAGAAATCAATCCCACCCCATGTTGCATTATATGCGATAAATACATGTTTTGGACTTTAGAAACTGCTCAAAGATATAAAATTCCTCGGATTCTCTTTGATGGGATGAGTTGTTTCAGTGTAATGTGTGTCCATAATCTGTACCACATAACCAAAGCTCAAGAAATCGTTGCAGCAGATCAAAATCAAAATCAAGATCAAGATCAGCCCTTTATTGTTCCCAACATTCCTGACGAAATTGTGCTTACTAAATCTCAGCTACCTGGTGCATTCAATCCGGGCTCGTTGAAAGTAGACGATTTCCGTGAACTCGTTAGAATAAGTGAAAAGGAAGCATTTGGGGTAGTGGTTAATAGCTTTGAAGAGCTGGAACCAAGCTATGTGGATGGATTTCAAACGTTGCTAAAGGAGGAAAAGTTTGGTGTATTGGGCCCTTATCAATCTGCAGTAAAGAGGTTTTAGACAAAGCTCAAAGAGGAAGTATATCATCATCAAATTACGAAAAATTAAGTGAGTGGCTTGATTTGCAAGAACAGGGGAAAGTGGTATATGCATGTCTTGGAAGCTTGACCCGATTACCCCCAAAGCAGTTTGTGGAGCTAGCTTTAGGATTAGAAGAAGCAGAGTATCCATTTATATTAGCGATAAAAGCCAAAGGTAAAGCAAAAGAAGAGATAGAAAGATGGATATTAGAGAATGGATTTGAGGAAAGAACAAAAGGGAGGAGCTTATTAATCAGAGATTGGGCACCTCAAGCATTGATACTGTCACATCCTGCAATTGGTGGATTCTTGACGCACTGTGGATGGAATTCGACAATCGAAGCGATTACAGAAGGGGTGCCGATGATTACATGGCCTATGTTTGGAGAGCAATTCTTGAATGAGAAGCAAGTTGTGCAAATACTCAAGAATGGAGTGAGTGTCGGAGCAAAATCGGTCCGGCATCTAGGAGGGGAGTTAGGAATGGCGGAAGGAGGAGTGACGGTGAAGAAGGAGGATATTCAGAAGGCGATAGCGAAAGTAATGAATAAAGATGAAGAAGATGCAAAAGAAAGAAGAAGAAGAGCTAAACAACTTGGGGAAATGTCAAAGATGGCTATGGAGAAAGGTGGATCTTCTCATGTCAATATCTCTCTTCTAATTCAAGAAATCCAAAGGTTTAAGATTAATTAAATATGGTTGTATTGTATTGTATTGTATCATCATATAGGAAACATAAGTTCGACAATAACGGACAATAACACATTTGCAGATTAATGACTTGTATCGACAAGTGTGTTAGGGTTATTTTATTATGAAACTAGCATTACTCTATCTTTATTTTTTTTTTTTCTTTTCTAGTTAGCCTCTTACGGCTGTTATGCGATGTATCGTACTCATCCTATCAGCAAGAGGCTAGACAATCGTAGTGAAAACTTAGATGCATGATAGCCTGACAGGTGTGTAATAAGATTAAATAAAATATGTTTCTACATGAAATAATTTGAATATGGTTGAAATATTTTTTTGATTTGTATCGAGTTTTTGTGGAAGAAAATGATATGTTGTTTGTGATGGAAAAAATGTATTGTATTAAAAAATGAATAAAGATGTTTTATTTGGTTCAAGTTAGATCAATTATGATTCATATCCAAACATACATGTTATGTTCTTTCATACATTTCATATATTTAACCGACATAACTTTAGTATTTAAATAGTTTTTTTTTTTACCCACAAAACTCCCATTCCTTTAACCCATCATCCTTGAACCCTACCCTTTGACCTTAACCCCTACCTCTAAAAACCCCATGAACCCTATTCCTTGATTCCCTGAAACCCTTGAACCTTTACCCCATGAACAACGCCGCGATTTCCCAGCCATTTTCTGGCCTGAGCAGGTAGGAGACATGATTTTTGAACACCTACCCATGAACAAAGCCACAATTTTCCGACCATTTTCTGGCCTGAGCAGGTAAATCAGTCGCGGGTTGTCTGGTGGCCGAAACGACCACAGACTGAGTTGTGTTGTGGTAACTCTATTGGAGGAAAATGGTTGTTGCCATCATTGATGAAGTAAGAAGGAAGTTGAAGGCGTGAGCAATATAGTTTGGCTTATTTAGCCAAGAAATTGTTGCTAAATGACTACTCAGCCAATTAGCCCATGTCATTTTTCTTTTCATTCTTGGTAACTAGGAAAGGCATGAGGCTTGAATAATATAGGAGGGGAGTATTGTCTAAGTAGTCATTTAATAAACTTCTTCCACGTTCAGGAGGTTTTCAAAAGAACCTTACTACTCGCACAACGAAATGTTATGATGAATGTCATAAAAAACACTAGAATCGAATTTGGCCTTGTGATACCATCATTGCACTTCCCGATGAGAATCCGGGTTCAATTCGCATTCATGCCCCTAATATAATAAAAACCCCTCACTAGTTAGGCTCAATTGATAAGTTGCATGGGAATATTCTGGGAGGCCGCAAGATTGATACTCCTAAGGTGAGCGAATATTGTTAAAGAGCTTCGGGTCAGATCGAACCCCCAAGTAAGAATCAAATTATGTGTATCGACTCTTGATATATAGTCGGTAATTGTGTTTACGAATCGCAGTGGGCCTCCGAGGATAAAAAGAACAAAACAAAACAATAGTATCGTGGATACATGATATATCTGAAAACATAGCAAAGAAAAACAAACACTAAACGATATAACACATAATAGAAAAGCAACACAACAACCTATATTTTGAAATATTTAGTTATGATTGTGGTGCTTTATATTATGCCATTTGCCAATGGCATATTCATTTTCAAGAATTGAGTGCCGTTGATAATTGGATTTTCCAAAGTTTCACCATGTGATCAACCTAGCATGTTCCATTCGCCGAGCTTGTCCTAGAATTAGTGATCGAGTCACAAAATATTGAGTTAAATATTTATGACAGTGTATATATTTATATAAATAATTATAGTGTGACAAAAAAAAAAAAAAAAAATTTGAGGGAGCGTGACAATTATATCGATCACTAAATTTCAAACTGTCGTTAATGATGTGAAGTGTGTTACTATGACTCCATAGTTGAGTCAGACTATTTGTTTTATTAATAAAGGATTGTTAGAGTATTATATTAATATATTTGCAAGTGGGTTCATGTGAGTAAGTGAGTTGCGCACATAAATACATACACCAAGTTGATTACACCACTGAATGGATGTACAGCGCCCATCCCTTGGTATGTATTACTGGAATGGTGCATCATTTTCAAGGATAGCTGCACCAACTATGTAAAAAAGATGATTCATGTTTTTAGTCTTTTATTATGGGCTGCATGGGAAGTCCAAAATATGGAAATAAAGTCTTTAAGGCACCATGTCCTCCGTATAAACCGCCTCAATCCTTTCTGATGATGTCGAAATTATCACGGTGTTTAACGGTGATTTATATAGTGGATATCTGGTTATAAAAAATGTGTTAAAGTGGTGTTTGGAGGTGGTGTTCGGCGGTGCTAGAGGATTCCGGTGGTGGTGCTTACTAAGAGAGGAAGGAGTGGACAAATTAGCTTTGCCTTGTGTTTTATTGATTGATCCTCTCCTTTGAATGGTTACACGCTGTCATATTTATAGGGGAGCCACCGACTAAAACTCGGTTTATTTACAAATGAGGACATATAGTACAAAATAGAAATTTATCTACAGTAGCGGGCTCGTAGCGGAGCCGATAGGTTACGCTCCTGATGGCCTCGGCCGATCTCTCAGATCTTTATATCCTTGTCTTGCCAAACCATAGGTAGTCTTTTCCTCTAATCACATGGCGAAGTCATTTGGCGGACTCCATGACTGGGGCTCGCGGGGGCCCCCTCTAGCCTGATAGCGTCGCATAGAACCAAAGGCTTGGAGCAGGCCGACGGCTTGCGACTTTGCGGATTGTGATGGCCAGTGCCTTTATCCACTATTTTGGGGGTCGGAGGGACCCGAATAAAGATCCGTGAGCAGAATTATGAATTTAGGCATATCACTTTCCTTCTTTTTTTTTTTTTGTAAATCACATCCCATTTTCAATAACAAGCTAAGTTTATCTTAAATACAAGTTTTGGATCCTGAGAGATAAATTTTCTCTAATCTGAAATTTGTTGATTACGGTGGACGTGGGTGATCATCAACCTATCAATTCCTCATTAAATATGAAAATTTAATAATAATAATAATAATATTTTTCAGTTTTAGTGATTTGGTCTCTAAACTGATGAATAATCTGGAGGAACTAATCTGGAAAACTGAGACTGAGTATGATGGTCAGTTCAGTTAAGTATATTCAGTTCTGTGAAAGTCAGTTTGATGAAGTGCAACTGAGTTTCTTCAAGTCGCAGATAAGTTCTCTCCTGCAATGAGTATAGCTGAGTTCTACATCTGAGCAGTTGGTTACAAGTCTGGGAAAGTCAGTTTTGAGATGAGTTTCAACTGGTGGATAACAGCTGGAGCTGAGGTCCACATCTGGGGTATTTATGACAATTCCGACAAAGATCTTTGGCGGTTAGGGTTTGGGGATCGTGGACTCCTTTATCTGATAGAGGGGATGCCAGTTCAGCAGATTATGCCAGTCTGGAGGAGAAAGCACATTCAACCATTATGTTGTGCTTGTCTGATGATGTTATCACAAAATTTGCTGAGGAAGATACCGCTGCTAAGTTATGGTTAAAGTTTGAAAGCCTGTATATGACTAAGTCATTGACCAAAAAGTTGCTGCTGAAGCAGAGGCTATTTAGCCTGAGGATGCATGAGATGACTCAGTTGAGAGATCATATTGATCAGCTGAACACAATATTACTTGATCTTAGGAAAATTGATGTTAAGATTGAGGATGAAGATGTTGCTTTGGTTTTGCCGGTTTCATTACCAACTTCCTATTAGAACTTTGTGCAGTTCTTCATAGTTGGGAAGGATACAATTGCTTTAGAGGATGTAAGGTCAGCTTTACATGCCAGGGAGCTGAGACATAAGGCGGTGGGGCGGAGCATAATCAGCCGCGCAGGATCGATAGTCGATAACGGCGATGGAAAAGAGCATGGTCAGTCTGGGAAGAAAAATTCCAAGAAGACAAGGTCCAAAGGCCCTAAATCCACAGATGTTTGCAATTATTGTAAGGAGCATGGACATTGGAAATCCAATTGTCCAAAGAGGAAGAAAGCAAAGCATAGAAACGATTCGCACACCATTTCTTTGTGGCGGTGAGCATGATTCAGATGAGGACATGGTCTTAGTGGCAGAAGAGTCAGCACATCAAACTGATGTGTGGATTCTAGACTCTGGGACATCCTTTCATATTTGCCCTCACAGAGAGTGGTTCTCAAGTTATCAGCAGATAGATGGTTGTCATATATCTATGGCAAACAACAAGGTCTGCAAGATAGTTGGGATTGACTCAGTTCAGTTGAGGACAGAGGATGGAAGATTCTATAAACTGAATGAAGTTAGACATGTTCCATTGTTAAGAACATTTTATTTTGTTTTGACGATTGCCATACTAGCTGTTATAGCAAATCTGAAATAAGCTAGAAATCTCTGTATAAGTCTTTACTTAGAGTCTGACATGTTGTATAAGTTGAGTCAGACAAGTATTGTACTAGTTGGTAGGATGGCTAAGTAAAACAGAAATCCGGCAAAGTGAAAGCAACCAAGTACCAGCAGAGAAGCTTGAAGACATATGGTGTGACTTATAACCAGGGAAGTCTGTGATGACCCTGGATAAGTCTACGTTATATTTCTAGTGATGAAATTTATTGTTAAATATGGTGTACACTGATCTCACCCAAATAAATGATCAATGAAGTACAAGAAATCTTGTAAACTCAAAGAAATCAAGAAAGCAGTGAACCGGCAAAGTGATCGGCTGAGTAAAGACAAAGCTGTGAAGGAAGAACTAAACGGCTAAGTTAGCATAAACACTCAACCGTTCAATCAACAGTCAAGTAAAGGAACAGCTAAGTAAGGTATATCACTTATACTTACTCAGAGCGTGAGATAATAAGGAAGATTCAGAGGATCAAACATTAAATGCATACTCAATCAAGGATCAATCAAAGACGGATTTTGTGATAAACGTTTGGAGAAAATCCGGATCACTGAAATTAAGGAGAATATTATTAAGGGGGAATCAAGAATTAAATCAAAGATCATTGCCCACATTAAATAGCCAACGGACGAAAATTCAAATCAAGGATTATCAAGGCTATAAATAGAAGGCATTGACAGACAGGAAATACAACGATTGAATCTAAAAAGAACAAGCAGATACTCTGTCAATTTGAAAAGCCTTCTATCTGAACTTAAAGGAAAAATCTATAGATCAACTCAGCAATCAGAACTCAAATTCCACATCAAGTACTGAGATTGATCAACAGCATCTGTGAATCAAATTCACACCAGTCAAGCAACTCAATCAGAGCGCTAAGAAGGAGTTGTGTTTGTGATAGCTACTGAAGGATTTGTTCCCAATGAACAGTGTTGAATACCGAGTCACTGAAGCCTTTGAAACCAGGGAGTGATAATCTTGGAGATTGTGAAGCTTGTGTAGCCAAGGACAATCATGCTATTGTATCTGTGAAAACAATAGTGAATTCCTCCAATCATCACAGGAGAAGAGTGGATTAAGGGATTACACCACCCTGAACCACTATAAACCTTTGTGTCTATTTTACTTTCAGCACTTTACTTTACAGGATTTACTTCATTGCATATTATATTTTTGATTGCATATCCTACTTTGAATAATCAACATTTTAAGAAGGGACTTATCCGCTGCACAAAAGCCTTTATATTGAGAAAAGTTTTTGAAACTCCAGTATAGTCATTCACCCCCCACTGACTATACTTTTACCCTTCTCTGGGGCCAACATCCATAAATGACCAAAAACTTGGTATCGAACAGTAGGGGTTTCAGTTTTAAGGGGGAAAGTGGTGTGCTGAGTGTCTATAAAAACTCAATTGAGGTTCTCAAAGGAGTCAAAAAAGGGACTCTGTATATATTACAAGTGGTTGTTCTTGTTGTCGGTTCTTTGTGGCATCACCGAGATTCATCGATCCACGACTTACAAAACCGTGGCACATGAAATGTTAGGTGTGATGCCCGAAAGACAATTTTTGTAATTGTTTTATTTAATAAATGAAATGATATTATTATTCATATTTACTATTCTCATATTCACCGATGTGACAATAGTATTTACACTACAGAAAACCTTAAGTATATCGTTTATGTAATCACTTAACGCAGTGTATGAGATATACACAGGAGAATTGAGTTAGTGAAGATGTACTTAAAATACAATTAGCCCGTAGTGAAGTTAATCGAGAGTATCGGGTCTCTCTTTAACGTGCTATTAATGCGCCTGAACACAATAGGTGTGATTGTCTTATCCGGACTTTCGGTTAAGAGAACCTAGTGGGGCATTTATATATGATAGATATATCATATAGAAATTTGACCGATTTGATTAGAGTTCACGATATAATTCCGTAATCGAGAAGTCTTATCGAATCAATGGATGATCATATTTATGGATATATCTTAATCCCGAGGTGATCACAATCAACCGCTTGAATCGGTTATGAAGTTTGACTTGACGGTTAAGGATTACACCGAGTCTGTGGTCCGAATTACCCCATCTTGGCATTGTCTTTGATTGAGTGAGTAGTACGTGTTATCACGAGATATGGAATCCATTCCTTCCATTTCCTGAAGTAGATGAGCGATTCCTTTATTTTTAATCCTAGAAAGTGATCGATCCATGAGTTCATACTACACCGATTAGCTACCAGGTGAGTTGTATGAATTAATTGATCACTAGGGGTTAATGGTAAATAAGGATAAGAGGTTACGAAAAGGGTTAACGGTAACTTCCCGATTTAGAATGAAATACATGGATGATTAATCCATATGTAATGATTATATCAATGGACGCTTATTATTATTCTCGTGAGGAGATAAATATAATCTCATAATCGGAGGAGTGCGATCACGGGATTATGGTGGCATATTCTGTGATTGATTTATCGAATATAATTATTACGTTAGTAAGATAATTATTTATTTGATTTATCGGAGTCACTGATTATTAGTCATGGTCCCCGACGTGCTTCCTAATATAAAGCATAGCTATTCTCGGACGTCGAATCCTCGATAATATTAATTTATTTCTTGTTGGATTTTATTAAAACGATATGTGAATTAATTGTTTAGTGGACTATTAAATTAGTTGGGCTAAATAATTAAATATGTGGAAAAGACATTTTTTATAATCTTGGCCCAAATTGGTGTGTTAGTCGAAAATCATAGTGACTAAGTCACAAATGATGAATTTCGGCCATAAGCATGCTTAGTCAACAAGAATTAGTTTTCTTGTGTATTAATAAGACATGTGCATAAAATATTTATTGGATAAATATTTATGGAAAGAAATAAAGATAAATATTATTCTAGATTTGGTCTAGAATATTATGGGATTATCTTTTATTTAATGGGATTATTATAATTGATTTTGTATTAATTATTAAATCCTTGGAGGTTAAGTTTTACTCTCCTATATAAAGAGAGTTCTCTCAAGCCTTACAACAACACAATAAAAATTCGAAATTCACCTCTTCGAGAGGAGGAGGAAGAAATTTCGGCCAAGAGGGTTAGGGAAAAATCTTGGAGATTTTTCCGGGTAGCATATCGGAAGGATTCGAGACGAGCCACCGGGAGTTGCTTGGATCACACGTACGGAAGATCGTGGTGCTCTTCACACCTTCGTTCGTTCTTTCTATTGCGGTTCTCCAACTTGGATTTTGAGATCCAAGAGGTATGTTCTACAACCCCCTTGTAGATATAGATCTAGTTATTTTATTACGTGTAATTTATAGATCTAGATCCTAAAATCGCTTCCGCTGCGGATGATATTACTAATAGAAACTTGGTCACATGGGTGAAAAAAGGATGTAGGTTCTTTCTCAGAAAGATCTTTTTAAGGGATGTAAGATCAATAATCTAGACTTTTGTGAGCATTGTGTGTTTGGAAAGCTTCATAGGAGCAAGTTCTTAAAAGGGGTACACAAAACAAAGTCATCACTTGATTACATTCATTCTGATTGTTGGGGGCCATCAAAGTTGGATTCATTGGGTGGTCACATATATTTTGTGTAATTTATTGATGACTATTCAAGAATGACTTGAGTGGTGATAATGAAACACAAAAGTGAGGCATTCAAGAGCTTCATGCAATGGAAGGCTCTAGTTGAAAATCAGTTGGGGAAGAAGATCAAGAGGCTTCGTACAGATAATGGTCTGGAATTCTGCTGGACTTAGTTTGATACATTGTGCAAAACTGAGGGTATTTCCAGACATCATACAGTTAGGAATACTCCTCAGCAAAATGGTGTAGCTGAAAGAATAAATCAAGCTCTTCTGGAGAGAGTAAGATGTATGCTTTCTCATACTGGTTTGTCAAAGATATTTTGGGCAGAGGCTGTAACCACAACTTGCTACTTAATCAATAGAAGTCCTCACACAGGGATCAGTCTTAAAACACCAATTGAGATGTGGTCAGGCAAGCCTGCTGACTACTCAGTTCTAAGGGTATTTGAAAGCACAGTTTACTATCATGTCAGTGAAGGGAAACTGGAACCAAGGGCCAAGAAAGGAGTGTTTGTGGGGTATGGTGATGGAGTTAAGGGTTATAGAATTTGGTCATCAGCAGAAAATAGAGTAATTCTCAGCGGAGATATAGTTTTCGATGAAAATTCTATACTCGGTTCATCAGTGGGGAGGATAATCAAATCAAAACCAGATCTTTGGCCGAAAACCGGCGATAGGTGGAGCTTGGTGAGTCAGTTGGAATGCAACAATCAACTGATCCAAGTCAGTTTTCATATGATCTAGTTACTGAATCCAAGCCAGTTAGTTGAGCTTCAAACTGAGAACGTGGGTCAGCAGAGTATAGCTATCAGCAGAGCTAGAAGATCCAATGTTGGGGTACCTCCCAAGAGGTATGGGTTTGATGATATGGTTGGATACGCACTTCAAATTGCAGAAGAAGTGGATGGTTTTGAACCTTCTACTTTTAGGGAATCAGTGACATGTTCTGAAGCATCTCAATGGCTTGCTGCCATGCGAGATGAAATGGAGTCATTACTGAAGAATCAGACTTAGGATCTTGTTAAACATCTAGCTGATAGGAGAGTTGTTATATGCAAATGGATCTTCAAGAAAAAAGAGGGGTTAACTGAGCCAGAAGGAGTTAAGTATAAGGCACGTTTGGCTGCAAGAGGGTTCAGTCAGAAAGAAGGGGTGGACTTTGATGAGATATTCTCACCAGTAGTCAGACATACTTCAATCAGAGTGTTACTAGAAATGGTGGCACATCAGGACTTAGAACTTGAACAGTTAGTTGTGAAGATAGTTTTTCTACATGGTGAGGTAGATAAAGAGATATACATGACTCAGCCAGATGGTTTCCAATTTCCTGGTAAAGAAGATTTTATGTGTAAGTTGAAGAAGTGCTTGTATGGACTGAAACATGCTAATAGACAGTGGTATAAAAGGTTTGACAGTTATATGATCCAGTTGGGTTATATCAGAAGTCTTTATGAATGCTGTGTTTACAACAGTCAGTTAAAAGATGGATCATACATCTATCTTGTGTTATATGTGGATGACATGCTGATAGCTGCAAAGTAGAAGTATGATGTTCAGTATCTGAAAGACCTTCTCAGTGCTGGGTTTGAAATGAAAGATTTGGGTGCAGCCAAGAAAATTTTAGGGATGAAGATCTGGAGAGATAGAAGTCAGAAGAAACTGTTTTTATCTCAAAGGGGCTATATCTGAAAGATTTTGTCAAAGTTTGGCATGTCACCGCTAAGCCAATAGATACTCTATGGCATCAAATGTTCATTTGTCGCTTTTGTTTCACACGATCGTGAGAGAAGGAATACATGTCAAGAGTTCTCTATGCTAGTGCAATTGGCAGTCTGATGTATGCCATTGTGTGCACTAGACCTAATCTGGCTCAGGCAGTCAGTGTTGTCAGCAAGTTTATGGCTCAACCTAGAAAGGAACATTGGAAAGAATGTTCAGGTACCTTAGATGTACAGCTGATGTTGGTCTCATTTATGGAGGTGATACTCAAAGCGATCACGGGGATCTTGTGATCTTGACTATCTCGGTGATGTGGATAGTAGAAAATCTATGACTGGTTATGTTTTCACATTGAGGAATTCAGTTGTCAGCTGGAAAGCAACTCTTCAGGAAACAGTGGCTTTATCAACTACTGAAGCTGAGTTTATGGCTCTTACTGAAGCAGCCAAGGAGGGTATATGGTTGAAGGGACTAGTCAGTGATTTGAGGCTACATCAAGATCAAGCTGAGATTTATTGTGACAGTTTGAGTGCAATTTGTCTAGCTAAGGATCAGGTTCATCATGAGAGAACCAAACATATTGATGTGAGGTATCATTTTCTGAGAAATGAGAAGAGGGTTGTAGTGAAGAAGATCATCACCAAAGATAATCCTGCTGATATGTTCACTAAACCAGTACAGCAGAGCAAGTTTCAATTGTGTATGGACTTGTTGAATATTCAAAGCTTGTAAACTGAAAACTGGATACTCAGTTGAGGGCAGATCGACTAAGTGGATTATGAGGAAAAGCCTGGTACTGTACATCCTGGCATTGACGAATGAATATGGTACAAGTACATCTGATTATGCAATCTGATTGACTGTGAATGAGAGTTCAAATCAAGGTGGAGATTTGTCGATTTTAGTGACTTGATCTACAAACTAATGAATAATCTGGTGGAACTAATGGAAAATCGGGCGATTATGATGGTCGATTCGATTAAGTATATTCAGTTCTATGAAAGTCAGTTTGATGAAGTGCAATTGAGTTTCTTACTTAAGTCGGCGATCGATTCTGTCTCGCTAAGTTTTCTTGAGTATAAATGAGTTCTACATCCGAGCAGTTGGTTACAAGTCTGGGAAAGTCAGTGTTGAGCCGAGTTTCATCTGTTGGATAACAGCTAAAGCTGGGGTCCACATTTGGAGTATTTATGACAATTCCGACAAAGATCTTTGGCAGTTAGGGTTTTGGAAATGTGTCCATAAATACCAATGTTGTAATCAATGCAAGAGTGTCTTTCAAGAGTGTTGTTCACACACTTGTGAAAACCTTGTAATTCTGTGCATAATAATATATCTCCTTTTCTGTCTGTGGAGTAGTCGGCACAACGCCGGAAACCATGTTAAATCACTGTGTTCTCTTTGTTTCTGTGTTTTATCAATTTTCACCATACTTTACGTTTGCATTGCTTCTGTTTTCTCTTTCTTAAACTATGAACTTCAAATACGTGTTTTAACAATAATAATAATAATAATAATAATAATATATATTCCATGCCTTCAGAACTAATAAAACTATGAGGACTTGCTGGTTCATCATCTTCCTCACTCTCCGTTTCCATGGCATCTCCATCTTCATCATTTTCATCCTTATCTTCATAAATTGCAGGTATTATGCTCTCGTTTTTGCCCTCATCATCATCAGCCCTCTGATGATGAGCAGCAGTAACAAACCAAAAAAGTTTGTTAAGCCAATGTCATTTCAATGGCATGTAAAAATATTCGAAACAAGAGCTCGCACAACTTACCAATGCATATAACAAGTCTAAGCTGCTTGACAGGTGAAGAGCTTGGCTGAAAGTTGAAACTCTAGATTCTATACGCTAAACACAGATAACAGATACAGAAAGCTGCTTTAGAAGATATTAATCAAATCCATCTAAGCGAAAATTAGTGTTGGATATAAAAGTCATGAACGATTATCCATCAAGGCTATGTCTCTATCCAAGTTGCATTGGGATGCAAGATAAGATATGAAGGATGAACATCGAGTAATTCAGAAAATACTTGTCTTCAGAGATCAAGAAAAAAAAAATGGAGGGTAGGCATTAGGTATTCAACACTGACCTGATATAGTGTGCTTAAGGCAAGCAAAGAGGATTCTTGTGAAATTATTCCACTAGCATGTTGGAGAAGTAAAGTTCTTAGCCATGGAATAGAATATGCCAGCACAGCTCCTCTGACATACGATTTAACTGTCAAATTATCTGCGTAATGCAAGTCCCCCTAACGTCTTTTTTCATAAAAACCACTTGTTCTTCTTCCACAAACGATTTTAAATCCTTAATGGTTATAAAAAAAAACAATTTGAAGTCTGCAGTTTCCCCCCACCCCTACCCCCTCCCCCTCCCCCTCCCCAAAAAATAAATAAAAACAGCATGTAAATATACAAGGAAACAGTCAAATAGAAAGGGTGGTTGGCTTCAATAACTTTTCACCATTCTTAACCGCAGTTGATCTCTAAGGAAGAAAAGAGAAGCTCAACTGAGAAAGCCCATGATCCAATTCTTTCAAGTTTTGAATGGGGCACACCAAAAGCAAATGAAAAATAACATGTATAAAACATATTCCAAAAAAAAGTGCAATAACTGAACATAAATAAATGATTACATTCAAGATGAGCAAAATTTTGAAAGACAGAATTAAGAAGATGTGGCAGAGTCAAAAAGTAATTCAGTGCCAAAGCAGTTTTTACCTTGTCTCAACAATAGGCACAAGAGCCTGCAAAAGCTTAACAACATCGGACGGATTCAATTGAGATACAGAATTTGTAATGACCTGTGGGATGAATGGACAAACATTCTATTAGAAAATAAGAGGAAAACATGAGTTTCTACATAAAATAATTTTTCCCAACCAAAAAAAAAATAAAAATGTAATTGATAATAGCACCAGACTACTAACGACCTTCTCATCTTGTCTATACAAGCAGTCCACAAGAAGTGTCCTGTCATCAGCCTGTAATGCTTGCTTAAGCTGCATAGAGCTGTTAACGAGCCGAGCCGAGTATTGGTGGTTCGAACTCGAGCTCGTTTAGCTCATGAGCTCGTTCGAGCTCGTTCATTTGATAAACGAACAAAAAATTATGTTCGAGCTCGGCTCATTTAAAAGATGAAATGTTCGAGCTCGTTAGACATATTTTTTTCCTTTCGGCTCGACTTTGGCTCGAATTAAACTTTCGAGTTCGGTTCGTTAAAATATAAAACATGAAGTCACGAAATGTAAGACATTAAAATTACATATATTCACAACTAAAATTACTATAAAAATATCTAAATATTATATAAATCAAATCTATAATATCTATTAGATGAATGAATTATCTCTTTTGTGTCAAGTTCAGTAAATTGATGTATTTATATAAGCGTGTTCGCGAACATTATATAAGCGCGTTCGCGAACATAAGCGAACGTTCGCGAACTGCTCGAGCTCGGCTCGTTAAGCAAACGAGCCTACAATCATGTTCGAGCTCGGCTCGTTAAAATTAAATGAACAAACAATCACGAACGCTAACGAGCAGAAACACGAGAGAGCATTTCACGGCCGCTTTCTGTTTCGTTTAACAAAGACTAAAGCAGAACATGAATTGAGAGGCACTTGGAGGTCTTGTATCAAGAGGAGATTTTATTCTCACGAGGTTTAGCTGTATTGCTATCAACCAAATCGAGTTTCTCCCATTGTTAACTCATTTGGGTCGTAATCAACTTGCGTATTGTCCACAACATCTTCATGATCTGCTTTACACGAGACAGCTAGGTAATAACATTTTTTGTCAGTTCAGCTAACAGGATAACTAGGCGGCTATACACTAAAGTTCACAAAAGATGTCCCAAACCAGTGACATATGCTAAGAGGTCAAAAGAAATCCGTAACAGAGCGGTATGTTCTTACAATATTAGCAGATCCTCTTGCCTTTTTTTCCTCCCATCTCCCGGTGTCAGAACAAAGGCATGGAAATTGTGTGGCCAATAAAAGTGACCTTTCCAATACAAAAGCTGCATATGTATCGGGGACACAGAATACTGTTCCATAAGGAATGGTGAAAACTATACAATGGGATAGAAGATCAACAGTCCAGTAGCGAGGAGTTGGCCAAGCCAAACAAAGGCCCAAAGTGCTCTGGAATTTTTTTTTATCAAGGTTTAGTAACCATGGACTTTCTAGCACATATCCAGTTTTTACAGGAAAACATGAAAATCATATATAGACTCAGAAAAACGCAATTGTAAGCATGACTTTCCATTTCAAAAAGGTTTAAGTTAAGTCCCCATGGAGGTGTCTCATGCAAAACAAATTGCGACGGGCCAAAAAGTAATGAATCCAAGGTGTATAAATTAAGACAAACAACATTGCAAGATATTTGTCCGGGCCAAAGAAAGCGTGAGGAGCAAATGAACAAAAACGCTATCATGCCACCATCTTATCAAGTGACATGCTTACTTGATATAAAAATTTCATTTGAACTTTTTTTTTATTTATAATTTTGAGCTACTACTTAGTAGAGAAATGGGAATCATAATGAATATACTTCCATACCTGCTTTGAAAATTTTACAGCAAGTGTACATAATAGCAAAAGAAAAAACCTAGACTCAGCTAATCTTTAAATAGTAGATATTGAAATGCAAAGGCAATGGTGAAGCTGAACTCAGGAAAAGCTTAAAAAAAAAAGGCTTCTTCCAAAAAGGCAACCACACAGAACAAAATAAGAAGTAGTAATATAAGAAAAACAAATAACACAATATTAGCAATATGATGGGAATTCCAGCAAGAGGAATCGAACAATGAAAACTATGAGTCATGTTCATAAAAATCATACGCGAATTTCGCAGTTTCAGACTTGCAGCATTAACAACTAAACAATAGAAACCCAGACTAAAAATCAAAACAGAGTAAGAGGTGTGCCATTCAACAGTGTTGTCAAGACAAATTAAAAGTGAAATAATGAGAAATAAGGGAACTCTAAAGCAGCTTACCCATATGTACAACAGCTCAAACAAGGAACAAACTACAGCTCAGACAAAAGAACAAGATGAGATCAGCACACAGCAGAAGTAGAAATTTACAGAGCAATCGGGGCTTTTATGGGGAGCTCAACCTGGAGTCTCCCATTGAAACCCTGGTTAGCCCCTAGTAGTTACAACGTTTTACTCTTTCTATTTACTAGTATTTCTATTTAATTTTTATGTCCTGATTGGCCAACAAGTATACCTTTTATTTTCACATAGAATAAACAATTTTTTCGGAAAAAACACAGAGAATATACCATTAGACAAATATCAGAAATTTAGATGTCCGATATAAATTAGATATGACATAAAGAAAAATTACAAAAAAATATTCTCAGCTATCCGATATTAATAAATGACATCTTTTCATTCAGATTAAGGCTTAGTAATAATTATTACAGAATAACCTAACTCCTCTGAGGTGTCATGTTGAAAAATTTCTTAGTCAAGCATCTTAGTAAAGTCGGGATCTGTAAGACACGATCCCACTCCATTTCCGAATTAATGGATGAGTGATTCAATCTGAGACTTTAAGAATGAAGAAAAAAAGAAAAAAACCCCTTACTCATTGGTAATTTCTTATCAAGGCGAATGATGCACGTCGCCCATCGGGCAGTAGAGAAACCCAGTCTCCACAAATTTGGGCTGCACAAACCCAACATTAATTAGTTTTTTGGGCTTTAGTATTGGAAAATGTCATTTACCGTTAGATGATCGGGAGATCGATAGGTGATATACAACATGTTTTGAAAAAGATTCCGCCAAGCGTAATATTTGTTACACCTGGATCCAAGCAAACTCCACCAGGATTCTCTCTCCTCCGTTCCTAGATTGCCATAAAAAGGTAGTGAAACGCCATTCTTCTGTTCCACTGCAACGCACAATAGCATCAATGTGTCCCTTACTATAAGTTGAAAATGCTGACAAGGAGGTGGGCTTGAATTTAGCCAATTGAATGGTAATAAGGGAGTGGGCACTACATTGACAAAATTTGAAATTTTAGGCACATAATTTCTGCAAAAAATATGCACAGAAAAAGTGATCCAAAGGGGTGTGTTTTTTCTGTTTTAGGTTTTTTTCTGTATGGCTAAGATCATATTCCGTGTTAAACATCGGCGCTATTTTGTGTGTATGCATCATCTTCCATTTGAAATTTAGAGACTTGATTTTAGGGGTGAAAAAATTGGATACTATTAATGACAACATATTTAGAAATATTACAGAAATCAAGATTTGCTTTCAACCTCTCTAGAATCGAGTTTTGTGTATAAATTCATTTCTATGTTTCTAATCTCACCGCATGATCCAAAAACATACTGATTGTGACGTCAATAACGGTGTCTAAAAAAACTGATGAGCCCGCCTAACGCCAAAGGACCCTGATTGTTTTGCGCCTAGAGTTAAATTGCAAGATAATGCATGTACAATTTTTTTTTTTTTTTTTTTTTTTTTTTTTTTTTTGTGGCTAAGAGGAGTCGATCAAGACAATCGAACTCCTAGGTCCAACATACTCTGCAATTTTACTTGTGACTTATGTCCGTCCGACGGGGTTGGCTCGACTCGGTTCAAGTTTTGAGTTATTAATTAATAATTTTCTGCTAAATCTCAACATTTGTAAGGAACCTTCTTTTCAATGGATAATTGTCAAAAAAATTGTCAAACTGATCTCGTGTTTGTCAGCCAGAAAAAGACAGTTAGAGAGAGACCCTTTTCTTTTTTTTCTCTTTTTTATGAAGTGCTAATATACAGCCTACAGGGAGGCCCTTTTCTTTCTGGAACTTGATATGGCTAATACATTAACTGCCAACTAAAAATAAGCCAGCAAGTTCATCAAAGATAGAATATTTGTGCTAGCTTGCTGCAAGATTTTTTAGAAAAAAAACATTACTGTCTGTTTTTCTTGAGAGAAATAGATTAGTCAGTCAATGATGCTGATTTGTCTCGACCCCACTTGATTGATAGCAAAGTCATGAAAGGCAAAACAGTTTTGTACAGTTGACAAAGTTCAAACTTCAAAGTATCCGACTTTTTTTTGGGAGGGGGGCACATGGGAGGAACCCACTTGAGTTTTCTCCTCCTTTTGAGCTTGCTGCAGCTGTTGAATCTTTCTCTCTCACTTCCTTTATGTACAGATTCAAGTATGTTCTTTAGTGATTTTAATGTTTTTTCACAATGATTAGTTTATGATTTCTTAGCTTTTTGTTTTTGTGCCTTTTTTGGGGCTGATTTTATTTTTGCTTTAAACAGGAGCACCCCAACCTCAGAATGTTTCTTTGCCATTCTGCCCTTATAATGGAACTTCATGCTGTAATTCCAATGATCAGTTGCAGCTTCAGAATCAATTCAAAGCTATTAATATATCTGACCCCATTTGTGCTTCCATTGTCAAATCCATACTATGCGCTGTAAGTAAAAATAAAATCCGCATTTTTTTCTTCTTAAGATTATATTCCTTGGGTTTGATTTCTTATTTCTTTGATCTTTCTCATTTTGGCTGTTTCTCCTTATGGATTCGTCTTAGTCAATATGAATATGTAACCTGAAGTCCCTGACAGTTTTGATATTTCCAGATGCAATATTTCTATGTTATTGTTTGAAAAGCTCTACAGTGTCAATTACAATGTGGAGAATGAAGAGAATATCTGTATTCTTACCTTGTGCAGAAACTAATTTCTTGCTGATAAGATATGATGTAAAGTTTATGAAGAGCTTAAAGTAGGCATATTTAGAGTCAAAAAAATAAACAAGACTTACTGTGCCTTGCTAGATCTGGTATGAAAGCTTCAAAAACGTGATTAGCTTAATCAGTTAGAATATGTATTCATGGAAGTGTTTCGTTTTAAATTTCAGATGAATATTACTTGATTGAGTATGGCGCTAAATTTGTTATATCATCTCCGTTTCCAGAAATGTGATCCTTTTTCAGCTGAGCTGTATAGGATTGGTTCCAGTCCTCCTCGAGAATCTCCTGCTCTTTGCAACTCTACAGTTGCAACAAACTCCACTAAAAGCAACCAAGCTGTTAATAGCTTTTGTTCACAAGTATGGGGAGCTTGTCAAACTGTATCCATGAGCACTTCACCCTTCAATCCTCCATCACAAGGCCTTGGAACTCGAGCAAATAGTAATGCTACCAAGTTGGCTGATGTTTGGCAGTCAGAAACAGATTTTTGCAATGCTTTTGGTGCAGCTTCTGGTGATGATTCTGTGTGTTTTGATGGAGGGCCTGTGACTTTGAACCGTACTGGAACTCAAAGCCCTCCTCCAAGTGGCATGTGCCTGGAGAAAATTGGAAACGATTCTTACCTTAACATGGTTCCCCATCCAGATGGCTCCAATCGTGCTTTCTTCTCTAATCAGCCAGGGGTAATCTGGCTTGCAACCATTCCAGCTCAAGAATCAGGCGGAGTTCTTGGGGTCGATAAATCCAATCCTTTCCTAGATTTGAGTGATCAAGTTACACTCGATACTGAATTTGGAATGATGGGTATTGCTACACACCCTGACTTCTTAACAAATGGTCGTTTCTTTGTATCATACAACTGTGACAAGACAAAGGTCCCTGAATGTGGAGGAAGATGTTCCTGTAACTCGGAAGTGAACTGTAATCCAGCAAACTTACCAACTGATTCAGGTTCTTTGCCATGCCAATTTCAAAGTGTAGTAGCAGAGTATACGGTTAACGGTACTTCATCACAAGCTTCCTTGGTAAACATCACAACATGAAAAAAATAGCTTCTTTTTTATTTTTATTTTCTGTTTCACTTGGTTTTGGTGATTACTAATTAACTAGATTGTTATGTTTGTTGTGTTATTATTAGGCAAAAAATGCTCAACCAACTGAAGTGAGAAGAATTTTTACCATGGGGCTGCCTTTCACAGCTCATCATGCGGGCCAGATCATCTTTGGACCTGCGGATGGATATTTATATTTTATGATGGGAGACGGTGGAAATAAAGGTGATCCGTACAATTTTTCTCAAAACAAAAAGTCTCTTTTAGGCAAGATCATGAGGCTTGACGTGGATAACATGCCAAGTAAGCAAATGTTGGACTCTGTGGTTATGTCTCGATTTCTTGTACCGTTGAGATTTGAACGATATATTTCTATTATTTGGTTTGGTTTGGTTTCTCACTGATAAATACTGTTAACACATCTTGAAGAGAGAGCCCAAAGGGAGTTAAATGTGCAACAAGTTTATTGATATTGCTGCCAATTATCCTATCTTGAAAATTGACCACAGGTGCCTCAGAAATCGCTCGGCTCGGTCTATGGGGAAACTATTCCATCCCCAGGGATAATCCATATACTGAAGATAAAGACTTGCAGGCAGAAATATGGGCCTTAGGCTTAAGAAACCCTTGGCGTTGCAGCTTTGATTCGGCTAGGCCCTCATACTTTATGTGCGCAGATGTAGGCCAGGTAATTAAATTAATTATCTATCATGGCACTGGCAGTAGTGTTGCAATGTGCAAATCATATATATATCCTCCTGTGAATCACTGAAGTCGATAATTATCATTGTTTCTGTTTATTCGTTCCTCTAGGATGAATATGAAGAAGTCGACTTGATCACAAAAGATGGAAACTACGGGTGGCGTGCTCGTGAGGGGCCTTATCCCTACGTTCCTCCAAATTCACCTGGAGGAAACACGTCTTCAAATTCTATTAACCCCATTCTCCCAGTAATGGGATACAACCACTCTTCTGTAAACAAGAATGAAGGTTCAGCATCAATTACTGGAGGATATTTCTACAGATCCATGACCGATCCTTGCTTAAATGGAGGGTTCGCTCTCTGTCTTTCTTTTTTTTTTTTTTTTTTTGCAGAAATTTTTGTGGTGAAGATGCAGTTGTTATATTGATTTTACGTTGCAGGTATGTATTTGCAGATCTATATGCAGGAGCACTATGGTATGGTATCGAAAACCCCGAGAACAGTGGGGGCTTTACTCAAAACGAGATTTCTTTCACTTGTGCTCACGATTCACCAATAAGTTGCACATTTGTTCCTGGAAGTTCACTTCCAGCACTGGAATACATATTTTCATTTGGAGAGGATAATAATAAAGACATCTACTTGCTAACCAGCAGCGGTGTTTACAGGGTTGTTCGCCCTAGTCGTTGTAAATATACTTGCTCAAAAGAAACTGCTTCTTCTGGTGTGGTCCCTCCTCCTGCTCCTGCACCCCCTACTTCAGATGCAAAAGTACTTACTCACCCATGTTTTTTCTTATTGCTCTTATTGCTTTCTTCGGTCCCGTTACTACTTCCTACTGCTTGGTAGAGTATTATATTATAGCATGTTGGATATACAGACAAGGCTGGCTCTTTCTTTGTTATACCCCCATTCTTTCTTTCCTTTTTTGACTAATATGAATGATCTTTCCTTCCTTCCCATTGTACCCTTTGATTGTCACAGAGTCAGAAAAATCGAATGTATGTGGCTCTTTTGAAACACTAGCTATATTTATGAATGATGACTGCAAATATATCCTTTTATGATGTTCATATTGACATCACACACAATGGATTATGTGTTGAAAGGCCCCTGGCTGGGGGGTGGAGGGGGGGCTACTACTTGATTATCATCAGTATGCTGAGGCTGATGTTTGAATTGGAATTGGAATTGTTACGGTCACTCAAGTGCAAAAATCTTGACTGCATTAATTGGAAATCTTTAGTTTGACAAAAAAAATCATTGGATTTATTATCATACTTAGATCATGATATCGAGAAAAATTATTATACAACAATGATTTTTGAGTTATACAAAGTATATTGATGATAGTATGTGTTTTTCCACTTTTTCTCTCTCAAATAGGATGTAGGAGTGTGTAGGGGGCTACTCCGATTATATCTTCATCACTGTCGTTGAAACTCTATTATTGCCTGAACTCGATGTTTTTTCATCGGGTTTGATGAATTTCCATCAAGTTCAACATCAGTTAATCGAAGAACTGATTTCTTATGTCGGCAAAATGTGTACAGGAATTCATTTTTCTCCAACAACTACCTTCTAAAAGACTAAAACTGTGGCGGACCCACAAGATGGGAGGTTTTTTGTGTGGTATGTGCATATGCAACGAAGTGATGGTAGGGCATATAAACTGTTTGGTTCTGATACACCTTCATATCACTTCAGTGCATAGTTATCATAACCGGACCGGACACTCAACCGGAAAAGTCACCGGGTCACCGGTTCAACCGGTGGGTCATTGCATTTAATTAAAAAATATAATAATATATTTAAGAAACAAGAAAAATTAAAATATGACGTCCAAAATCATTTCCAAAACATTCCACCATCCAAATCACAAATTATCAATCTTACACAGTAAAAAAAATTGACAACAACCAACCAAGTGAGCAACAATACAATGATACACAATCGATTATAGCACCAGTTACGTCTGGTCCCAATTAAGGAAGCGTGAAAAAGTCTTGATCTTACTGATCAATGATCATACAACTTTTGAGTTTTGAAGCCCAAAAAAAAAAAAAAAAACAGAACATCAAAGTTACGGAGGCATACAGGCAGCAGGCTCGTTACAGCTCACTTTCACAAGTAATCCAAAACAAAAAACGATGGAATAAGAACTTAGTAAAATAGAAAAGAAAAGAAATAGGATTAACAAGTAAGAATCAAGAAACTCGTTCCATTATTATGCATAATATATCTTAAAAATTAACCAAAAAAACAGGAGAAGATGAACACCTGAGCTTTAGGCTTGATGTGTGTGACACTCTTCGGCAATTATTCTTGAAGTTGAATGGAAATTTTAGAACAAAGAACTTGGAGTTGAGAGTGAGGCAACTGTGAAGTGAAAGTGTGAATTGTGAGAGTGTAAAAGTGAAATTAGAGTTTTTTCACCGCTAGATGCGTTTTGTCAAGGATATCAACGGATTTTTTTTTTTTTTGTTTTTTTGTTTTTTTTTGTTTTTTAACGTTTAATAAATAAATAACAAAAATTACAGGTTGGACTGAAAACCGCCCGGGTCGCGGTTGGCCGGTTTGACCGGCGGTTTTACCGGTTCTGTGCGGTCAGACTCCTCAAACGGTCCAATAGCTTAACCGGACTGGTTCTGAGCCCGGGTCACCGGTTTGACCGCCGGTCCGGTCCGATTTTAATAACTATGCTTCAGTGTATGTGGACATACCACACAAAAATTTCCCTCACAAGATTTAATATTTTTCGTATATTAAAAACACTGGTGATGGTCAGCCTTGCAACGCAAGGCCTTTGCCCAGAATAATGTTAAAATCTTTTGAAAATGTAGTCATTAGTGTAGTTAGTTAAAAGGGACCATTAAGAAGAAATATACAGAAGCCGATCTATTTAGCACTGAGGGCGGCATGCACCCAAAAAAAAAAAAAAAAAAAACATTGGTAAGCAATCCCTTTATAATCATAACACAAAACACTCTACAGCATAGATCGTTAGGTGGCGTTGTCGTCACTTTTGTTCCATGCCCTGGAAAAACAAAGACTGGGGATTTTTCAGGAGGTTTTCACAGCTTACTCCACCAAGGTGTCAATCGAAGACATTAACACAAAGGGATAAAAAAAAAAAAAGGGGGTACGTGGGGGTGGTTCTGTCCGATTTATTTTTTTCTTTCTATTGTTACCAAAAGAAACTGAACATTTTATTGTGCCGCAGCCGTCATTAGTGGTTTTTTTTCTTCTATAAGTGGTTTTTTTTTCTTCGAATTGTTTTTCACATATGTATTTATAATACCAGTACGTAACACGTAAAGGAACACATAAAAAGTTGAGTATCTGCATAAATTGTTGCACAAGAAGCTGATAGAAATGAATATATTGCTGTTAGATATAATTTGGATGTTTTTTTTTTTTCTTATTTGATTTACTTGTGTTACTTTCTTATTTATTTATGACAGTGGGATGTAAGGTGTGATTCTCGGTTGAACTATGTCTTTACACTCTGATAACGTTTCATAATAATGTTTCCCTTAGCCTACACATCAAGTTTACCACAACTCTATATTGTGTCAATCTTGTGGTTTATAGAATAATAGTCAGCAGCTATAATCAAACAATCTTACTCCACCTCACTACAAACAGGGGAGAGTTATTTTCTAATTATTGCAGCCAACAATAAACCGTGAAAAGCCTAATTCGAGCAAATGACTAAAACATACAGATCGTAACACCATAATAATATTCACATCCAAATATGTAAGGAAAAAAAGAGGATAATACTCACATCCAAATACAGTATATCTGAATAGAACAACGACAACGATGAAAGAAATGCTTAGGGCTGTATATGCAGCCACAAAATTTGTAAGCTACCTGCCTGACAGCAGCTCCTCTTCTACGTGGGCTGTGCCTCTGTCGATACCCTATCCTTAATTGAGACGGCCGTTGTTAATTTCAGATTTTAGCTACTACGACGTACTTGTTTCACAATCAATGTATAATGCCAGAACATTTTTTGGGTATTGATGACCAAAATAGAAACGACCAACCTTAACCGGTAGAGTACCGGGTCAGAAGCACTATAGTGGAGAGCAAGGTCGTATCCCACGAGGAATCAATCGAATACCAAAGTCGTTCTCATGCTTAGTTTAGGTTAATCAAGTGCATTCAAGTTTTGATTATGATAAGACGATATTTAAACGAGAGAGAAAGTGAAATAGCCAAATCACGATCCAATTGAATACTTTCGCCCCTCTAATCGATTATTTGGGAATGGAAACTACTAACCAACCATCCTAATGCTTATATTGACTCGTTCATTGGTGCAAACTCCTAAGATAGTACTAGACGCCATGCACAACCTAGTACCCTTTACCCGGTTCAACAGTCCGTCTTTAAGGATTTAACTGACCGGAACAAGATTAACGCGCTAGAGTTGCTCGATTTCACAACCGATTGAACCTCACTCCCTAATCAATCTAAATCACTCAGTTGATTATAAGAAATGAACTTAAAACCTATTTTCTCACACCCCTTCGCAACATACATTTATAAAAGTGGTGTGTGAATTCATGAACCTCACCCCCTAATCAATCTAAACCACTCAGTTGATTATAAGAATGAACTTAAAACCTCTTTTCTCACACCCCTTCGCAACATACATTTATAAAAGTGGTGTGTGAATTCATGAACTAAGTGTACAGTCTAATTCAAGCATTAAGAACAAGTTTTAAGACATGAATTCGTTGATACAACAACAATTAAACACTATCCATTCCCAATTTCATCAATTAAAGGGTGATTTCTCCAATCTTCATATGACTGTGCTAAACGTCGCTCACCAACTAAACCATCATCCAAGTTTAGGAACCGGGTGGCCCAATAGGCCTTATGCTCAAGCTCTACGGGTAAATGACAAGACTTCCCATACACCAACATGTAAGGGGACATACCTATGGGGGTCTGGTAGGCGGTTCTAAGGGCACATAACGCATCATCTAACTTGTTGGCCCAATCCTTAGGGTCTGAATTAACAATCTTCTCAAGGATACGCTTAATCCCCCGGTTACTCACTTCCACTTGGCCACTAGTTTGGGGGTGGTAGGTTGTCCCTAACTTATGCTTAACCCCATACTTGGTTAGAAGAGTGTTAAAAGGGCGGTTGTGGAAGTGACTTCCGTTATCACTAATAATAGCACGTGGTACCCCAAAACGAGCAAAGATGTGCTTCTTAATATACCAGATTACCACATTCCTATCATTAATCGAGGATGCTATGACTTCTACCCATTTTGACACGTAATCACAAGCAACAAGGATATACTTATTGTTATACGATGAAGGATAGGGTCCCATAAAGTCCCCAAACATCACACACCCCACACTCTAAAATGGGCTTTTGGGGCATCTCATTTCTCCTAGAGATCCTACCTACCCGTTGACACGCGTCACAAGCTTTCACATAGGCATAAGAGTCACGAAAGATAGTTGTCCAATAAAAGCCACTTTGGAGTACTTTGAGAGCGGTTCTATCCCCTGCTAGATGACCACCGGCTTCCCGGTCATGACAAAACGACATGATATTCCTAATCTCTCTATCATGCACACACCTCCTAATTATGCCATCCGAGCAACGTCTAAAGAGATATATATCATCCCACAAGTAGAATCGAACATCATTACAGAACTTCTTGCGTTGGTAATCCTTTAAACTAGGATCCACATAAACACAAGCAAGATAGTTCACAAAAGAGGCATACCACGGGTCACCATACCCACCCCGTGGCTCACGAGCACTCCTTTTCACCGGTAGCATCGCATCAACTTCCATCAACTGCTCATCCGGGAATGATTCATTAATTTCCCTCTCAAACCTTTTCACTTCCTCATCTAGTGTCATACGACTCAAATGATCCGCCACCACGTTCTCACAACCCTTCCGATCCTTAATCTGCACATCAAACTCTTGAAGAAGCAAAATCCACCGCAATAAGCGGGTTTTTTGCCTCTTGCTTTGCAAACAAGTACCTCAACGCAGCATGATCGGTGTGCACTATCACTTTAAACCCCACTAAATACGACCGAAACTTATCGAAAGCAAAAACAATGGCAAGCAGTTCTTTTTCGGTCGTGGCATACTTAGATTGTGTGGGATTAAGTCTGTGACTAGAGTAGTAGATAGACTTAAATATCTTATCTACTTTCTGCCCTAAAACAGCCCCTACGGCAATGTCACTAGCATCACACATAACCTCGAACTCTCGTGACCAATCAGGTGCAACTAGAATAGGTGCGGTCACTAATATTTTCTTAAGCATGTGAAAAGCATCAAAGCACTCTTGAGTGAAAACAAAGGGAGTGTCTTTAGTGAGAAAAAGCGTGAGTGGCCTAGAAATCTTGTAGAAGTCCTTGATAAAGCGTCAGTAGAAACCCGCATGACCAAGAAACGCCCAAAGGGTCTTCAAGTTCGTGGGGACGGGCAATTTTTCAATTGCCACAACCTTGGCTCTATCAACTTCAATCCTCTTACGTGAAATCTTATGGCCTAGCACTATGCCCTCTTCTACCATGAAGTGACACTTTTCCTAATTAAGCACAAGATTGGTGTCTTCACACCTTTACAAAACTTTATCGAAATTACTCAAACAATCATCTAAGGAGTCTCCAAATACACTAAAGTCGTCCATAAAGACTTCCAAGAATTTCTCAATCATGTCCACAAAGATGGCCGTCATGCATCTTTGGAATGTCGCGGGTGCATTACACAACCCGAAAGGCATCCGTCTAAATGCAAAGGTACCATAGGGACATGTAAATGTAGTTTTCTCTTGGTCCTTAGGATCAACGCAAATTTGGTAATAGCCACTAAAACCATCAAGAAAGCAATAAAAAGCGTGACCACTTAATCTCTCCAGCATTTGATCAATAAAAGGCAAAGGGAAGTGATCTTTCCTAGTGGCATCATTCAGTTTTCGATAATCAATGCAAACACGATAACCGGTAACTAAGCGGGTAGGGATCATTTCATTGTTTTCATTAGGTTGAACAGGCATACCTCCATTTTTAGACACCACTTGAGTAGGGCTTACCCACTCGCTATCCGAGATGGCGTAGATGATTCCATGCTCTAGTATCCACGTCTTTACGCACCACCTCTTGAAGGTGTGGATTAAGCCTTCTTTGACACTGCCTCACCGGTTTCACATCCTCTTCCAATATGATTTTGTGCTTGCAAATCTCGGGGCTAATACCCCGGATATCCACCATCTTCCATCCAAAGGCTTTCTTATGACTCCTTAGCACTTTCATTTGCTTTTCTTCCTGCAAAGATGTTAGTGCCGCAGAAATAATTAAAGGTAGCAAATAATCGGACTCAAGAAAAGCATACTTAAGGTGCTCCGGGAGTGGCTTTAGTTCTAAATCCTTTGGTGGCTCCTCAATAGACGGCTTCATTTTCTCACTGTTTAGGCCAAGCTCCAAATATTGATGCCATGACGCCTCAAGAAAAGGCGTTGCCTCCAACTCACAAGCCGCTTCTCACAATTCTTCATTATCATCATGAATTGTGCTAGACTTCATTAAGCACTCCTCCATCGGCTCTTGATATCCCTGCGTGTTAGCAACTTCGGAAACACAAGAATATATAGACTCATCTTCATCACATTCCGCTATATCATCATGAGGGTACTTAATGGCATCAAACACATTCATGGTCACACTCTCATTCCCCACTCTCATAGTAATATCATTTTGCTACATCTACATTAGCACTCCCGGTGGCAAGAAAAGGTTTTCCTAGCAAGAGTGAATTTCTAGAGTCCTCCACAACATCTAGCACGACGAAGTCGGCTGGGAACACAAACTTATCAACTTGAACTAACACGTCTTCCAATATTCCCAGGTCTCCTAAGGGTCCGGTCGGCCATTTGTAAAGTCATATTGGTCTCGGTCAACCTACCTTGGCCCAACTTCTCATAGATACTCCTAGGCATGAGATTCACACTAGCACCTAGGTCACATAAAGCCTTCGGGAATCTAATAGAGCCAATGATGCAAGGGATATAAAAACATCCGGGGTCTTTCTTTTTAGGCGGAAGCTTGTTTTGAAAGACCGCGGAGCATTCTTCATTTAGGCACACAACATCATCCATCTTGGCCTTGTTGGATAATATCCCTTTTAAAAACTTAACATACGAAGGCATGTTAGCTATGGCATCAACCAAAGGGATATTTATCTCAACCTTGCGCAAAATGTCAAGAAACTTGTCTTGACTATTAGTTAACACATCCTTCTTAGGACCTCTCGGAGGAAAGGTAAAGTGCTCAAATCAAAAGTTGTAGAAGAAGCATTCATATCATTGCTACTTGTACCTTTCCTTTGAGGAGTGGAAGTGGTTGTGTCCCGTTTTCTAGTTGCTTTTGGTGCCTCCTCGTCTCGCTTATGAGCCTCATTCTCTTGTTCCCCAACAACTTGATCTTCACTCTCATTTCCTACCATATCATCCTCTTTACTCTTACCATGATCCTCAAATCTCTTCTTCAACCCAACGTCACTACCAACCAACTTGCCAATTCTTGTGGAGATAGCATTCACACCCTTAGGATTTCTCACGGTGTTATTCGGCAAGCCTCCAATCGGTGCGGTATTAGCATTTTCGGTCAATTGACCTACTTGAGTCTCAAGATTCCGTATTGCCGATTGGAATGTGGCTGTGGTGTTGTTGACATTTGTTTTGATGTCCTTCAACTCCCGACCATGTTCTTGCAATGTTTTGTTGATTTGTTCCAAGAGTATGTCGGTTGAGCTCTTTTGTGGAATAAGAGCCATTGATGGAGGTTGAGAATAGTTGCCTTGAGAATAATTTTGATGAGCATTTGGATGTTGATAAGTTCCGGATTGTTGTTGTCGTGGAGCTTGGTTGCCTTGATAAGAAGGACCTTGTTGTTGCCTAAAAGATTGCCCTTGATTCGAACCACGACCCCAAGTCAAATTAGGATTCTCACGCCAATTTTGTGGAGCTCATTGGAAATCATAGTTTTGGACACGCCCTTGCCCCACATAGTTAACATCATAGGGTTGTGTGTCCAACATTAAGCTCATATCCATTGGTTCAACCACCGGATTGCCATAGGTGGTGAAAGGGTTGAATTCCATTTGCCCCGCATTCAATTGTCCTAAAGCATAGGCATTCATCAAAGATTGTTGCAATGAGTTCGGATTAGCCACTAAGGTACGGGCTTGAGGTGCTACTTGAGCTTTCATTGGCACAGTTGTTGGTGGTGTATTTGGAGATGTGCAATTTGTAGCCGAATGTTCACCACCACAAAGTTGACATAACCGGGCCTTCTTGTTCTCTAAAGCCAAATTATCAACCTTTTGTCCCATGGCTAACACCTTGTTATGCCACTGGGAGTTTCTTTCGGGCTCATCCACTACATCGGTTACAAGTGGCTTTTTATGCTTCAATTGCCTTCTACCCGAACTCCATTGCCTATTATTCTCACAAATCTCTCAATGGTGGCCAATTCCACATCCGGTGCTACATCCATGATGGATCCTCCACTTGCCCCATTTAGTTTTGCATTGAACTACCATCCAAATTTCTATAGAATAAATGCACTTGGTCCCATGCTTCGAATCCATGTTGAGGGCATTTCCATAACATAGTTTTGAACCGATCTCATGCCTTAACAAGTCTTCACCCAACAGTTGCTCAAAATTTGAAATGTCGGATTTCAAGTCAAGAGCCCTCGATGGTGGGAAGTACTTGAGCAAGAATGTGCTTGACACTTGTTCCCATGTGTGGAGAGAATCATGAGCCAAAGATGAATACCACTCCCTCGCTTTTCCTTTTAGAGAAAAAGGGAACAAAAGTAGCCGAACCTCTTCCTCACAAACCCCATTTATCTTCACTGTTTTGCATACCTCAAGGAAATTATTGATGAAAGTATTCAGATCATCCGTCGCCTTTCCTTCAAATTGAGCACTGTCCCCAAGTAAATGCCAAACATGTTCCCTTATCTCCAAGTTATTAGCCGCAATGGCCAGTACTCGAATAGGACTCTGGCCCGTGGTATCCATTGGTGTCACATAATCTCTACAAAGCCTTACCGGTCGATTTCCCGTTTGGTTTACTTGAGCTTGATGAACATATTGTTGGGGGTTCACTATCGGGTTAGGTTGAGGATTAGCTTGAAGGATAAATTGTTGAGCATAGGGGTTGGCCATTTGAGGGTATTGGTTCATCATGGGATTCATCATGGGATTCATCATAGGGTTCGTCATAGGATTGAATTGAGCCATTTGCATCATCATTTGTTGATATTATTGAAGAAATTAAGGGTCTATTTGTGGAGGTTGTTGTGGTTGAGGGATTTGTGGAGTTTGGAGAGGGATATTGGTTCGTTGTTGAAAGTTATTGTTCAATGGGGTATTACGCACAATATTCCATTCTCTAGGTAGAGGTTTCATCCTTGAGGAAGGTGGATTTGATTGTTGACCTTTACCTCGGTATTGACTTGTATCCCCTTCCTCAAACGGATTTACACTTCTCTCTCGATCCATACCCCGATCAAATTCAAGGTCTTCGTTTCCCGTAGCCATACTAGAACTCTCGGAACTAGAACTCTCACTTTCCAACACTTGAGTCACTTCTTCAACTAGAATCCCCTTGTTTCGCAAGGCATTTCGGTGTCTAGCCAAAGCCTCAATCTCGGGAATGTATGGAAGTAATGGTTCCTTTGAGCTTCGGGTCATCACTACAAGAATAAACAACAAGAAAACAATAAAGTAAAACAACCTAAGCCTAAATCTTCAAAAGACTTATGCGATATCGATTAATTCCCCGGAAACGGCGCCAGAAAACTTGATGACCAAAATAGTAACGACCAACCTTAACCGGTAGAGTACCGAGTCGAAAGCACTATAGTTGAGAGCAAGGTCGTATCCCACGAGGAATCAATCGAATACCAAAGTTGTTCTCATACTTAGTTTAGGTTAATCAAGTGCATTCAAGTTTTGATTATGCTAAGACGGTATTTAAACGTGAGAGAAAGAGACATAGCTAAATCACGATCCAATTGAATACTTTCGCCCCTCTAATCGATTATTTGGGAATGGAAACTACCAACCAACCATCCTAATGCTTATATCGACTCGTTCATGGGTGCAAACTTCTAAGATAGTACTAGACGCCTGATGACGGTCAAATTATACCCGTAAAAGTCATCAACGTTGACCTTAAATCGAGATTAATAATATATATTTCATATTAAATCACATGTTTATATTTATTATTTAATGTTAAGTGATTATTAATATGATATTTGGTATTTAGCCGTTTTCATTATTAAAAGCCGATTTATTGTGCGATAAATGCTGATTTTGTAGATCACGACAAATCGAGAGGATTAATGTCATTCAATCAATGGTCTCAAGATAATAGAGGAAGAAAATCGGAGCATTAAATGAAAGATTAATCAGATCAACACGCAAGCGTGCAGTGGGGAACAAGTCAGACAAAGAGACGCGTTTAACACGTGCAGAAGAAGGCTCGGTCGACCGAGCCCTATCATTCGGTCGACCGAGTGTGTCGGTTCGGTCACTTTTCGGATTTTTTCGTATTTACCTTCTAGAACCTCCCTAAGTCGGCAAAACCTCCTATATAAGCAGCAGCTTCGAGAAATTGTAAAGAATCCATTCATTCAATAATTCCATACAATTCTACTTTGATATTTTGATACAATGTAGCATACCTTAGATTGAAGGTTTCCAGAGTTTAAGGGCTGCAAGTTATGTAAGCCTTTATTTTCTGTTTCTTTTATTCTAAGTAATTAATCCCTCCCAATTATGCTTTATCGTTTGAATTAGTTAATCATAGCTAGATGATGTAGATCTAGGCTATGACGTTGGGAAGGTGGCGATACCTTGTCTATGAGGATCCCATAACCTACGTCATACACTTAGTATTTATTCATGAATCTACTTGCTTTAATTAATGTGTATCTAAGTTAGTTTATATGAATGCTTTACAAATTCTTGCTTAATCCGTTGTGTATGATGAAACGGCTTGAGAGATACGTTCGGGATGTAATCGGGGAAAGAGACCATTCGATCGACCGAGCTTAGCTATTCGGTCGACCGAGCTCTGTTTTCATCCGTTAAATAGCCACGTCTTTATGGTTAGGTTAACTTAATAGAATTTATTATCTCAGTAGGTATGGCTATGGCTACGTTACTCGCTTAGTTTAATTAAAACGTGTAAAAAGGAAATACCAATACTAAACTCTTAGGTAGGCTTATGAATTGATCTTCACGGACGTTCAGCGTTATCTAGGTAGGTTTATATTTGGGAATTGCATGCACCTTGTTATACGTAGATCGTAAACTAGCATGAGACTATAACTTGGTAATTGCTAGTTGGACGAGAGCTTGAGTGATCGTTTAGGAAGTACGCCTAACCATAGGAATGTTGCCTAGACGAGGTGTACGGTTAATATCGGCATCCTTGGAGTCGTAAGCGTGCAAGTTATATGAGATGGATACCCAAAAGGTGAAGTCACGTAATGTATCACAGTGATCTAGTAACCTAACCGGTGCTAAGTCAAGTTTAAGAGGATGACTCCCGTACCCAATCTAAGATAGATACAAACGGATTGACAGTTAATAAGTTCAGTTTATTATATAAATTATCTAGGTCCAAACGATAAAGACTATAATTGGGGAGGTTAATTACGTTGTGTCGAGTCGTGTCTTTACTTTTCTTGTCCTATGTTGGTCGTAGACCGCCTTTATGTCCTTGACATGTATAATTAATTGTTTATATATGAAATGACCCACAATTGGTTCCCTGTGGGATCGACCTTGATTCACTATAGCTATACTACGATGGGCCTAGTCCTCTTGCTAGTATTGGTTTATGGTGGTCAAGTATTTTATAACCTGATTGACCACGTCATCAAGTTTTTGGCGCCGTTGCCGGGGAACCAACGGTCAATTTTATATATAAATAATTTTCTTATTCATGTCGAGTTTTCTGTTTTAGTGTCAGTTTTTACGTTTTGAGTCCCTCTGGTTGTCTGCTCTGTCTGAAAATTCCAGATTCTTTATGAAAAAAAAAAGAAAAAAAAAAGAAAAAATAAATTTATTCGGTCGACCGAGAGACCTCATTCGGTCGACCGAGAATTTATAACTTTTTTTTATATTTGTTTTGTTCTTGTTCTGTTCTGTTTACACGGTTTATGATTTGTGTTTTTCGAGTCTGGAATTTCGTGTGTCTGTTTATCCCCGTATGTTTAATCCGTAGGTCTGATAGCAGCATGGGAAACCATGTTAAAAATCAGTCTATGGTCTGTTTTGTTTTTCTTCTGTTTGCAGAAACCAGGGAAGCAATAATCTGAGTCAGTAATTTTTCAAGGGCGTTGAGAAAATAACCCAGCAACATGCGGAATTACTACTCTACTATGGGAGAAGCGATGGAAGCAATACCTTTAAAGCACAAAGATGGCTCCGAAAAAATTTTAAAGGCTTAAATTCTTCGTGGTACAATGTTGAAGGCAATGTACTACCTTTTTTTGCTTATGTTTTACTACCTTTTGGTTTTTTGAGCATAAGTTAGCCTATACATGAACCTTAGTATGAATCTTAGCCCGGAGTTGGTTTGTAAGAATAATTCTATTAGTGCGGAAGGTTTTGCCCCACATCTGTCTCATCTAGAGGGTGTAAGTAAACATGTAGTCGTTGAAAGGAAGCAGTGAATAAAGAGTTCCTCGTAGTTCTGTTAAAATCTCTTTGTCCTATGCATGAGATTGCTTCTACTGGCCAGGGGAGCAACAAATTGTGTAGTTTAAGCATTCACAATCTAAAGAAGACGTTGAGTTTTGAGAGAACACCATCTTCTGCTTTCGTTGAGTTTTATGGTGATGGCTTCTCGGTGAACCCACCTTAAATGCGAAAAGCGAGATTACGCTTTGGGTGACAATTTAGAAATCAAAGAATCTTTGTACATAGGTTCGGAAATGGTTTAACCATGGCTGGGCGAGTTCACACGAGCTTCGGCTCAATCAACACTCCTCCACGTGTGATGTACGTTACAGCAGTTCAACAAGACTTAGCATAGCCGATAAGCCTTCGGGCTAAACGGGGCTTAATCTTGACGGATTGGCCTGAACTGTCACATATGTTCCAACGAATAAGACGGTGTAGGCTTGCCTATATAACCGACCTTATTCGGAGTACTTTGATTCTTTGTTTCTTATTGTCAAGGCCAAAACCGTAATTTTAACCGAATTTCTTAGAATTCACTAATTCCTAAAACGAGAGCCGAGGTAAGAGCTTTGGATAAATGGTATGGATAAATGTTGTTTCCTAGGTCTCACAACCAAGGGAAGGGTATTAATCCGCAAAAGCAACAAGCCCACCTCTTATAGTGCTCAGAGGGGTCAATATCTCGTGATCCAAGAATAATGACTGACAAGGATACTTTTTGAAAGTCGAGCTGAGGACTCTAAACTCAGAACTACTTCTTTAAAACCCTTAGGATTTCTTTTTAGGATTTTAGGTTTTGTTTTCTTTGAGTCAAATAAAAGTAACGTGACATATGTTGAGGTTTTTTATTTTGCCGTGTTCCGATGGCCATTGGGCTAAGGATGTGCAAAACTTTTTTACTCAATGTAGGCCACGTGAAATAGAGTTCCGTAGGAGAGTCAAGAAATTGCTAAAGAAAAGGGAAATTTAGCAATCAATCTTAAGATGGAAGCATTAAGAGAGCTTGAGAATTACTGAAAATGTAACAGAGAATGATTGGTGCGAACAAGAACAATTTTGGTCAACTTCCAAAATCTTTTAGAATGGTGATTGTTAAGGGACAAATTCATAGTTATTATTATAACTTTTTACCCCACTTCTGATATCATTTTGAGCATTATTATATCATTTCGAGTCATAAATTCCTTAGATTTATCTAAGTATGTTAGTAGTAATAATTATGTAAAATATCGTATTTTTATAAGTTTTGTACCGGTTTAGTAACCGGAGAGTCGTGTCGGATTTACGCTTGGTATTTTGTGCTTTATTGCAGAATTATAGGTTGACCAAGATTCCGAGTAACGATATATTTTGAGGCCTAAAAGATGGATTTTGAGGGAAAGAAGAAGATGCCACGAGTTTACGAGTTAAACGAATCAATTTTGTCCAACGCACTTCTACCGTAACCTGTTTTTCGATGGAAATTTGACCCGACTTAGAGGCATTTTCAGGGGAAGAGTTCTTGACGAAAGTCGTAGATATTTAAATGTGCTTTCCGACGCATTTTGAATCACGTCAATCGGAGGTCTACAACTCAAGTTATGAATTTTTTACCGAACAAATGATATCTCGGGACGAATCGGAGATATTTTGGCCCAAATTGTTGCATGTTACTTGCAATGATTCCTCCCCAACAAACTCCACATGCTAATACATGACTCACCACCTTCACATGCTAAAGTCATCATCACCTTCACATGCTTTTGGTGATTCACCACTTCTCCCCCAAATACACCTCCCTCATATATCTCTCCCTATATAAACTCCTCCATCTCCATTGATCTTCCTTGCCCCTTCTTCCCCCTCATTCTCCTATCTTCTTCCTTCTATTTTTTTACGTTTTTCGGGGCCTATATATATCTATATTGATATATATATATATATTTGTAAGTTGTAGTAATGTTATAATATCGTTTTATTTTCTGTTTTTCTTTTGTTTCTTTTCTTTATTGTCTTTTATATATCTATATATATATACTTATATATATATATATATATATATATATATATATATATATATATATATATATATATATATATATATATATATATATATATATCTATATACTTATATACTTATATATATATATATATATATGTATCTATATATGTATTTATATTTCGTTGTTATTTTAGATTGTCATGAGTGGTTAAGCTCTCAGTGCTAGGACCACCCTTGTGAAGCCACCCTCATCGAGTTAAATAAGGATTTATGCATTTATTCGTAAGATTTCTTGTTCTTCCTTCATGTTTAGACTTGTTTAAAGTGTAATGTAGTGTTGCATGTTTGTTCGAATTTAGAAACACGAAAGTTGATAAATTAAATCGATTACAAATGAAGGAGAATGATGATATTTTCCAACATACGAAAGTTGAGGGAGAATGTTGTTAGATTAGGATTTTATATCCAAATCTTTGTTTCATAAAATATTTAGTTGTACCTCGTGGTAAACTAATCAACGGGCGCTAAATCCGAAAGAGAAAGTACCGCTCTTTAGCAGATTATTAATCCAAGACTTACAAATGAATGTGTATTTCTTGTTAATTTCGTGTGGGATGGTGGAACAATGGTGCGTCTTAGTTGTTTTAATTATTATTTTGTCTTTGTTCACTTTGGTATTTACAAACCACTTATCTCTTGGGTTCGACCTCGTACTCACTGTAGCTATCCTAACAATTGATCCGGTATCTCTGTTGGTTAGAGTTAGTTTACCCACGGTTGTTTTCGAGTCTTTTATAAATTTAAATTTTGAAGGGTAGATTTTTCGCTCAACAGTTAGTTGGCGTGTTTTTCTCTCAACAGTGATCCAAGTGAAAATTCAAAGTGGTGCGCAATACATTCTGCAACTATCCTTATCTTTCCCTTTACACTTTTTCACCTTCAAACTTTTTGATCCTCTCACCAATCTGCCCCAACAGTTCACATTTCTATCCATTCTTTCATCGCCTCACTTTCTTTCCATCCGTTTCACTCTCCCACCCAATCCCATTCCTTTAAACAATTCTCAATCCCAAAAACACAATTTCTTACCCACCCTTTATCTTTTCTTCCCAACCTTATGTGTATCTTTTTCTAAACCCATCATACTCTCAACCTCCATTTTGTTTACAAAATACCGTTGTGTTGCGGAATTCGAAATATTGCTAAGCTTTAATGATTATCTTTTATCATTTTGATTTTCATGATCCTAGTTGGGGTGAGTGTAGCTCTGGTCCTAGCTAGATTTTAAAGGTTTTTGGTTCAATCAAAATACAGCCTATCTTTCTACCGGAAGTTTTTAAATTTCACATTTTTTTCCGTTTATTCCGGCATTTATAGATGATAAGTTTTGTTCTACATTTTCACACCGATCAGACCTTGTTGATGACGGTTATGACTTTTACGTGATACATTGGGTTATTAGTAACTTCGAGGAGTAGCTACATCTTCCTAAGTTGTTGATATCCAATGCAAGCGGGAAGTTTCTACGTTAAGTATTTGATTTTATCTTTAGCCAATAGGTCGCATTCAATCTGTTATACCTTACCAAGTTTCTCTTCTCTTGGATTGAATACCTTTTCGATCGAGTAACCCTCGTGTTTTCCCCCGTCGGGTAATGCTTTTTGATCTTTGTCTTCTCCACCCAGTTTTAAGAATATTTAGGCGGTGGAGGTTGTAGATGAAGACCACCATCTTTAGTTGCTTGTTTATTGTTCTTTCTATTTAGTATTTTTCTTTTGGTTTCCACTTGTCATTGGTTGTATAAAAAAAAGTGGCTTAAACTGCTTTTAGGTATTTATACCTCGTTCTCGCCACATTATTTTATAACTTCCATAGACATGGTGTTATTAAAAGTTTCGTGGAGTTTGTCTCGCTTATACAGTTTTCACTTGCTTCTCCACAACGTCTTTGAACTTTACTCCGATCTTTTCCTTTACTTGAGAGCCATTTCCAGAGCTAAGTCTTTTCTTAACTTCTCATTTATTTTTGTCATTGAGGACAATGCCATGTTTAAGTGGGGGGTAGGAGACTTAGCTATGTTATGTTATGATTGAAATTTGAATGAAACGGTAGAAAAATTGAAAATTTGAATACATACCATATTATTTATCTCGCACTTTAGAAATTGTGAGTACTTAGCTAAGAATTGATAGGAAATAAACCAAGTTTCATGAGTACGTGATCATTTTATACTTATGTTAAGTAAATTTAAGGATATTCATGCCCGTTTTTGCAAGTAGTTATTTATTATTCAATTACTCAATCAGTGAATCGAGCATACCGCACAAATCATAATAACTGAAGAAATTAATAATCGAGCATACCGCACATTGCATAGATGATTGGTTATGTAGACTTAGTGTCGATACTTATTAGCTGATGCATTCTTATATTTTAGCCATTAAAGCGGAGTAATAAGCTTGAGACGCACTGTGTTTGACAATGCGTTAAAACACTGGGCTTGTAATAACATTACCAAAGTAGCCCCGCTTGTGGTAATATTCGATGCTATACATGATCTAAGATAGGGGATACTCTAAAAGTTTTCTTCCTTGAGATTAGTAGTATTTGAAAAATATGAAGATATGAAAAATATTCAACTCTTTAAGAGGCTTTAAGTAGTACTCGGTCTCCAAGTCCAAAATCCCTATAGATACGCTCTTGCTTATTGCTCTAGTGCTCTCTAACCATTGCGAGGCATAAGAAGTATGAATGCTTTGAGGTTGGTAGGTTGAGATTGCGAAGTTAGCATAAACTCGATCTTACCACGAATATATAAAACTAAATGCACATGCACACATCACTTGATTCATAGTAAGTAGTGAATAATGGATATCTTATGAGCATGACTAGTATGAGTTGACTTGAGTTTCTTGTGTAAGTATGATTTGACCATAGAAAATGTTGTCTTGGGAATGACTTATTGATGCTTTGTTCGGGACGATCAAAGTCTAAGTGGGGTAGTTGATGACGGTCAAATTATATCCGTAAAAGTCATCAACGTTGACCTTAAATCGAGATTAATAATATATATTTCATATTAAATCACATGTTTATATTTATTATTTAATGTTAAGTGATTATTAATATGATATTTGGTATTTAGCCGTTTTCATTATTAAAAGCCGATTTATTGTGCGATAAATGCGATTTTGTAGATCACGACAAATCGAGAGGATTAATGTCATTCAATCAATGGTCTCAAGATAATAGAGGAAGAAAATCGGAGCATTAAATGAAAGATTAATCAGATCAACACGCAAGCGTGCGATGGGGAACAAGTCGACAAAGAGACGCGTTTAACACGTGCAGAAGAAGGCTCGGTCGACCGAGCCCTATCATTCGGTCGACCGAGTGTGTCGGTTCGGTCACTTTTCGGATTTTTTCGTATTTACCTTCTAGAACCTCCCTAAGTCGGCAAAACCTCCTATATAAGCAGCAGCTTCGAGAAATTGTAAAGAATCCATTCATTCAATAATTCCATACAATTCTACTTTGATATTTTGATACAATGTAGCATACCTTAGATTGAAGGTTTCCAGAGTTTAAGGGCTGCAAGTTATGTAAGCCTTTATTTTCTGTTTCTTTTATTCTAAGTAATTAATCCCTCCCAATTATGCTTTATCGTTTGAATTAGTTAATCATAGCTAGATGATGTAGATCTAGGCTATGACGTTGGGAAGGTGGCGATACCTTGTCTATGAGGATCCCATAACCTACGTCATACACTAAGTATTTATTCATGAATCTACTTGCTTTAATTAATGTGTATCTAAGTTAGGTTATATGAATGCTTTACAAATTACTGTTTAATCCGTTGTGTATGATGAAACGCTGAGAGATACGTTCAGGGATGTAATCTGGGGGAAAAAGACCATTCGGTCGACCGAGCTAAGCTATTCGATCGACCGAGCCCTGTTTTCATCCGTTAAATAGCCACGTCTTTATGGTTAGGTTAACTTAATAGAATTTATTATCTCAGTAGGTATGGCTATGGCTACGTTACTCGCTTAGTTTAATTAAAACGTGTAAAAAGGAAATACCAATATAAAACTCTTAGGTAGGCTTATGAATTGATCTTCACGGACGTTCAGCGTTATCTAGGTAGGTTTATATTTGGGAATTGCATGCACCTTGTTATACGTAGATCGTAAACTAGCATGAGACTATAACTTGGTAATTGCTAGTTGGACGAGAGCTTGAGTGATCGTTTAGGAAGTACGCCTAACCATAGGAATGTTGCCTAGACGAGGTGTACGGTTAATATCGGCATCCTTGGAGTCGTAAGCGTGCAAGTTATATGAGATGGCTACCCAAAAGGTGAAGTCACGTAATGTATCACAGTGATCTAGTAACCTAACCGGTGCTAAGTCAAGTTTAAGAGGATGACTCCCGTACCCAATCTAAGATAGATACAAACGGATTGACAGCTTAATAAGTTCAGTTTATTATATAAATTATCTAGGTCCAAACGATAAAGACTATAATTGGGGAGGTTAATTACGTTGTGTCGAGTCGTGTCTTTACTTTTCTTGTCCTATGTTGGTCGTAGACCGCCTTTATGTCCTTGACATGTATAATTAATTGTTTATATATGAAATGACCCACAATTGGTTCCCTGTGGGATCGACCTTGATTCACTATAGCTATACTACGATGGGCCTAGTCCTCTTGCTAGTATTGGTTTATGGTGGTCAAGTATTTTATAACCTGATTGACCACGTCATCAACGCCATGCAAAAACCTAGTACCATTTGCCCGGTTCAACAGTCCGCCTTTAAGGATTTAACTGACCGGAACAAGATTAACGCGCTATAGTTGCTCGATTTCACAACCGATTGAACCTCACTCCCTAATCAATCTAACCTCTCAGTTGATTATAAGAAATGAAATAGCATCAGGCAACCAGACATGAAGGGGAAACTGTGCAGATTTAGCAACGGAACCGGCAAATAATAGAACAGCACACAAAGTACCTAAAACCCCTTTTTCCCACACCCCTTCGCAACATACTACTATAAAAGTGGTGTGTGAGTAATGAACTAGGTGTACAGTCTAATTCAAGTATTAAGAACAAATTTTAAGACATGAATTCGTCGATATAGCAACAATTAAACACTACACATTCCCAATTTCATCAATTAAAGGGTGATTTCTTCAATCTTCACATGATTTGACTATGACATGTTTAGCTACCTATAATAAAACCAAAAACAACAATCAAAGACAAAATTAAAGCCTTAAGAAAAAGGGAAACTGAAATTAATTACCAAATTCGTAGAGAAATCTGAACTACATCAAGTTCCAACACCATCCAATGTCAATTGATGATGAAGAAGACCCAAAAAGATAAAATCCAAGAGTGAAGAAGAAACTTGAGCTACATTAAGCTAATCCTATGTAATTTATGGTGTAGGAGTGAATCTAAGAATGGAAAGGGGGAAGTTCGACCTAAAGGGGTGAAAGGGTATGAGGAAGAAAATTCTAGGTAAAGTGTAGTATCCAAAAAGTATATGCCAAATCTGTGCAAAACCTCTATTTATATGTGCCTCAAAATTGTGCTTTAAACTGTCCAATGCGTACACATCCCTCTCTGAATGTGCACGCATTGCTCTGTGGCTGTCTGGGAAATTCTGATCCTGCTGAGATGGATGCGTATGCATTGACCTGCATGCGTACGCATTGAACATTCTGCCCTAATTCCTTAACTTGCTGCTGCTTTTGGGATGCGTATGCATTATACTCAATGCGTACGCATTCTTCCTGATTCTTCAAGGCTGAGCATCATGTATCAAGGATGCGTACGCATAGCTTTCTTTGCGTATGCATAGACTTCAAATCCTTTATATCTACACTTTTTCTTCAGCTTTTCCATCCCCGAACCTATGAGCTCAATGCCTTACCTTCCAGGCTTACGAACACCTATATCCTGCATCATGACATCTAAATAGATTCCGAGCATAATCCCGCAAGATAAATAGGACTCGAAAGGACTGAACACATCGTCAAATAACAAGGTTTACCGTCAATATGATGGTTTACCTCAAAGTGAATGCATTGTGTGTTTTCTCCCTTAACATGACCTAGAATTGCCCGGAATGAGCCAAAAGTGCCGTAAACGAGGGTTGAAATATGCACCGGAGCATAGTAAAGTTGACTCTCGTCAGGTATTTATAGCAGCATGTTTCTGTAAAGGTAATGATAGGGATACAACTAATTTGATACAATGGATGACACAACCTAATCTTTCTCACTTGATTTGATTTAGACTCATCATAATCAAAGATGAGAGATTAGATTATGTCAAATTAATTGTGCCTCTATTCTTTTTCTTCTTTAAATTTGACATGCTGGCTGATGCACTCAGCGTTAGTATCTTTTCAAAAAAAGTAAGGAAAAAAATATCACAAATTGTGAAAGTTTGGACGAAATGTTAAGGAAACGACAAAATTTTACTCGACCAAATAAACCTCAGCAGTTACATAATTATCCACGAAATAAACTCAAAAAAAAAAAACAATTATCCACGAAATTTTTAAAAGCAACAAAACAACGTATAATATCTTAAAAAAGCACGGGTCATTGATATTAGGTCTACGAATCAAAAGGGTCAAAATTGGAGCGGAAATACATACCGGATGTAACATCCCGACTTTTCATAAAAGGGTAAAATTGTCATTGGGTGTATTTACTACGACCTAATCATTATTTGTCTTTTATTTAATTAAAAATGATTTAATTAAGGGGTTTAGTTATTATTTAAAATGGATTTAATTAATAACTATAAAAAGGAAATAATTCCCCAAAATAACTTATTAGTCACACGCTGTTTATGAAAAATGAAGAAGAGAGGAACGGCAATCAGAGAACCAACGCAGAAGAAGAAAGCGAAATAAAATGGAGAACGTAATCTTCAACCATGTGACCAATTCGTTCATCGTTTCAAGATGCCGCATGAGAAAAGCGATCAGCGCGAAGAGACGCAACTTTAGAAAATAACATCTCTCAATTTCGTAAGTTTTCAATTTAGCCCTAGTTTTTGGTAACCTTTGAGTACGATTCTTCAGAAATTCGTATCTTTCAATCCGTAGTTCTGTTTTTCAGCCATGAGTAGTCGAAACGATCGCCTTGGAGCGTAGATCAATCTAAAAATAGTTTTGCAGCAATTAATCTAGGTAATCTGCAGTTTTGATCACTTTTCAGTTTCAGTTTTCTGCAAAGAAATAGGATTTTAGGGTTTCTCGTTGATCAAATAGGTTTTGGGGTTGAGGATCAACAGTTGTTGCAGTTGCTTGACGTTTTGATTTCGGTTTTGCTGGAAATTAAGGTAAGAGACTCTTCCTAATGAGTAATTATAGTTTTATAATGATAGGTTGAGTTTTGATGTTGTTTGGTGATAGAATTCATGTTAAGTTGTAATTAATAAGATGTGATATGTTTTGGTATATTTGTGTTGAGATTTAAATTTCTATTTTTTTTATTCAATAACATTAATTAAATATGAACAAGCTTCGATTGAACTTCTGATTCGTTCAGTTAAAACACCGAATGTACTCTTAAAGGGAGTTGAAGTTCGGATCCGTCGGAAGGGCATGAAAGGGCTTGTGCTTTGATGAACTAGAGTTCATCAATGTCTGTGTAATTGATAGGATGTGATGTCTAGTTGTCTAAGTGAGGGAGTAGAGTTGTTAAGGTGAGATTTCATCTTGAAAACATTTAGGTGGCTAGTTAATTCACCATAATAATTACATAAGTGTAGTAAAAGCTAAAACGTCATCTATTCTCGGTTAGGCACTGATTCATATCGGCGATGTGATACGTTCAGTAAAATCGAACAATGCTGCTGGCCTATAAACAGCTAAATGGAAGTGGAGGAAATTCGCCGAACGTATATGCGTATGATCCCAGGACTATCAGTGCTACTCACCGTAGTTGGCAAGTACATCTCGTGGTGGAATTTTCACCATGCATTGTGTCCTTAAGTGATGATGTAACCAAGATAAGCTAAGCTAGAAACGTTTAGTAATGACATGTCGATGTGCATGGATTGAACCTTAGATTGAGTCGGTCTCATAAAGATAATTTAATAATCATAATAATAACTTTTCGTTGTATAACTTAGTTATTCATTAGCTTCTCACTTTTACTAAGTACTTTGTACTTACCTCCTTTGCATTTTCTTTTGTATGCATTGTGGGGTGAGAAGACGAACAAGTTGATCAAGTGTAGATGACGACCTTTGAAGACTTTGAAGTCTTGACAAAGCTATTAGTTTATTTCTTTGTAAAATGTTGTACTAGACTAGTTGTATTTCTTTTCTTAGACTTGTTGTACTTCTACTTTTAAGACATCGTATTGTATAAGTCTTTGGGTTTTTCGTCGTTGTAATTTTAACTATCCATCTTTAGTATGGCTGTATCTATTCTTAGTAGCATTTATGTTTTTACCCGAGTCCTTTTAGCTTCCGTTTGCTTTTATTTGATACGACGACGTAGAAGCTTGCGTATAATATTAGATTTATTTAATGTTATATGCGCCAAACGTTCTCTTCCGGATAAGGGCTCGGTATCCGGGAGCGGGGCGTTACACCGGACAACAGAAAAATAAGGTAATGAATTCACCTTTGTCATCATCATCATCATGATTCATTCTACCTCTAGCCGGCACTGAACTTGTTCGTATGACATTGAACAATTCAAGCCAGTAACTATAACAAGAATTAAAAACTGAAAGATGCGTTAGAAAATGGGTGGTTCTAATGGCACAACACTTTTTGCTAACAACACTTAAGTCCCTGCATTTACAACATATTAATTTCCTTCATCTTCTTCAATTCTCAAACCCTAAAACCTCTTCCCCCACTACCAGCCGCCGCCCATTCCTCCTCCCCAACTGCCCAATCCCTCCTTTTTGGTAAATCCACCTACCAAAATACTCTAAAATCAACCCACCCCTCACTTGCAAACCTTTAAATTCCTCAAATGTCCATGCCTAAATCTGAAAATCTTCTCCCCACGCACTTGCAAACCGCGAAAATGAAAGGGCCATTTTTTGTGGTTTGATTATTGTTATTTCCCATTTTGAGGGTGGAACGAGTTCGATTTCTAGATATGTGGGGCGGAGAGAAGGCAGCAAACGCAGAAGATGGGTGGTTTGGGAGGTTGGCCGGCCGTATTCCGCCATTGGAGCAGAGTTGTTTCTGTGGGTGCTCTCTTAGTTGCTGCTCTCTCAAAAGAGGAAGAGGGAGGTCGGTGAGTTTGAGGGGGAGGGATTATATTGTTTAATTTTATTAACGAAGGACTCAATTGTGGTGCCATTAGAACCTCCCTAGAAAATTAGTTTCGAAATACACTAAAAAAAAATAACGCTTACCTAATCTTGAGACTGTCGAACATTATGATAGGAGATCTTTGAGTAGCAGTGATCTAGGAAAAAAAATTGAAAATGTTCACCACAAGTTAAAAGATAAACACAACAGAAATACAGATGAATAAAGTAAAGATATATGATACTTTGGTGTCGAGAATCATCAAGTGAATAACAGAGGAGGGGAAGCGGGACACGTGGAATACAAATCTGTATTTTTATTGCGACCTGGCACCAAGCAATCATTTTTCTATTTCTCTCTCTTCCACCTCCACCTACATATGGGCGGGTTGGAACTGAAAACCAGCCTGGCCGGTTTTGACCCGGCGGGTCGATGGGTCATACACCCGGCGGGTCAACGGGTTGCCTCGGTTTCTGATTTGGCCTGGCCCGGAACCGGCGGTTCAACCAACCCGGCCGGAACCGACAGTTAACCCGGCCTGAATTGTAACCCGGCCCGGCCTGCCTGTTTTTTTTTTTTTCTTTCACAATATTTTTTTTATATATATTTTGTCCAACGTATAGTTTTCAATTTTTTTGAATTCTTTTATTTTTATATTTTTAACTATCACCAACACTATAAAAACACACTCATTTCATCATTTTTTTCCTCACAATTCTCTTATAACTCTCATATTATCATTAATATATTTCAATTGTGATTTGAAATTGTTCAATAAATTCGTGTATTTTATCACATTCAAATATATTATTTCATGATACTATTGTGAATGCTTTTCAATTCTTTTTTTCGCTTAGAAGATTTTACTGATGAAACAACCGGAGAAGTGATTCCTTTAAAAAAAATTGGTTGTTTGTAACTTTTACGAAAAAAGGTTTATATATGTGCGTGGACTCAGTCTTGGTTCTTTTAGACGACACTTACAAAAAATTAATAAATATAGTAAAAATCTAAGTAACAATTTAATATTTATTATATTTACATGTACGATGGACTATTAAAACTAAATTATTTTATTGCGATTCGAAAATATTTTTTTTTTACGAATTCATTTGATGTTAGGAGAAAAAAAAAATATATATATATATAGAATTACTCGTGATCTGAATCAGTAACTGCTTTAAATTGACGGACTGTGCTAAACCTGTCCAACCTCGCCGGATTCACAACCGCCCAACTCATCATTTTTGAACCACGTAGGGCCGTCACTGCAACCGTCGCCAAGCGAGACCACTGGTTCACCCTACCCGCCCATATGTACCTCCACCTTAAAAATTCAACGTACAAGGTAGTAGACTTGGGCCAGTTAAAAATTTATCACATTGATGCTCACTTACGCGCCGAGTTTGAAACTATTAGCCCAAAACTCTGAGAAAAAATCTAAGCCTGACACGTGGGCAATTTCTTACTACTATATATATTAGGTGGTATAGATAGATAGGTAGATAATACCGATATACCTACTAAAATAATCATCGGGGGCAGGTAAAAACAATTCATCGGGAGAACTCCTTCCGTATCCATTTAACTGTCGTAGTTGTCAAAATCACACATATTAAAAAGATTAGTTAATGTTTTAACAAAATATCAAAATGACAATAACATCCCTTAAATATAATTAATGTAATGTTGTTTTCAATTTCTCACCCTTAATAAATAAGGGTATATATAGAAAAAATACAATAAAAATACTTTAGAAATGTAACTGCAACAGATAAAAATGATAAAATAATCAACAGAGGTGAGTAAAATCTCATAATTTTTTTTATTTTTAATTTTTTTATATGTGTATAAAGAATATGCCAACGATGAAAACAAATAGGAACAACTGAGGGCAATAGGCAACCGAAGGCAACCGAAAGGCAAATAAAGCCACAAAAAATGAATGTTTTTATTATTATTAATGTTCGAAAATGACTTGATCTCTCATCGTGCTGAGTGATTAAACAGAGCTTAACTCAGCAGAGACAAGGTCAAATGAAAGAAAGTCAACAGAGCAATGTCAACAAGTTACGTCTCACTAATCAATTTATCGAGATTCGCATCTCGGGTATTTTAATCAATCTGTTAGCATGTCTTTATGTCGGCTAGTTCTAAGGTTTTGTGACTATAAATACTCATCTGTTGTAATTTAATTTTTGCGATGAGCGACAATTCTTGATCAATTCTGAGAGTTTGTAAAATCTCCAGGTGATAATATAATCTCTCGCGTTTATGTCAGTGAATTTAACGTCAGCGTTAAACCACGTTAAATCCTATGTTATTTTTTTTTTTGTGTGATTTATGCTTTTTCGTTTATTCTTGATTATTGCAATCTGTTTTTTATCCTTGACGGTCCTGTTATATAACAATTAAAACCTGATAAAATAATCAACAGAGGTGAGTAAAAGCTCATAATTATTTTTTATTTTTATTTTTATGTGTATAAAGAATATGCCAACGATGAAAACAAATAGGAACAACTGAGGGCAATAGGCAACCGAAAGGCAACCGAAAGGCAAATTGTTGATTTGTAATACGACTCGTGTGACTAAAACAAATCATATTCATCTTTGAAACCTTCCATTATTGTTGTGGGAACTCTTTACTTATATATGTCACACTTTTGAAGGATGATATATAATCATTTTGAAACGGACAGAGTATAATTTATAATATCCCAAATTACTTATAGCTAGAATGATAATTATTTTCAAACACACATAGTACAATTCGTAATAATGTACAATTCTATCACTTTCTCCATAATTAATGTTAAGTTTCTCTTTTTTTTTTCTTTTTTTTTTTTTTTTTTTTTTTGAGAACACATGATTTAGTGCTCAATAATACTATTGGATCAAGATTGATAGTGGCCAACAGATATCAACACTAATGTTACTTTTCTTATCTGTATAATTTTTGTGGTTTTATTAAATGACATTTTTGGGCATCCACTGATCCGCATCCTTTTCTTTTATGGATGAAATGATTTAATGATGAAAGCGAAAGAAAGCGCACATTCTGCCGAGACATAAACGGCTTGACCATCAAACACCGTCGAACAACGTGCTTTCCATATCCCCCACATCAGCCCCACAACATGCACTGTATCCGGTATCCCCCGTTCCACTAAGAGACGCATAAATTAATCCGCAAAGGAGGACGGGCGGAGATACCCCAAAACATCATAGAAAGGGGAGGCCCGCCAAATCCTGTCCTCCATCTCACACTTAAACAAGACATGCCGCAGGGTCTCCACTGTCTTCCCGCATTCTAAGCATGTGCTTGTCCTCAAATTGCGTCGCATAAGGCCCTGGCCGATTGCCAAGCAGTGATTAATGCACCTACAAAGAAAATGCTGAATACGAGGCTGGACCGGGAGCTGCCAACATCGCCTCTAGACCCGATCTGCCCCACCCGAAGTCCCTGCCCCAGCCACCAGTGATGGCCGATAAAGCGAGAGCGCAAGAAAGTACCCGGACTTGACTGTGTATGTGCTCGTGCGGTCATAATCCCAAATCCGCCGGTCTGGGTGAGTCCCTAAGGTAATAGAAGTGGTCAGGATAGCATCTGACTCCCCTGAATGGAATAAATCTCGAATTCAAGGGGCGTCCCAAGTATGCGTATGTGGGATAAATAGAGATGAAACCTTGGCATTAGTAAGGTATACGGAAGGACGGTCGCCGTTCCGTCCACGCATCATGAAACACAAAGATAGACTCCACATCCCCCACTCTCCATCGCATCTCATTGAGTAATAAGTCTCTACCCTCCAGAATACTACGCCACATAAACGACAGCTGGGAGCCCAGTCTAGCCGACAAAATAGTGCTCTCCTCAAAGTATTTTGCACGAAGTACTTAGGCCGCTAGCGACCACGGAGTGGACATAATCCGCCAAGATTGTTTATGCAATCTTGAATTATCATGACAACTTAAAGTATAATGATATATGATTTTATAAAAAAAAAAGGTTTACAAATTTATTTTAGATTGTATTAGTTATTTAAAACCAAATCACACCTACCTAATATTCTAAATTTTGTGTATTTATATACTATTTTCGTTTTTTTAAGGAATATACTATATTCGTTTAGATTGAGTTTTCACAAAAATATATTAATTATGAGAGAAAAAAAGTATAAAATATCATTAAACTATTATAAATACAATAATTATAAAATAATAATAAAAATATTAAACTAATAAGAAGTTATGAATAAAATGAGAAAAAATAAAATAAATGTCTTATTGATTTGTAAAATAAGTAACAAAAAAACTATTTCTAGCAATTTAGAATAACAATAAAATATTAATTAATGACGGAAAATTTTATGTCCACACCAAACATAAACAACACATTTTATGTCCACACCAAGCAATTTTATATAAATGTTTTATATCATAATCAATAATATATGATGTGTTGTATCTTAATATTACGTCTATTTTGTTAAGAAAATAACATTAAATATGACATCCCACATTGGGAATGTGAGAGATAGGGCTGAGCATAAAACCCAATGGACCCAATCCAACTGAAAACTCAAACTAATTGAAACCAAAATTTCTTGGGTTGGGTTTTGACCCAACAGAAAACATTTTAGGTTGGTTTGGTTTATTTTGTTTTTTATTCGGGTTGACCCAACCTAACCCGACCTGATATATTTGTGTGTGTGTGGGTGTATATATATATATATATATACTAGTCATAAACCCGTGCATTGCACGGGGACGTATGACAATGTGATTACCTCAGATAAATCAAAAACAGACCACACAACATGTTCAAAGATTATACTGATGCCAATAATTGTGGTTATATTACTGCTTTTAGCATTGCACAGGAGAACGAATATTTCAATAGAAGAATTTTTTTAAGTATGAAAAAAAAGATTTTATTGGCATATTTATTCTGTGAGAATTGAATTGAATAGAATATGCAGGATTGGAATTAAACAAATTATATAAAAGATGACAAATTGAGTGATTGATAGAGTAATGTAGTGAATTAAGGTTCGCTTGAGTAAGGTATGATATGGTTCATAACGTATGATATAGGCGAAGGGGTGAGTAGTCCTACGTCATACCCCATTACACCCTATCTCTCTTCCACCCGGCCCTGCCCACCGATATCATACCTACCCACCACCATATCCTACCCTACCGATATCACCATATCTTACCCTCGACATCTTACCTACCTTACCCATTACCTACTCTACTCCACTTTCATCCACCCCAACCCTACCCTACCCTACCTTACTCATCATTCCACCCCACCTTCCCACAACCCCTTCCTTCCTAATCCTACCCAACCCACCACCCCACTGGTACCCTACCACCACCCAACCCTACCCTATCCACCTTTCCACTTTACCATATCTTACCCACCACACCACACCACACCACTATACCTTACCTTACACACTACCCCAACCTATCATACCCTCCCCAACCCTACCTTACCCAACACTTCACCCTACCTTACCCACCATCTTACCCTGCCCTACCCACTGCTATCATACCCTACCCACCACCCTACCTGATATCACCATATCTTACCCTCGACATCCTACCTACCTTACCCATTACCTACTCTGCTCCACTTTCATTAACCCCGACCCTAGCCTACCCTATATTACCCATCATACCACCCGACCTTCCCCACCCCTCCATTCTCTACCCTACCCAACCCACCACCCCACCGTACCCTACCTACCACCCAACTCCACCCTATCCACCATTCCACCATACCTTACCTTACCCACTACCCCAACATATCCTACACTCTCCAACCCTCTCCAACCCTCCCCAACCCTACCTTACCCAGCACACCCTACCACCCTACCTTACTCATCATACCACCCAACCTTACCACCACCACACCCTTCTCTACCCTACCCTACCCACCACCCCAACCTTACCCTACTCTATCCACCATTCCACTCTACCCTATCTTACCCACCACACCACATTACCTTACCTTACCTACTACCCCAACCTATCCTACCATACTCTACCCTACCCTACCTTACCATACCACCACTTCACCTTACCCTACCCCATCCTACCCTACCCACTCTACCTTACTCTACCCACCATTACACTCTACCTTATCTTATCCACCACACTACCCTACCTTACCTTACCCACTACCCCAACCTACCCTACTCTAATCTACCCTACCCTATCCTAGCAACACTACATTTCCCACCACTTCAACTTACCTCCCTACTATACCATACCCAACCCCACACACCATCACCCCTACCCTACCCACTACCTCACCCTACCCTACATGACCCATCACCCTGCCATACCCTACCCACCCCTCATTATACCATACATTACCCACTACCCAACCTTATTCAAATACGCTTCCTACCTACCATACCTGCCACATCATTAAATGATGTGGCTAATTCATAGCAAATTACCTGATTTAAGAATATATCGTATTAATTGGCATATTTGAATTTAGTTATTTTCAAAATGTAATTTAATTTCTGAATATTATGTATCAATAGAGGACTCAAAAATTTGTACATAATGATTTTTTTTCTTGACATATTTGAATTTATTTATGATCCATATATTTAATTTAAAATAGTTTCTGACAGATTATTATCTTTTGACATATTTGAAATTGTTTTTCTTTTGAAAATGTAATTTAATATAAGAATATTTCACGTTGAATGGCATATTTATTTAATCTAAATACATTTGCATTACAACGCAAATATTTGAAGTAAGTTATTCTTGAAAATATAATTGATTGTATGAATATTTGGTATTAAATGGAAGCGACTATTAGCTATGAGGGAATAACTTTAATTTAAGAATATTTTGAATTAATTGGAAAACATGAATATTGTTATTTTTCAAAATATAATTTAATGTAAAATCATTTGACATTGTAATCTAATGTTAGAATTATATTTCATTAATTGGAATAAATAATTTATCATTTTCGCAAATTATAAATTAATGTAAAAATATGTCGCATTAAATTCCATTTTTTAATTTAGGTATTTTTGAACATTTAATTTAATGTTAGAATATTTGGAATTAACTGGAGTGAATAATTTATATGGGATGTATTTAATGCACGAATATTTCCCATTAAATGACATAAAGCCGCAAAAACAAAACCGAACAAAGTTAATTCAAAAACTATAAAAAAAAACAATCGGTGCAATGTTAAAAAAAGAAAATTGAATGTAAGAATATTTGGTATTAAATGAGCCGCATACCATAATTAGAAAAATTGTTTTTTGAAAAATAAAAACATAATTTAATGAAGCAATATTTAGCATTAATTGAGGTATCTAATTTGTAGGGGATGAATTTAATGTGTGAATATTTCCTTTTTGAATTTAATTTAATGTTAAGATATTTTTTATTAATTGTTAAAATTGATTTAATATTTTTTTTGAATATTATAATTTAAATAAAAAATATTTCACATTTAATTCCATATTTGATTGAATTTAATGCGAAATATTCCCTATTTTTATTAAGAAAATCAAATTTTAAATGTTCTTTCTAATTATGGATGAATTTATTCCCTATTATTATTAGAATAATCATACTTTAAATGATTTTTCTAATTATGATCGAATTTATTACCTATTTTTATTAGGAGAATAAAATTTTAAATGATTTTTATAATTAGGGAAGGTGGATTATGTAATTGTGGTAGGTTTGTTTTTTTTTTTTTTTTGAGACATATAATTATTTTTTTAAAGCACATTTAATGTAAGAATAATTAGCATTAATGTGAGCCGGATTTATTCCCTATTTTTATTAGAAAACTCAAATTTTAAATAATTTTTCTAATTATGGTATGCGGTTATTGTAATAATGACATTTATATAGGATGTATTTAATGTCTGAATAATTATTGAGGTGAAAAATATCCCTAATTATGTTTTTTGAAAAATAAAAACATAATCAAATGGAGCAATATTTAGCATTAATTGAGGTATCTAATTTTTTGGGGATGAATTTAATGTCTGAATATTTCATTTTTGAATTTAATTTAATGTTAAGATATTTTTTATTAATTGGTAAAATTGATTTAATATTTTTTTTTGAATATTATAATTTAAATAAAAAATATTTTACATTTAATTCTATATTTGATTGATTTTAATGCGAAATATTCCCTATTTTTATTAAGAAAATCTAATTTTAAATGTCTTTATAATTATGGATGATTTTATTCCCTATTATTATTAGAATAATCATATTTTAAATGATTTTTCTAATTATGGTCGAATTTATTACTTATTTTTATTAGGAAAATAAAATTTTAAATGATTTTTATAATTAGGGTAGGTGAATTATGTAATTATGGTAGGTTTGTTTTTTTTTTTTTCAAATTTTAAGGCGGCTAAATTGCATGATATGACATAAATTTATGAATATTTTTTTAAATAATTAATTTGAATATAATTCTTTTTTTAAAACACATTTAATGTAAGAATAATTAGCATTAATTTGGGCCGGATTTATTCCCTATTTTTATTAGAAAAATCAAATTTTAAATAATTTTTCTAATTATGATATGCGGTTATTGTAATAATGACAGTTATATAGGATGTATTTAATGTCTGAATAATTATTGAGGTGAAAAATATTCCTAATTATGTTTTTTGAAAAATAAAAACATAATTTAAAGGAGTAATATTTAGTATTAATTGAGGTATCTAATTTGTAGTGGATGAATTTAATGGCTGAATATTTCCTTTTGAATTTAATTTAATGTTAAGATATTTTCTATAAATTGTTAAAATTGATTCAATATATTTTTTGAATATTATAATTTAAATAAAAAAAATATTTCACATTTAATTCCATATTTTATTGAATTTAATGCGAAATATTCCCTATTTTTATTAAAAAAATCAAATTTTAAATGTTCTTTCTAATTATGGATGAATTTATTCCCTATTATTATTAGAATAATCATATTTTAAATGATTTTTCTAATTATGGTCGAATTTATTACCTATTTTTATTAGGAGAATAAAATTTTAAATGATTTTTATAATTAGGTTAGGTTAATTATGTAATTATGGTAGGTTTGTTTTTTTTTTAAATTTTGAGGCGGCTAAATTGCCAGATATGACAAAAATTTATGAATATTTTTTTAAATAGTGAATTTGAATATAATTATTTTTTTAAAACACATTTAATGTAAGAATAATTAGCATTAATGTGACCCGGATTTATTCCCTATTTTCATTAGGAAAATCAAATTTTAAATAATTTTTCTAATTATGGTATGCGGTTATTTTAATAATGACAGTTATATAGGATGTATTTAATGTCTGAATAATTATTCAGGTGAAAAATATCACTAATTATGTTTTTTGAAAAATAAAAACATAATTTAATAGAGCAATATTTAGCATTAATTGAGGTATCTAATTTGTAGGGATGAATTAAATGTCTGAATATTTCCTTTTTGAATTTAATTTAATGTTAATATATTTTTTATTAATTGGTAAAATTGATTTAATATTTTATTTGAATATAATAATTTAAATAAAAAATATTTCATATTTAATTCCATATTTGATTGAATTTAATGCGAAATATTCCCTATTTTTATTAAGAAAATCAAATTGTAAATGTTCTTTCTAATTATGGATGAATTTATTCCCTATTATTATTAGAATAATCATATTCTAAATGATTTTTCTAATTATGGTCGAATTTATTACCTATTTTTATTAGGAGAATAATATTTTAAATGATTTATATAATTAGGGTAGGTGAATTATGTAATTATGGTAGGTTTGTTTTGTTGTTTTTTTTTTTTTTTAATTTTGAGACGGCTAAATTGCCAGATATGACATAAATTTATGAATATTCTTTCAAATAGCGAATTTGAATATAATTATTTTTTTAAAACACATTTAATGTAAGAATAATTAGCATTATTGTGAGCCGGATTTATTCCCTATTTTTATTAGGAAAATCAAATTTTAAATAATTTTTCTAATTATAGTATGCTGATTATTGTAACAATGATGTTTTTTTCAAAAAATTAGAAGATTGTGAGCCGGATTTGTTTCCGTATAATTATGGTAGGTTTTTTGAATTTAGTTATTTTTAAATGTGAAATAAGATAGGAAAATGAGATAAATTTAATTTGTAAGAATATTTGAATATTATAATTTAATGCAATAATATTTCGCATTAAATTCAATATTTGATGGAATTAGATGCAAAATATTCCCTATTTTTGATAAGAAAAATCAAATTTTAAATGATATTTCTAATTACGGTAGAATTTATTCCTATTTGTTTTTTTGATATTTATTTAGTTTTTATATTTTCATTTTTACTTAAAGAATGGATGCTTTTACCTAAACATACTTGATGACATCATAATCAATTAACAGAAATTGTGAATACCTAAACACATACTCATGCATTTCAACAAAATTTAAAATCGTTTTTGCATAAAACTGATTCAAATGAACAACGGGAATGGTGGTGAACCATCAATTAAAAATAACGTATCTGTTGGCCGATCTTAAACTTGATCTGAATCCTAGAACGTGGTGCAACCACAGATTAACATGCAGTGTCAAAGTAGCCAGACAGACGTATATAATGCGATGGATAAAAAAATTGATACCTGATCGAATAGATTAAAAAAATGATAGCGCAACCTAAGAATCCTTCAATCTTGTAAATGCAGACGGTATGATCACATCAAACATCCCATGAATTTTAAACCTGTCAATCAGGAATAAACAACAACCAAAAATAAAACACAAAAATAATAACCACAAATAAAATTAAAACACAAATAGCAATTACTGAGTATATAGACAATATACTATCATAAACAGAACATGCATTCATGCATTTGATTATATATAACTTAATTAAAACACATGCATGCATTTGATTAAGAATTACCTTAATGATGATGAAGAAGATGATGAAAACACCCTTGCAAACTGAATATAGCAATTGATCCACTTGTAATATACTTTGAATGAAAAAAAAAAATCGAAAATTGCAATTCAAACGTTTTGATGGTAATTAAAACGTGGGCATAAATAGGGTAATTATAACATGCGTGTGTTTGTTTTAATCAGCATGTGTGTAAATATTTTTTTTAATTGTGAATCAATTTTGAGATCCTGTAATTAATTAATTAATGATATTCTACTTACCATAATTGGGGTTTTTTTTTGGGGGGAAACCGGGTTTTGGGTCGGATAATGGGTCAAATTGCGGGTAATTGGATCAAATCCACTCGTGTATATATTATATATAGATATATATATATATATATATATATATATATATATATATATATATATATATATATATATATATATATATATATATATATATATATATATATATATATATTCCGTCTAAAAGTAAAAAGTGTTATCTATCATTTCATTTTCGGTTTTAAATCTACGATTCTGTGACATTTCTTCGGAAAAAATCATGGATGTTTTTATGTAATGGCTATAGTGCTTTAATTATTATCTCTATATGTTGTTAGTTGGACTCTTAATTATCAAATTTTAATATTTTTTTCCCTAAAAATATGTTTTCTTTAACGATTATTGTTATAAACATATGGTATGGAACTCAAAATTTTACATATACATGTGTGTGGATTTTCTATCATAAAAGTTTTATTATAAATGCACGTTTCATGATGAAAACCCGAAACTCAACCCAGACCAACCCGAAACCAACCCGAACCAACCAATTGGGTTTCATAGTAATTTGGTTTGGGTTAGTTTTTTCTTGAACCAACCCGACTTATACTATGTAAAAATCCAACCCAAGTCAACCCAACCCAACCCAAACTCAGCCCTAGTGAGAGAAGATAACGTCCTTATAAATGTGTGGGAGAAAGATTATCTCTTTATAAACGTTAGTCATATAAATTTTGTCAACTCGTGTTAGTCTTTTTACATCAAGAAAGGACGACGATCTAAACAGTTAACCGTATTCTTTATAATACTTAACGCTACCAGATCGACCCGAGATTTAAGAGTGTTACAAAAAGATAATAGTGAAATAACAAACGCGCTACCGGACCCGGATACTTAGCGCTACCAAATCTGAGATTTAGAGACGTTACAAAAAAATAATTATAAAATAACTAACACGCAACCAGATAAAGGTTTTGGGGTGTTAAAAAAAAACCATAAAATAACTATATAAAAAATCAGACGGGTGGAAGATCGAAATCATTCTAGAATTTGTTGTTGGTGTATTTATATGCATAGAATAGATGATAGATAGATATAGATAGACGGTGAAGAGAGCAATTCAATTTCAATCCCACCGCAATTACTTGTGCTCCTTTCTTCTCTCTCCTATCTGCAATCAATGGCTTCTCACATGAATCAGCTCCATTTCCTCCTAATCCCCTTAATGTCCCAAAGCCACATAATTCCCTTAACAGATTTCGCAAAACTGCTAGCTCAGCGTGGCCTCGTAGTCTCCGTCGTCACCACTCCACGTAACGCCGCCAGATACCAACCAATTATCGACCGAGCCAGGATTTCCGGCTTAGACATTCGCTTGATTCCTCTTCATTTCCCAGGTCATGACTTCGGCTTACCAAAAGGCTGTGAAAACATGGACACACTATCTTCTCCGAGCTTGGCTAAGCCGTTTTTTGATGCCTGTGAGTTACTGGAAGAACCGCTGGAGAAATTGATGACGGAACTGGAACCTAGACCAAGTTGTGTCATTTCCACCAGTGCTCTTCCATGGACTCAATTACTCGCACAAAAGTTCAATATCCCAAGGTACCGTCCGTCACCAACTTGTTAAACTTCTGTTCTGGTTACTATTTTGGTAAAAAGTAATTTTTATTTTTTATTTCGGTTTTTAAGAAAGATCATTTTATTAAAATCCCTCGTCGGAGGTGCGGCTAAAGTACACGACGTATAAAAAATGCATAAAAATACTACAAATTATCTGTACTAAAGGCTATTCTATCCCATACATACAAGTCGTAAGTTCCTTGCTCGATAAAAAGTAATTTAACCTTACAGATTTTAAATTAAAAATACATCTAAAAATTAATTAGCATCATTTTCGCACGGTTAAATCAATTCGAGATATATTTTTTTTTTCTTATCGAATTATACCAAATACAGGTCAGAAAGTATGCTTAATTTATTTTTTTTGTGATGAAAATTAAATCATGACAACCGGAAACAAAATTCGGTTGGTATTAAGAGAGTGTGGAAAACTGATGACTTTGAGGGACAAAAGATAAACGTGGGTTCTATTGGCACCACGAAAATACTCACGGCTCTACGATCACTTTTGACATCCTATAAATCACTCTTGATACCATATTGAATATTTTTATTATTTGCACAATACAAACGTCTGTGGAAATGACGTCCGTTCTCGGTACGAGCGTCACTGGAACTAACGTATGTGTTTCATTCCAACGTCACTGACACCGATTTTACAGTTATAAATATATCACAGGTGAAAATGTCAGACCCACTGACGTTTTGAGCGAATAAAAGCGTCAGTGACTCTGACGCCCGTAACGTGTTGCCAAAAAGTGATTTGGTGGTGCCAAAATGTAAATGAAAAATAATAAAAAAAATGGTGTCAAGAGTAATTTGGTGGTGCCAATAGAACCCACCAAGATAAAGTATGTATTAAGATAAAAATAAAACACTAACAAAGGTCGGTTGGAATGGAAAAGACTCCGGCCTCTTAAATAAGAGGTTTCGGGTTCGAGCCTCCCTATCCCAACATTTGGTATCCGACAATATCCCACAAACATTGTTGGAGATGTCCCTTTTGGTACCTGACAGTATCGCACAAACCTATCATGTTGCGAGAGGTCTCCATCTTTGATACGCGAGAGTATCCACAAACCTTGTTAGGAAAGATCCTCCCCACATTTGACAATTGTTTGAGGATACTTACGGAAGAAAAAAAATAGTGTACTGTCTCCGTCTCAAAATATAAGTCCATTAAACTTTTTTGTTTTGTCCCACAACATAAGTCCGTTTGGATAACCAAATGAAGCATTTATTATGTGTTTCTCTTTTGACCCCTCATCTATTATTTAACCACCAACTTTTTTCACTACTTTGTTTTGTCCTATAACATAAGTCCGTTTAGATAACCAATGAAATATTTATCATATGTTTCTCTTTTGACCCTTCATTTATTATTTAACCACAAAATTTTCATTACTTTGTATTAATAATAGTCAAAGGTCATTTTAAACATTTTTATCAAAATTAATGACACATAATCAATTTTCTTAATTTGTATGAAAAACCCCTAACTGACTTATATTTTTGGGACGGATGTAGTATTAAAAAAATAATGTGAAAATACACACATCGATTATTGGAGCAACATAAATTTTATAACACATAAGTAACAAAATTCAAGATAAAAATAATGTTCCCTATAGTAAAAATATGCAGTATATTCTCAATTTTTTTTTTTTTGAGGGAGTATATTCTCAATTTTAAATTTTGTCCCCTTGTATTTATTAGTAAAACAAATACTCCCATCAAAAAAATAATAATGTTGTCATTGATGATATAGCATTGACCCCACGTTAAATAAATCAGCGTGGATTATGTAGATTTCTTACATGTTTTATAATACATTTTTGTCACTATTGATCATGATAAAAATAATATTTATAAAAACATCATTTGTTTAAATTAAACGTGTAAAAATATATAATGAAAGATGTATATTGTATGTACTATCATTTTTACTAAATAAATTATATAACAGTTTTTAATGCCACAACAAGTTATGACAGAGGGATTGTACTAAGGACCACCTAATTGCGAAATTAGCGTGGTAATAATTGTAATACGGATCTATGAGGTGGGTGGGTGGGTGAGTGAAAAAAAAAAAAAAAAAAAAGGAAACCGAAAGTACACGTTTGTGGGGTAGTAAAATATAGTAAAAGTTGTTATCAGAGATTTTGTTAGATGAAATAATATAAGTTATAATTATAATATATGAACCGCCAGTTTTATGACTCCTACCTTCCTTTTATATATATATATATATATTTATTTATTTTGGTCATATGCAACATGACACGTTGTCAAGTAATTTTATTTTCATTTAGTATTCATTACTGTGATTTATTTGTAGTTTAGTCGCTAATTTTTGCATTATTCTTTAGTTTTTCATTTTTGTAATCTTACAGACTTGTACAATATACTAAAAAAATAAATATATTGTAGTCATCATGTCGTTTACTGCACGTGTAATGTGTCGGTTTGCCTATGGCCCATTCATTCTTCTAGACGTATGATGATGATGATGTATTTCATTCTCTATATTTATACTTTCTCGGATTCAAAATATAATTGCAAATTTGCAAGTATGACAAATTTTGCACAACGTACTAAATAAATAAATTGTTAACATAAATTGCATGTAACAGTTCATTAATACAGATGTACTGGAAAATTGATCTAATGTTGCCTGACGTATGCATATGTATGTCCAGATATGTTTTCCAGACAGTTTCTTGCTTCACAGTTCAATGCTCTCAGAGGATATCCAAGGTATCGATTCCAGATTCAGATTCATTTGTATTGCCGGATGTTCCACATAGAATCGTGTTTAACAAATCCGAATTGCCCGAGATGGGGTTGAAAACACCTGATGACATAAAATCAATCATTGATTACATAAGACGCGTAGAGAGTTTAGCCCGGGGTGTACTATTGAACACCTTTGAAGAGTTAGAGCCATGGTATGTTGAAGAATACAAGAAATCCCAAAAGAAAGTGTGGTGCGTCGGCCCGGTTTCCTTGTGCAATAAACAAGTTGAAGATAAGATCGATAGAGGCAACAAAATGTCTACTGATGGGAACTTATGTTTGAAATGGCTCGACTCGATGCCTCAAAAATCAGTGATTTATGCTTGTTTTGGTAGCCTTTGTCATTTATCTGCAGCACAGATACGAGAAATCGGGTTGGGGTTAGAGGCGTCGGGTCATCCGTTTATTTGGATCATTAGAGAATTGGATTATACACCTGAAGTTAGGCAATGGCTGAAAGATGACAAGTTTGAAGAGAGGGTTAAGCCATTTGGACTAATCATTCGAGGGTGGGCGCCTCAAGTGCTGATACTGTCACATCCTTCTATTGGAGGGTTCTTGTCTCACTGTGGATGGAATTCTACGCTCGAAGGACTATGTGCCGGTGTGCCAATGATTACTTGGCCAATGTTTGCGGAGCAATTTTATAACGAAAAGTTCGTGGTAGATGTGTTGAGGGTCGGGGTTAGGGTAGGGGCTAAAGGTGTGATGAAATTTGGAGAGGAAGAGAAAGTATTGGTGAAGAGGGGAAAAATAAAAGAAGCTATTAAACAATTGATGGGAGAGGATGAAGAGAGTAAAGAGAGAAGGAAAAGAGCGAAAATATTGGGAGAAAAGGCAAATAAAGCCACAGAAAAAGAGGGTTCTTCTTATGTCAATATTTCATTGTTGATAGAAGATGTTATGCAACTACAAAAGGAGGCCAGCAAAAGTGAACTATGCATGATGCATTGTTGATTTATGTATTTTCTTTCATTATAATTAGAGTTTTATGATATATGAATTAATAATTACCTTCTAAATTTCATGTATTAGTGGTTTGTTGTTTAGTAGTAATGTAACGACCCGACTTGAATTTTATCCAATTATTCAGATTGAATAGTTCGATCATGACTTGAAATCGAGATTTTGAATCACAAAGTCTTCTCCTTGAATACCAGAAATAATAATAACAATAATAGGGAATGAGCCTAAAATCCACCTTTTTAAAGCAAAATAAATAAACACATGTGTACACAATTTAAAAAGTTGCAAAATAAAATAAAAAAAAAAAAAAATTCATATGACAAAAAAATCTTCTATATAATTGGCTGGACACCAACACATTTTCTAACTGAACGCAAGTTTTTTTTCTTTCACGCTGATGCTTCTTCACTCTAATGCTACTTCTTCTTTTTTTTTAATTTTTAAAGCAATGTAAAGTTTTGATTTATAATCATGATTATCTCAAAAAAATCACCAAAATTCATATTTTTTTGCTCTTTATTTTGATTATACGATACCCTTCCGGCGTAATTTGTAAAAGCCGGAAAAATATTTGACTTAATCGGAGTGTTTTTTTATAAGCGATCGTAACTTTTGATTTAAACATCGATCATCAAAATACTTTCACCAAAGTTTATATTTTTCTCTTAATTTTGAGATCTCATACGATACCTTCCGACGTGATTTTTGAAAGTTTGAATTTAATCGCGGCGTTTACAATAACACACATAGAATGATAAATAATGATATCGATGTGGATGTAGTTCAAAGTTCAATAGCATCACGTCGATCTAAAACATTTAAATATACTAGTAGTTTCCACAATTCAAAAATATGGTTATAATGAACATACAAGATTTGTCTCATCTCTACGCAAAAAACACATGTGGGAAGAAGCATGAGCATGACAAAATGAAAGCTCTGAAAATAAACTAAAGCACCAAGAAAAAGTCTATTAGCTGCAACAACATCAAGTACAACATTCCTCAAGCTCTTTGCACTCCCTCAAAACGGAAGCTCTGATGGGGAACACGCTGCCCCTTCTTATATATCAACTGGCTAAGAACTTTGCAAAAGTACATTGTACTTGTTGTCTTTCTTCATAAACTCAAACAATGGAGCTGCATTTTCTTCATTTACTTCAATTGCAACCACATTGAACTGCATTTCGTATTAAAAAGGAGAGAAGGAGCCTACGTATCAGTAACACGGTATCGATGATCGTAACCACGATAATGATATCACAATAACACGATGATCGATAACAATAACGATAATGATAACCCCCAAAAAACTAGTGTATTAGAAAGCTTAATGATATGAACCAAGTGAACAACACACTTAAGCTATTACCTTATTTGGGTACATCATCCGAAGAATGACTCAAGAACAACCTCAAAATAGCTCATATAAGGCTCATTTCAAGGTACTGCTTCAAGGCACACATATGTCACAAATTCAGCCAAGTATCTCAATATATAGCATTAAAATCATCCGTATAAACTCACAATTTTCAGCTCAATCACAAAGCATCTTGTACAAAACATAAGCAGCAAATAATCTTGGCAAGGTGATCAACTCCATGGAAAGTTGAATTGAATACTCTGTTCCGCGGCTCTTTTTTAAGTGCAGCAACAATTAATTTTATAACGAAAAGTTCGTGGTAGATGTGTTGAGGGTCAGTGTTAGGGTAGGGGCTAGAGGTGTGATGAAATTTGGAGAGGAAGAGAAAGTATTGGTGAAGAGGGAACATATAAAAGAAGCTATTAAACAATTGATGTGAGAAGATGAAGAAAGTAAAGAGAGAAGGAAAAGAGCAAAAATATTGGGAGAAAAGGCAAATAAAGCCACAGAAAAAGAGGGTTCATCTTATGTCAATATCTCTTTGTTGAATGAATATGTTAGGCAGCTACAAATGGAGGGCAGCATAAGTGAACTATGAATCATGAATTGTTGATTTATGTATTTCTTTCATAATAATAATTAGAGTTGTATGATATTAATTAATAATTACCTTCTAAATTTCATATAATAGTGGTTTGTTGTTTAGTAGTAATGTAACAACTAACAAACCGACTTGAATTTTATCCAATTATTCGAATTGAATAGTTCGACCATGACTTGAAATCGAGATTTCGAATCATGAAGTCTTCTGCTTGAATAATAATAATAATAATAATAATAATAATAATAATAATAATAATAATAATAATAATTGGGGTCATTCCTACTTATTACATCATCTTGAAAATCTCAAAAGACATAATTAACTCTTTACATTCCTGAAAACTTAACCTACCCACCAACACGTGCCCGTTGTGGAAAGATCGAGATCATTGCTCTTTTACTAGAAATGTATAAGTCCACACGTCTTTTATGACAAATCTAGCTAGATTAGAGGCTAGATTGTGTCTCTTTACCTTCCTAATACCTTAAGTCTCATCTCAAAATATATAAACTAAAGAAGTGAGCACGAATGCAACGTAAATTGATGGTCTAAAAGCACTTGCATCGGATGCTCTAAAATAATACTTTATTTTAAAGTTTTAAATACATGTTTTTCTAGTTTACAGAATCTATAACTAAGATGAAATGCATCAGATTCTCTATTTTACGTAATGAGTTAGATATAAGTGAAAATTTACAGAATCTGGATAAATACGATAGATGTAAAGGAAATTTACAGAATCTGTAGTTTACAGTAAAATGTAGAGTATCTACTGCAGTGCTATTTTTCTTAAATCTGAATGTTGAAATCTTTAAATCTGACGCTTTAAAAGGATTTACGATGATCTCTTGCAAATGCTCAAAGCATCAAGCGGAAACTGAAGAATCTAGTAAACAAGCCTCCAGAGTTCAGTACTGAGTCAGTCTAAAAACAATGATAATATGATATGTGATGGAGTCGATACTTTCATGCATTTCACACGTGTTTTACCCTTATTTTGTAGCACTACGAGCCTCATTTCAATCATTTAGATGTCTAATCATGCTTATTTTATCACTCACGGTTCCATATCACACTTAATCGGAAATCTCATTTTTTATTATTGAAATGTGGACCTTTATCGCACACACCGGTACTTCGGACCCCATGATTTTACTTGGGTTGTTTGTGTTGTGCGATTTCAGGTTGAGAATGTTTAAGAGGATGACTGATATGAAGAATGATGATTAAAAAGGGACTTGAAGAAGAATTTTGAGAAAAAAAAAAGCTTTAAATATGAAATCTGCATTATCGGCACTTACCGAAGCCTTCTTGGTAGTCAACAGAACTTGTCAAAATTTGGGCGGAATGCACAGCAAACTCGGTAGACACTTGACAAACCTTGGTGACTAGCATGAACTGAGCAGAATGGTCAATGGTCCCTAAACTCGGTACTTACCAGCCACCACGACATGAACATAATGCTATTAATAATCTGGGTACTTACCAAGAAAGTTGCGGTGCGCACCGAAGTCTGTTTTTAGAAGCATATTAACCCATCATCCTCATTTTTTAAAAGAACGAACGGGGTTGCTCTTAGGGGAGAATTTGGGGTTTAGAGAGCACCCTCTTCTCAATTTGTTCAAGTCATGGTGATCGATCCTCATTTCAAATTATTTAGTTCTATGCTTAAACATGCTAAAAACTTGAATAGAAAAGACATCTTCTTGAACAAATACAAGCCTTACCAAGACATGCATCTTCACTTCATGGACTAGAACTCCTTTAACCTTTGTGTTATTGTGAGTAGAATCTCTTATGAAATCATAACTAAAACATGTCTTGATCTTGATTTCTTAACTAAAACTTGAACTATATATAAACACTTAAGAAATTCCCATGCCTTAGCCTGTTGTTAGAACACTTGAATTCAGCCTTCTAATGCCCCAAAGAAGATGCTGAAACTTTGTAAGATTGTAACTAACATGACTACATGAGAGTTTAATGAAATGAATGGAAATCAAGTTATGGTAGATTTTTTTTTTTTTTTTTGAGCCAAGGTTATGGTAGATTTAATTTAATGGTCTGATAACTATGCCAAATGCACTTGAAACGTGGATAATGATGATACTTAATTAAGGTTGAGATCAACACCCTGCTGATGTTACTTGATTTCAAGGATTAGTACCACCGGTGCAGTGGTGGCCCGAATCACAAAAATTGATGACTCTTAACTCATTTTAATGTCTTGATCTTATTTAATTCGTATTTCAATCTTTATTTATGAATTTTTATTTATTATATTGAATCAAAACATCACTCCATGTTTGATTTCAGTTCGAACTCGGGTCTAGAATTGACCACGTAGCATTACAGCTACCCTCAAAATTTGGTACACTAGTTCTTTTTTTCCTTCCCAAAACATATGGAAGCTTTTTATTAACTACTCTTCGTCTCATTTTATTTGTCCTTCAACTTTTTATACAGATTAAGAAAAGTGTAGTTAATACTTTGAATCTTATTAAATGATTTAATATTTTCTCATTTATGCCCTTTGAGTAGTTGTTGGAGAATTTAATATTAAATATTTTTTATTGTAAATATTGTAAGAGAGAAGGGTAATTGAAGAAATTCGGCAATTAATACACAAAATGAACACTTATTTTGAGGTATACCAAAAAGAATTGTGAACAAATAAAACGGGACGAGGGAGTAATACAAAGCCAAAAATCGGCATACAGTTTTCAAAGTACACCTACAACTGACTTGAAAGAGAAGGCATCAAGATTATGAGCCATTTTGTTGCCTTCCCTTCATGAATGCAAAATCATACAAACTAATAAGGTACAAAATATGTTGTATTATTATTTTTATTTCATATATAATAATGGCAATGAAATTTGACGGTATCATATTATGAGGAAATACAACAGTTCAGTCAGTATAAAATAACTAGACGGTCCATTTTACCGTTAGATTAATATTAAAATAATAGCAACCGTTGGATTGATTTGACACACTATTACTTATTGTGTACCAAAAAAATATTTTAACCGGTCATCCATTACAACAACAACAACAACAACAAAAAAAAAAAAAAAACAGCAATCACGTTACAAATTTTTTTTCCGTCACAATTTTTTTCTTCCTACAGTTTCTTCACCGTGGTTTTTTTTTTAATTTTTAATTTCCACACTTCGTATACTTTGATCATCCTCTTCTTCTTGTACCCTCTTTTTTTTTCTTCAAAATTCTTGTTCCCATATATATTTCGATATGCTTTAATTTCGTTTCGGGTGATTCCGCACAACGACAATGAATTGGTATCAAAGCCATTGTTTGTTTAGAAACCCGACACATGAAATTGCTCAAAATAGATTTCTATTTATTCCATTGAATAGTTCTCGATTTTTGGAGTCCAACGCAACAAACGCTGCAAAAAAACGGACTTCAGAATTGCGAGATATCATTGGTCAATGTTTTTTTTTCTCTTCTTGTTTGCAATATTACCGGGTGAAGAAGAAGGTCTGACCCGCCCGTTGATCCGATCCGGTTTAGGAGGTTAAATGATTGATTATGTGTGTTGTTGTACACATTAACTTTGATTACTAAAAAATGATCCAACGTACACAATTATTTATATTTTTTTCAATAACAAAGACTAAAAAACTGAACAATTATAAACTGAACTGTAGCCGCTCTTCTACGGTTTTATGGAAGTGGTAATTTTAATGATCAATTACAGACTCGATATTCCCAAAGAGACAGGTATACGTTAAACAAAAGGAAAATGCTATGTCCACTACACAAAAGTGTAGTGGATGATGTTGTGGATGATCCTGTCCCAGATTGGAGAGAGAAATATTTTTTTTTTGTGGGTCCTGACTAAATATGTGGTGTGGATGATGTTGTGGAAGTAGTTGTAGTGGATGTAGCACTACCGTAAACAAAATTTATAACAAACTTTGTTTGTTTCCTTTATTTAAGGAAAACCTTTGTATGTGGTCAATCATGAATGAGAAGGAAACCTGTAAAAGTTGGAAGCTTGTGTGGAGAAAAAAACATGAAAGGGTGATGCACCCAATATAATTGTTGTTTCACATCGAGTTATATAACATATTTTATATTCTTTCTGTTTTTTTTTATCTGTCATATTTTACAATTTACTCCTTTTTTATTTATCGGTTATTGTATATTTTCAATGCATCATTTATTACTTTTTCCTCCTTTACCAATAAAATATTTACATTTCCAATACTAAAAACACATTTACCAACAAAGTATTTACATCTCAAATAAAAAAAATACATTTCTAACACTATATTTGAGACATATTAATTACTTTCTTAATCTGTGTGAATTTTCTCTCTGCGACATATATAAAAAAACGGAGGGAGTATTAATTATCATAATCGACTTACATTATGATTAATTAATATTCTTATATCATAAATAATTATAGAATATAAGTTATGATACAGGAAAAGTATTTAGACACAAACTTTTGCACAAAAAGTTGGTACCGAAAATAATCCAAAGGTGGGTATTTATTCTTTTTTGTGTTTTTTGTTTGGTAAATATGTGGCTTAGATTGATTTTGTGTGCATTTTTATATACAATTCTATGTGTATGTATCATCTTCTTATGATACACGTTTTGACGAGAATATTGCGATAATGGCATTTCCTAATGTAAAACTTGCTGGCCACATCATTATTGCCACTGAAAGAAGTTGAATAAAAAGGGAAACTAGAAAGAGTATGCTTAAAAGAAGTCCTCCGTAGTTTGTTTGGTAAAGTGTATTATACCTTTGTTTCAAAATATAAGTCATCTTATATTTTTTATTTTGTCCTATAATATAAGTTATTCTACATTACTAATTCAATATTTATTATTCTTTTTTCTATCTTACCCCTAATTTATTATCAATTCAACTAATTTTCATTACTTAACAACTACTCCCTCCGTTTCTTATTATCTGTCGCGTTTGAGAAAAACATATAAATTAAGAAAATGAGTAATTGTATTGATTTTCATTATAAAATACTAAATAAATCCTTAAAAATGTAGTGGTGTATTGAATATGAAAAATTGATTGGCTGATTGAGCCTAGAAAGTTGAAAAGTAATATTGAAAAGTAGAAGGAGTATTAAAATATGTATTGGAAGTATAACTACGACAGATAAAAATAAATTTTTGATTTTGGCAATTGCGACAGTTAAATAGGAACGAAATGAATATTGAATTAATGATAGTAAATGGGCATTTTAGACATTAACCATCAAATTTATGATATTCAACCACTTTCTTAATATTAGTGAAAACACCCAGGATGATTTATATTTCGGAACGGACGAGACCGGTACTCTGAAAAGCATTTGAATTCCAAATTTCAATTAATCCAGTGGTGATTTTGAAGCTAATTCATGGTGAATTAGTAGCAAATTCGAAACAAAATTGATTCAAATCATAGAATATTATTGCCATTGTCTCGAAATACTCTCTCCGTTTCATAATAACTGAGACAGTTGTCAAAATATTTTGTTCTATTTTATATGAGGCAATATAATTTCTAATACAACATTTATTATGTTTTTACCCTTATTTATTACGGTAGGAGATATAAAAAAGAATGTCACATTAATTATATCCAAGGACATTCTAGTCATTTCATTATAAAAATTAATACATTTACTCACATCTTTAATACGTGTGATTTTGACAACTGTTTCAGATAAATTGGAACAAAGAGTATATATTTTACAAACAAACTAATTTTCTGTTAAAATTGGAATGTGTCATTGTCAAGGTTTCCGTGTTTGTCTGCTCAACATCATAAATAAGTGAAGTTATTGTGTGGTAAGGAATTTGATGATCGACGAAATGAAATGATCGAAACCACACGCTTTAAATACGTAATTGAAATTAAAGTGTGTGGTGTGTGTGGTGTCTGCGCGCTTTATCCGCATATAAAAACACACCACACAAAAACCTCCCAATAAATAATGTCTCCAATCAACAATTATTTATGTGGCAAATTAAGTAACTAATGTAGTTGACAAATACACACAGATGAGGTGAGTTAAAACCTTAATTTTAAAAAAATGACCTAATGAATCTGGACTACAATTAATACAATGTTATTTTTAATTTTTTTTCTCACCATTTAATAATAAAAGTATGTGTAGCAAAAACTAATTAAATAATGCTTTAAAAGTGTAACTCTATTAAATTATGCGGAACTTTTTTTTGACAACTGAATCCCTGAAATTGAAATGTACAGGGTGATAATTAGGGGTCCGGATCCTCGGCTTTGAGATCCCGACTTCTCCCCTGCTTTGGGGACGTGGCCGGATCACAGCCGTCCGATCTCGAACTGGAGAGAGAGCACAACACATTTGGGTGGCCGCTGTTCGGCCACGTCGGCAAAAGCTGGGCAAAGACTGGGGTCGAAAAGCTGTTGATCCAGTCCGGATAATTAGAAGGCATATCATATTATCAGGTCATTGTCGAGGTTTCATTACTGGGTGAGGGAGGGAGGGACCACTCAAGTCAAGGGAAATTTTTAAGAAAATAGGAGAAAGGTATTCAATTATCAGACTCTTTTTTTTTTTTTTTTTTTTTTTGGAAGCAATTTTCAGACTTTTGTTGTATTTAGTATTACGGAAAATTGGGGAAGATTGTTGACTAAATTAATAGGTGTATTAATAATAATATCCGTTTATTTATTTTTATTTTTCTAAATGAAAAGTGTACATAGGAAGTAAAAAAAAAAAACTCAAAACAAGTTTAAAATGCGGATTATGTTATAAAACTAATATAAGAAAGAACAGAAACAAAGTAATAAAAAGAAAGGAGATACTCCATCAAAGTCGATAAAGAAAAGCCCGATAAGTATGATTCCTATCCCAAATGGCTCAGAAAAATTTCTCATGAAATTCTGACAAATTAAGCGCAGCGGCGTAATTCTTTTCTTTTATTAAGTTCTAATTTCATCAGATAAAGCGTTTTGATCGTTGATTGAACTCTTTGTCAAAGCTTTGTTTATAAATAAAGATCTCTTTAAACCAAAAAAAAAAAAAAAAAGTAATAAAAGAAAGGAGAAATGCTTGTGTATTATTTCAATGGTATCATGGGGTATTTATAGTTGAGATTACAGTATGAATACAATACAATAGATAAACCAGAAAATCTTGTAATCAAGTTGAATAATAGATAAACATATTATTATCTTTTATAACACTCCCTTGGATATCTATTATTCAACAAACAATAGAGATATGATATCGCCTCATTAAAACCTTACTAAGAAAAACCCAAATGGGAAAAATCTTAGTTAAGGAAAAGAGACATATTTATCTATGTTGATTTACTCCCCCTGAACCAAGCATCAATTAATGTCTTTCAACGTCGCATCCCAATACTCCCCCTGAACCAAGCATCAATTAATTTCCCCATTCTTTTGCAAGTCTACTATGTGGATGAATTAATTTCTCAATCTGAGTTGCATAACGTATATGTAAATGCACTATTAACTTTGCTAGAAAAACGCGCTGGGAAAAAAACTAGACAAGGTAAATAGTTCATGTCATATGCGCTTTTATGTGTTCTTGCACTAATCGCCGTTAAAAACCTTTAACTAAGAAAACCCGTGGGAAAAACTTGGTTAAAGGGAAAAAGAATACAGTCATTATGCTTAAAATAACTTTGAAGTTGTCGCTTCCCCTGACGACAACATCTACTTTATGTACGCATTAAAGTATTATAAACACATTCTGTTCCAAAACAGATGTAGAAATGATTTTAGTGAACAATTTTTCTAGATTGTTGCTAGAGCGCACTTTGTATATCCGTACCTTCTGGACTTCATGTAGATAATTGAATGTAGGGGCTAAATACTGTCATGCCCACTACTCATTCGGGCAACACATGGAACTCAATCAGCACTATAATTATAAAAACAATGGAGAAAGTAATACAATCGCAATTCCATGCGTATTTTCCACTCTCACGCGTCGTAGTGCTATAAATTCATGACACAAAGTTTGAGTTACTTATATATTCTTTCCTCAATAGGACTATACTATAGTCATATTACATTCAACATGAATGTTAATGATATTTTTAACTTAATAGTATGCATGCTGCGATTGTCATATTAACTTGTTTCTGAAATCCACCAATGATTTTCATATCTATATTAATGTCCAACGACCCATAAATATGTGGTCATGACATATGAAAACTCAACGTTACTGCCAGATATACTAGTTAACGGAACATAACATTATCTATAATGGTAGAATATATTTGATCATTAACAAACAAATATTTCTAATTCAAACTCAACCTCAATTGCTTATTTCATTTTTACCTAGTCTGAGTGTTTATGGCACTCTGCGAATGACTTGTGCATCGGATCCAGATATAATAGCAATTAAAGAGGCAAATATGTCGTCGACGACTATTATATTTTATTATAATTTCTCCCATAAAATTCATGGCTAATTCGATATTAGCATAAACCAATTCCTTATCAATGTATAGATTGGTTGTTCCGCAACCCCAATATTTAATCATTTGATGCACGTGCAATTTTGTTTTGGGGTTTTCGCTTACAAGACGAATCTCTTTAAGAGATTTCATGAGTGATCGAATATCAATAATAAATTGATCATTCTTCCGCGGATTTTTATCTTTAACACCGATCGGTCTTTTACGCTTCCGACGTAGATAAATATCTTTAATCATACTGTTGGTGCATTTATAAATAATCACTCATTTAATTTCAATATAGGTATCTGACATATTACTTGTTAAATACTACAAGTAAGATTATTTTCATGATTCGATTAAACTGATCGTGGAAGATCGTTTATCTTGTTAAAATTTCTCGGCATTCTTTTATTCTAACATGAGATTTTCTTTATCTCCCCCTAATGCTGAGAATCGATTTTCATCGAACATGTTGCACCGAGCTATACATTGATGCTCTTTATTCGCTTCATGCGATTTACACATATAAAACATAGTGGTTTCAATTAAATATCTCATTCTATGAGATTTTTGAAAACATTATATCTCGTGTGCTTTATATACCACTATGTGATTTTGGATTCTTCAAGAATCGTTCAAATTGTACATCATATGTAGAGAAATCACTAGAATGAAACATTGAACTTCTGTGTCATTTCTCAATTTTCTCAGAGATATTTGATGTATTCAAAATGTACATAAAATCCACCCTTCGTGGGTTTTATGCCAATGAATAATATATGAACTCATTGTTCATATATGTCAATGTTTGTCACGAGAACAAAATCATAATGTATTTTCCTCCCCTTATTCTCGGACAACACTTAATTTGCAATAACCCATACATGAAAGATTCAACATTTCAATATGAAATCCTCTTATGCAGGTATCACCAAATTTCTTTGATACTTTTCCTAGCTCGGGATTTAGAAAATCTCTTATGGAGATTTTATATCTTTTACACAATCAATAGGATATATAAAATTATTATAATACACCAAGTTATGCCATTATTCAATAATCACCAACTACTTTTGGTGGGATTTTTCATGATGAATATCTCATAAACGATAACAACCACAGTAATAAATGTCTCTAGAAGATTGTGCCATGTTTGTTCATGGAAACGACTTGATGCATTATAATTTGGTCACATTCACTTCGAGGAATGGACACGTCTCATTATTTTAATGCATATTGCTTTTTATTTGTCTCAGTCTTGATATGATACTCATATTACTCAAAAAAAATTATTTCCGAGACTTGGGAGAGCATAGTGCTTTATATAGTATATAGCACTCACTTATATTGCCTTTTACCTTTGCATCTCCCGTATCCTCTTTTGAGAATTTATCTTTATTTCTCGATATAGCATCATCATCATCAATCAGTATCCTCTTTTGAGAATTTATCTTTATTTCTCAATATAATGTGCATTGTTATAGTATCGACGATACATCATCATCATCATCATCAATCAGTATCAATTTTGAATTTCTATTCTAGGGATTCAATGACGAGGAGAAATCTCTCAACTCAGTATCACACACTAAAAGGACATTCATCAACAATTCTATTTGGAAATGGATATCAGTACATTAAGCAAATCTCATTGCATTAATAGATATGATCCAATCAAATAAGCGAAGATTGAAATAGAGTGGTCTAGTAGTCCTCAACTCAAATCCACAATGTTTAAGAAAACGTAAAGAAGCCAAAATATATAAACCGAGATCAAGCTTTAAAATATAAAATCAACTTCTCAACCAAAAATTTGGGTAAAAAGAAAATCATTATGTCAATTTATGAGAATCCATAGTGATAATAAAAATAGATGGAATATCACATGTTTGACCCATTGGTACCTTTAAACGGTATGGACTGACCAAAACTCCAGCCGCAAAAGCAAAATCAACTGCTAGACTCTTTATAGCAATTGTACAATCATTTTTACTTGTTTATATATTCCAAAAAAAAAAAATGAAATAATACCATGTTTACCATATAGTAAGATACCAGAAAAGAAAACCAACTAGATGAATAGATAGAAAAGGACCCATATAAATTCACGCTTTCCTTTAGAACAAAAATTACTTACCGTTTCTCTATATTGTGCATCCAAATAACAAATGTAAATTGGTTCCTTGCTATAGTTATTTACTGTGTCGTGCATGATAGAAAACTACACTCGAGGATTACTTCTTTGGAGAAATTATACATCTATATGCATAGTTGGATAGTCCTTAAATGAAAATCGGTTCTAATAGATTAAACTGGTTCATCATTAAAAACATATTGGCAACATGGAGAACATATGAATATAGTGTTTCCAATCTTAAAATGATACTTACCGACTCACAAATTGTCTCATGTGTGTAATGTAGATGATGGCGATCTGATTGCATGTAGTATTATCACAAGTATCCGATACATTCCCATCTGTAATCTTGATATCATAACAGTAACATTCAAAGCATTGTTCTAGAGGAAACTAGATTCAAAAACATGCACGATCCATAAATTAGGAATATTATCATTCTTGCCAATATTAATCAATGGAATCATCTGGAATCACAGGGGTTCATCGAATCAATACCATTTCTATGCATTCCAAAATTTGTTTCCTTAACAGTCAAGTTCATCAGAAAAATTCAGCCAAGTATTATATGATTCTTCAATATTAAGTACAGAAAATAGCTGAAAATCATAAGAGTGCACCTTGTTTGGTCTCGATGGTCTAGAATTGGAGATTTTGGATGCAACAATTTCTTCAAGAACAGGCCCAGCATTAAATATCATATGTGATGACCAGATTCGTTAAAAGCTCGGAGCTATGATTCTTCAAGGAGGGATTAGTGTTAGTCGAACCCTCCAATGTTTGCAAGCTTTCTTCCGATCGACACTCTGACTCTGATATACAAGATAACACCTTTTCTCCAAGATCATTCATGGAATCAGACCCAAAGGCTCGATCTTTCCATCCTGACGAGAACAAACAGAGAGATTCACAACCAGACTGAACTTCTTCTTTTTTTTCATGTCTTCATCGTGAATCTCGTCATCGGAAACATAAACAAAAATTTCTTCATCAACATTTCTGGCCTCTGCATCACCGGAGTTAACATAGTTTATTGGCCATCAAGAAGTAAAATAAAGCTTGTGGGCAGATTACATAAAAGAGATGGCGGTGTAGTTCTAAAGGGAAAAAGGAAAAAGATCAATCGGCAAAATAAAATGATGAGACTCAATTGATAGAAACTTTGCTCTTCAAAATGATAAAAGGAAATCGAAAAAAACTTCCTTCGATAATCGTGTCTTTCGGGCCATGTATCCATCTCATCAACATTTGATATTTTCCAACAAGATTAGTGAGGTCGTGTCATGGAGGATGATTTTGATACACACGAGATCTATGGAGAAGCACTTATCAAAACCATTTCACCGGGTTGTCCTTCAGACTGCAATTGCATTATTGATCTCGGATCTGCCATCAATTGAATAGGTAGAGACTCGTGATGATAACGTGTTATAAAACTAATATAAGAAAGGACAGAAACAAAGTAATAAAGAGAAAGGAGAAATGCTTGTGTATTATTTCACTGGTATCATGGGGTATTTATAGTTGAGATTACAGTGTGAATACAATACAATAGATAAACCAGAAAATCTTGTAATCAATTTGAATAATAGATAAACATATTATTATCTTTTATAACAGATTACATATTATGGAGTTGAGAAGTATTTGGCTGCCTTACATCATAGGCCGGTCTGATGTAGAAATATTTGCACGAGAACAATGATACAGATACAACTGTTGTGACACAACAATTGGCATAATGTGTATCTATACCATTAATCATGATAGATATAAAAATGATCAATGGCTCTACATTAAGAATTAATCATGATAGATATGGTAATGATCAATGTCTACATTAGAATCAACGGTGCAGATACACGTTGTGGTACTCGTTATGTCACGACGGTTGTGTCTGTTTCATTAATCTTTGCATAAATATACCCGAATGGGTTTAAGCATCACCAGAGACCGTTACGAAAATAGAACCAATTTAAACCAAAACATTGTTGTTGACATCATTTCACTTTGGTTTGGATATAAATTATGACCTCCAAACCGTCCCAAAACAAACCAAGATGACTCTAGAGGATTCTGAATATTTGTTCAACGGGGTTTATAATTTTTATTAAAAGTAATATTTTTTTTCATCAAACGGTGTCTATAAAAGTTTTTTTTTTTCTTTCGAAGACGTCTATACAAGTTTTTATAGCTAAAACTTGTGTAATATATTATTTTAACAATATCCGTATAACCGTATGGATACACATAGATCTGACTCTGCCACCAATATTATGTGACAGGAATGCATGGAAATATGAATAGAAGAATGATCTAGACATCAACGATATTTTTCACCGTAACACAAAATTCCAGATGCGGCTTGTACACTTCTATTTTTATTTTTATTTTTATTTTTAGAAATCCAATCGATGGTTATACTCCCTCCGTTTTTTTAAGTGCCATTGTTCAGAATTTGTTTTGTTTTTATTTATCTGTCATTTTACAATTTCAATGCAGCATTAATTATTATTTTCAACCTTTATCCTTCATTTTAATAATCCAAATTTTGGTATAATTTTTCATACACAAAGAATGAAGAGTAATTTTGTTATTTTAAATCATATTTCAGACATATTAATCAATTTCTTAATCTGTGTGATTGTTTTCTCTCTGACGATTAGAAGAAAATGGAGGGAGTAGTTGATTTCCAGCACTTGAATCATGTATCGAACCGGTGCATTTATCATTTTCGATAAATTTATAGACGGTGATAGAGGCACCACCTCAACTCTTGAAAATGTCACAAAAATTCATTTAGGACCACTGACTATACATGGGCCCATTTGGGTCGGATTATTTATTCTTGGACCGGGCCCATTTCACAATCAGATAATAAAAACGGGATTGGGGAGCAGGGCCCCGCCAACCCCTGAGCAGAACTAGCAGAGCAGGATTAATGTCTCTGGACAGAACGGCCTCTGGACTAGCTGAGCAGAACGATCTCTGGGCAGAACGGTCAAGCAACCGCCAGAAAACAGAGCTCATAAGACATAACCGTTTACAACGTGGGTAGAGTCCCACGTCTGATAGTGTCCAAGATAACCGACGATAACTCCTCATTATGGTAGATGAGGTTATCATCACGATCTGAAAGTATAAAAGGAAAAGCCTGAACTACGAGGGGGACTTGATTCCGATTCTACGCTTGAATTGGATACGTAGGCAGCTCTCTCAAAAGAGTTCAGTCCAAGTTCATACAAAATTCTATCTGTTTCTATATTATTTTCCTAACTTGAATTAATTAATTACCCGATTACAAATTTGAGCAACATCATTTGGCGCTAGAAGGAGGGATCGATTTTAGTTAATGAGTTGTTTTTACAGTAAAAATGGCAAAAAATCAGGGGAATTCGAAGAAGCATCAAAATCAATCAGAAGTGGAAAATCAAACCAAAGAAAAGAACCCAGAAAGAAACGACCAAGAACCCGGTAATAAAACTCTGGAAGAAGGACAAACCAGCACACCAAATGCAATCAGGCAAATGCTGGTGGGAAATTTAGCAAATCTGAAAGGAGAAGAGATAAAGGCCATCTTCGAGGAAGTTGTAAAAGCCATAAATCTGGATGTCGAAGTTTCGGAAACACCTCCTCCTCATAATACGAGTAAGAAAGGAAAACACGAGGCAGAATCCAGCGTAAAGGTGTTTGTTACTCACCCAGGTGGTGATAACGCCAAAGCGGAGTTGGACGCTATTCTTAAGCCTAGGCAATATGAGTTTAGGCTGGTCTCTCCTTTTACTGAGGACATTGATGAATTTCCTTGTCCTCCCGGATTTAAGATTCCCAAGATCCAGTCATATGATGGCACTAAGGATCCATATGATCATATGCATCAGTATATCCAGCATATGAGCCTGTACAATGCACCAGAAGAGATGAAATGCAGGGCATTTGCAACTCTTATCATAGGGAAGGCAAGAGATTGGTTCAACAAGTTGAGCCCCATATCCATATCAGACTTCCCCACACTAACCAGAAAATTTATGCACGCGTTTATTGCTGCAAGGCCTTTCTAGAGAAACCGAACATATCTCGACCATCCATCGATTTAAAAGTGATGAAACAAGATCGCAGCTTTATCAAAAGATTCAATGGAGAGTCATCCCAAATAACGGATTTGGATGACAAGTTCTTAGTGGCATCATTCGTGGCAGGTCTGAAAGAAGGGCGGTTACATGCTAAACTAAGCAGTAAGAATCCGAGCACGATGGAAGTGTGTCTGGAAATTGCATACTGACATTGTCAAGGTGCGTGAAGCAAACAGAGCTAAGAGAGAATCCCACAGGATTCTAAAAAAGGAAAAACTGATGATAAAGCTGATAAGAAAAGAAAATCAGTTTGGGACAGAGTATCCGCTCCCATAACTGATAGGTTAGGGAAGAGAGGTGCTTTGCAGGACAAAGACCTTATCCCTCTAAACCGATCTCGTGATCAAGTTCTGGCAATCATGGAGAAAAAAGGAATCACCAAAACTCCTCCTCCATTAAGGGGTCCAATAGAGAAAAGAGACCATACAAGATGGTGCAAATATCATAAAGACATTGGACATGACTCTGAGCAGTGCATGGACCTGATCAGAGACATAGATGCAGTAGCTATGGAAGGAAAGATTGATGAATGCATCGATCGAACGCAAGGAGATAACCCCACAGGAAGGAGGGAATTCAACAATCAAGACAGATATAATCAGAGGAGACACAGAGATCCATCTCCTGATGCTGATGGGCATAGAGAGAATGCCCCAATCAACATAGTAAATATGATTGTTGGAGGACCAGCAGGCGTTAACAAGGCTGTCCAGCAAGAAAAAAGTGGCAGTGCAGGAAAAGAAGGAGAATCAAAGAAACAAAAAGTGATGGGAACCGTTCAATATGGCCCAAAAGATGCACTACCAGCCGTTGTGAGCAACGAAGGACTGGTAGTAGAGGCGGTTATACAAAAGAACTTGGTGAGAAGAATCCGTGTGGACACAGGCAGTGCAGTAAATATGCTATATTATAGTGCATTTCAAGCAATGAAATTGGCAGACTCAGAGTTGACTCCTGTGTCAACTCCTCTCTTTGGATTCACAGGACCTCGTATTCATCCTGTGGGTATGCTAAAGTTATTAACAACTTTTGGACAAGGATCACGGAGCAGGACTCTAATGGTCAATTATGTGGTGGTAAAAGCTTCATCGGCGTAAAAATGTGATTTTGGGTAGACCGGCATTGATCGATCTGAGAGCAGTGGTATCCCTGGCACATAACAGTATGAAATTCCTGATATTCGAAAGAGAAGCTACTTTTAAGGGAGATGTGGATGCTGCATAGAATTTCTATACAGCCACAATCAGTGGAAAGATCAAAGTGCAACAAGTGACAATGGAAGATCTCATTCCGTATAAGAAAAAGTTGGCGTACTAATGATCCAAAGGAGTCGATGAATGTTAGATGAAATTGATCCAGAATCCACGGTTAGTATAGGATCATGGATACCGGCTGAGCAGAAGCAAATTCTGGTCAGGATCTTGAAAGATTACAAAGATGTGTTTGCCTGGAAAGCTAGCGATATGCTAGGACTATCGACAGAGCTAGCTGTCCACAAGCTCAACATAGACCCAACCAGAAAACCAGTGAAGCAGAAGAAGAGGTCTTTCGCCCCAGAAAGGATACAGGTTGTCCAGCAAGAGGTAGGTAAGTTGTTGCAGGCCAACATGGTTAAAGAAGTTATATATCCTGAATGGCTAGCAAATCTTGTGTTAGTCAAGAAGCCAGATGGCAGCTGGAGAATGTGTGTGGATTTCACAGATCTAAACAAGGCATGCCCCAAAGATAGTTACACTTCCCCTAGAATTGATAGGCTAGTGGATTCCACAGTTGGATATGAAATTTTTGCTTTCCTAGATGCATATAAGGGGTATCATCAGATTATGATGGATCCTGTAGACGCTGTAAAAACTGCTTTTATTACTGAATTTGGTTCCCACTACTATGTGTCTATGCTTTTTGGATTAAAGAATGCAGGGGCTACATACCAAAGGGCGGTCAATACAATTTTTAACCAATAGATTGGTAAATCCATGGAAGTGTGTGTGGATGATTTATTGATCAAGAGCAGGACTCTTGACCAATATTTGAAAGATGTGGCAGAAGTTTGTCAAGTATTGAGACAGACTAGAATGAAGTTGAATCCTAAAAAATATACCTTTGGAGTGAGGTCAGGCAAATTCCTTGGTTATATGATATCCAAAGAAGGGGTCAGGGCCAACCCTGATAAATTGGAAGCTTTGAAAACTATGCCCAAGCAAAAGAACATCAAAGAAGTCCAGCGATTGACAGGGAGACTAGCAGCGCTAAATCATTTCTTGTCAAAATCGGCACAGAAGTCATTGTCTTTCTTTAAAATCCTCAGGAAAGCCAGCCCATTCGAGTGGAATGTAGAATGTAAACAAGCTTTTCAGGATTTGAAGGATCATATCAGTCACCTGCCAACCCTGACTCCTCCTCAGGAAGGTGAGGTATTATTCTTATACTCATCCTTTTGTAATGAAGCAGTAAGCGCTGTGTTGGTAAAACAGCATGGCATGTTACAAAGGCCTGTGTATTTTGTAAGCAAAGCCCTACAAGGACCTAAGGTCAGATATTCTGAGGTAGAAAAATTGGTTCTTGCCCTGGTGTATGCTACAAGAAAATTAAGACCATATTTCTAGAGTCATCCAGTGATAGTGTTGACAAATCAACCCCTAAAACAAATTTTGGATAAACCAGATAAGTCTCGGAGATTGGCAAAGTGGGTTGTTGAATTAGCAGGGTTTGACATTGAGTACAAACCAAGGACAGCCATCAAAGCTCAAGCATTAGCCGATTTCTTGGCAGAAGAAAAAGCATTGCCTGTAGAGCGTATGCGAATGTAAAAAGTTGAGCAAAGGCGGCTCTATGTAGATGGAGCTTCCAACAAATAAGGACAGGGGCAGGACTCCTACTCATTAGCCCAAAAGGTGAAGAATTTCCATATGCTTTTCACTTTGAGTTTCAAGCCACTAACAATGAAGCAGAATACGAAGCTTTGATAACTGGATTAAACCTAGTACAAAAACTAGGTGTGCAGAACCTAAAAGTATACACTGATTCGCAGCTTGTAACAAATCATATCAAAAGAGAATATGAGGCAAATGAAGGCCACATGAAGAAATATCTAGCGGTTGCACAAAGGAAATTGCAAAACTTCTTAATGGTAGAAGTGGAACAGATAACCAGGGCCCAAAATACTAGAGCAAATGCCTTATCTAAGTTAGGGTCAAATTTTCTGTCCAACAAGAAAGTGCTGGTTGAACAGTTTAAGCAGAAAAGCTGTGATGAAGTTGAAGTACAACCTATAACACAGATAGAAACCTGGATGGATCCAATTATGATGTATTTGAGAGATGGGGTACTCCCTGAAGATAAGGTACGTGCCAAAAAACTTATAAGACTCTTAGCGAGGTATGCTCTGTTTAATGATGTGCTGTACAGAAAATCCTACACAGCACCCTGGCTAAGATGTGTCACCTCAGAAGAGCTAGACTATGTGTTGAGAGAAATTCACTTTGGGATTTGCGGAAATCACTTAGGAGCAAGAGCTTTGGCCCGAAAATGTAGACTCTTTGGATTTTACTGGCCAGAAATGCAAGAAGATGCAGAGAAGCTAGTCAGAACTTGCAAGGCATGCCAGGTGCATGGCAATTTATCACATAAGCCTGTACAAGAGATGACACCAATCGTATCACCATGGCCCTTTGATCAATGGGGAGTAGACCTAGTGGGTCCGTTACCCAGAGCACCAGGAAATTTCAAGTTTCTGGTAGTGGCGGTAGATTACTTCACCAAATGGGTGGAAGCAGAACCTTTGACCACTTTCACAGCCAATCAAATACAGAAATTCATGTGGAAGAATATTCTGTGCAGATATGGTATTCCTAAAGTCCTCAACTCCGATAATGGCATGCAATTTGAAGATCAAGGAGTGCAAACTTGGTGCACAAACCTAGGAATATCTCAACACTTTACCTCAGTAGCCCATCCTCAAGCCAATGGGCAAGTTGAACAAACCAACAGGCAAATAAATCAAGGGTTGAAGAAAAGGTTGGAGCAGGAAGGATCTCATTGGGCAGACCATCTCCTAAATATCTTATGGGCTTATAGAACTACCCCAAATACCGCAACACAGGAAAATCCATATTCCTTAGCATATGGATGTGAAGCAGTGATACCAGCAGAGATTGGGCATAAATCCCCCAGGACAGAATTGTACTGTCCAGAAACACAGGAGGCAAATATGCTGCACATTAAGGATGAGTTGGAACACAAAAGAGAGGTAGCCCTAATACAAATGGCCAAGTACAAGCAGAGGATTGCTCAATACTACAACTCCAAGGTTAAAGGTACGTATTTTAAAGAAGGTGATTTAGTTCTGAGGCGAAATGATGCCAGCAAGCAGGGTCCAACTGGAAAGCTAGATCCAAATTGGGAAGGTCCTTACAAAATAATCAAAGTGCATGGAAAAGGATCTTATCAATTGACAAATGCTTCTGGACGGACAGTTCCTAAGAGTTGGAACATTATTCACTTAAGGAAATATTATCCTTAAAAGAGCCCTATTTTTTGAGGTTATTATCTTGTGGAAATAAATTTTTATTTACTTTGTTTGTCATATGTTTGCACATTTTAAGTTATGTTGAAATGCAAAATGCCAAAGAATATATTGAGCGTTAAAACTTGCAATGCAAGGACATTCTGGGCAACAGACCCATCGTAAAATCAAAGTGGCAAACTTGCAGTGCAAGGGCAAAGTGTCAAACTTGTAGTGCAAGGACACTCTGGGCAAAATACCCATCGTAAAATCAAAGTGCCAAACTTGCAATAAGAAGACACTCTCAAGCGAATACCCATCGTGAAAACAAAGTGTCAAACTTTCAGCGCAAGGACACTCTGAGCAGAATACCCATCGTAAAATCAAAGTGTCAAACTTGCAACGCAGGACACTCTGGGCAGAAGACCCATCAAAAAATCCAAGTGTCAAAATTGCAGCGCAAGGACACTCTGGGCAGAAAACCCAACATAAATATCAGTGTCACATTTGCAGCGCAAGGACACTCTGGTTAGAAAAACCAACATAAAATCCATGTGCTAAACTTGCAGCGCAAGACTATTCTGAACATACTATTAATGGGTTTAACGCTTGTTGCAATGCATAACATTCTGAGCAGGAACATACATTATAAGTAAATAAGCTAAGGATAAATATCCTAGCTTCTTTGCAGCGCAATAAGGAGATAAAGGACTTATAAGCAGAAAAATGTCAAGACAAGAGCCAATTCAAAGGGTAACCGATCAAAGCACCATACATACTGATCAAAGTATCATACATAAAAAATAAAGATCAAGTAAAGCAACAACTTACATCAAAAGTTGCTCAAAATTGCAGTAAAATCCAAAGTTAATTATCAAAGTTTCAAGATATATATATATATATATATATATATATATATATATATATATATATATATATATATATATAATACAATCACTTGAAGGAGGAGCGGAAGAAGACTGAAAGGTGTCTCTTTTTGGCATACTTGTAGACAATGTCTTCTCCATTCTTGTATTCATCATAGCGCTTTAGTGAAAGTATCACCGCCTCTTTATCATATAATTTGTGATTAGGCAAAGTACTAATCACCAAATCACCGGTTTAGCCTCGTCAACACCTGCAGTATACCCCTGCGCATAGCCGGAGCAAGAATAATCTTAATCTCTTCATAAGTGTGAGGAGAAGCTTTATACTCTGCAACGACTTTCTGGATAACATTCTGAGCAGGAGCCATCTCCATCCGCTGCAAAGTTTCTTCAAATTCAGCCTTCAACCTCTGTACCGTTGCAAGATGCTGTTGATTTTCTTTATTTATTTTCTTCAGCTGTTGATCTCTGAGTTTCAGCTGTTCGTCTTGAATGAATGATAGATTTTCACCTTGGCAAATTCAAATTTTAATTGCTCAATCTCCAAACGAAGCATTCTCTCTCAAGACATCGGTCGTGGTTGGCCTCCTCCAAACTAGTCACTTTGGCATTTGTCTCCTCTAAATTGGTCACTTTACAGTAAGCGTAAATTTCTTTGGCCATAACAAAAGCTTTCTTGTGTAAAGACTTACCTGTGGTGGTAACACCGCAAAAAGGCAAAAAGTCAAGAAATAAATAGCAAAGAAGAGAGTAAAGGACCCAACAATAAACCTACTTACAAAGTTGGCAAAATCCTCAGCGGACATATCTTCAAAGTTAAAAGAAGAGTCACTTGCAGAACCGCCAGATGACGTCAGCCGGTGCCTTTTCTTGTTTCTTTGAGAAACAAATCTCAAAGGTGTTAGGTGCAGTGCCTGAAAGACAATTATCTAATTGTTTTAGGACAGAGTTAATAATTCATCTTATTATATGCATGTATGCTTATAATTAAGACACTACTGAAAACCCTAAGTACCTCGTTTATGTAATCACATAACTCAGTGTATGGCTATACACAAGAGGATTGAGTTAGTGAGATGTACTTAAAATTAACTTAGTCCGTAGCGTTTATTAATCTGAGTATGGGTCTCAAGATTAATTTGCTAATAATGCGCCCAGAACACATTAGGTGTGACATTCTTATCCGGACTGTCGGTAATAGGGTACCTAGTGGGGCATTTATATATGATGATAATCATATAGGGCTGGACCGATTTGATTTGAGTGATTTGAGTTCTCAATATTTTTCCGTGATCGAGAAGTCTTATCGAATCACAAGATGATCATATATGGATTAATCTCAATCCTGAGGTGATCACTGCATAACCGCTTAGACTAGGGTAGAGTTTGATGCGTTAGTAAGGATCACTTCAGAGTGATGTGGTCCAACACTTCTCGTTGGCTCTATTCTCGGGATGAGTGAGTAATCTGTGCTATCACGAGATATGGAATCCATTCTTTCCTCGGGCGGTAGATGAAGCGCTTCCTTATTTGTTAATCCTAGAAACTGATCGATGGCGCCAGTTCATATTATATTAGTTATGAACTAATTGATCACTAGGGGTTGATGGTAAATAAGGATAAGATGTTTCGAGAAGGGTTTACGGAGATATCCCGAATCGAAACGAACAGTCTATGGAGGATTTATCCGTATGTAATGATTATATCAGTGGACGCTTATCAACTCATAGTTGAGTATAAGTTATCTGTATTCGGTAGAGTTCAGTTTCGGGATTATGGTGATGTAATCCCGGAATTAATAGATTGAATATTATTGTTCGGTCTGACGGATGATATTATTTAATTTATTGTAGCTACTGAATATGGGTCCATGGTCCCCGACGTGGCTCCTAACATAGCATATGTTTTCTCGTCGTTTCACCTCAATTATAATTAAATAGTTGGATTTGACTATTTAATTGATATGTGGATTAATTGTTTAGTTGGACTAGATGATTAAATAAATGGAAAAGAAATTTTTCGTGGACTCGGCCCAATATGTGTAAAATGCGTGTGGCCCTATTTATCTAGGGTTTGGGGCGCATTTTGTGACTATTAAGTAATTAGAAAGAAATTAGTTTTCTTGGATAATTATTTGATATATGATTTAATTATTTATTTGTTAAATGATAAATCATGGAATATTGGATAATATATTTATTTATCCTAATTTGTTTGGGATATATATTATATTTATCTTTTATTTAAATTAAGAATTAATTTAATAATTATCTCTTAATTATTAAATCCTTGGAGGACAAGGATTACTCTCCTATATAAACAGAGTTCTCCCAAGCCTTTTGACAACACAATTTTCGACATATTTAGAAGTATTAGGCTTAGAATTTTCGGCCTAAGTACTTGGGTTTGAGTTTTAGGAAAACTTCGGGTTTTTCTAAGGTAGCATATCGAGGAGGTCCGGCAACTTGAAACACCATCCACCTGGTGGTGCTTGGAGACACACGTTGGAAGACTGTGGCTTCTCATCTAGCTTGGATCTTGGATTGAAGATTGTTCTTGGAGTTTATTCACCATAAACTGGTAAGCAATCTAGCCCCCTCGTAGGTTAGATTTATTATTTATGTATTTTGATTGTTTAGAACTAGATCTTGTACTTTCCGCTGCGTAATCGGGTGGATCTTTGATCCATCCGGCGATATTACATCCTACAAAAGGCACAACATTCGCACTCAACAGATCGTCACCGGAAGATCTTTTTCCTCGTGCAAATTTATAACTTTGTCTCAGGCTTGGCGTAACTCGATCGTAAGGTTCCACTACAGCTATGGTATTCTGGACAGCCGCACCAGAAGAGGCATCAATCTCCCCGACTAATTTCTGAGCAGAAGTCTCACCACCTTCAGGGGCGGACGATAAAGTCCTCTCGTAATCTTCATGTATCTGCTCAACCTCCTCATCAAAATCAACGTCAATAAGATCATCCACGTTGGCCAACGCATTTAAAATGAGAGGGTTAATTCATATTCAGTGACATACAGAAAAAATAACTTCAAACATTACATTTTCTATACTCTTCTTTAGTGAACTCCACATAGTTGGTAGGACCTCATGTATGGTCGAGCAAAGATCTATCATGGAAGAACTTAGGAAGTCTAAGGTTAAGGAGATCTTATTACTAGCAAGGTATTGAGCAAGGGTAGCATCAATCAAATCTTGTAGCTTATCTTTCATGGAAGAGGTGTTCCATCGACCAAGTCCCACATTGGTATTATGACGCACAAAGAAAAAGTGTTCTTGCCACTTCTTCTTGGTTTTATCCTTACCGGTTATGGTATTGATTTGTCTTAACTTACCATATCTACGATAGAAGTGGTACCACCCTCCACTGCCAGGTGTTAATTTACACTGGTAAAAGTTTCTAAATAGCTTCACTGAGAAAGGGGTAGTGTTCAGACGGCACCAGATCATAAACCCAATCAGAAACTTAACACTATTTGGTTGAATTTGCCCGCTACCCAGCTTATAATGTCGCATCACCTCTAAATAGCCAGGGGCAGAGGAAACCTAAGGCCATTCCGCAGCTGATCAGCATACACTATGTTGAAACCTGCAGGGGGATTATAGGCGTATTCAGTAGCCTTGGGCAGAGCCACCTCGAAGGGATCAGTGGATATCTTATAAGTTTTCAATAAATGGACTAATTCGGTCTTCGTCGTCTTGCTAGCAACACTGTGACAAGCCATTATTGCCTTTGTTTTGTCAAATCGTCTGATTTCTCTGCTAAGAGTATTGATAAAAGCAGAATGATTGTCTGGATATTTATGCACAATAGAGGTTGGGGTAAAGATTTCAGGAAGAAGAAGATGAGAAGGAAGAAGACACAAAGGATTATCTCCAAATGTGGTGGTATCCCCTAAATTAATCAAAGAGGAAGGATTATCAGAGGCTATAACAGATTCCGGACAAAGAGTGGGAGTGGAGGAATCCACTTCTTCACCTTCTACCACAATTGCGTTCTCTTCTGACGATTGAAACAATCTTTCCACATAATCACTAGAGGCAGTGTCGGTTCTAAGACTCATGAAAGAAATAAAGACTCAAAAGACATAGAAGAAATAACGTAAACACAAAGACTTACTTGTAATTGCAGATGAAGAATTCAAGAGTTGCAAATAAGGGAGTTATTTGATAGGAAATGAAAGGGACGTGATGGTTCAGTCAACAATCATTATAAGAGGGTGCAAGTTGGCCTCGTTCCGCGTTATATTGATGACGGGAGTTCAAACGTTGCGCATTAGTAGGCAATGTAAAAAGCAATCCACCCTAGTCCTGGGACTTATGATTATACATGGGCCCATTTGGGCCGGATTATTTATTCTTGGGCCGGGCCCATTTCACAATCAAGATATAACAACGGGATTGGGGGAGCAGGGCCCCGCCAACCCTTGAGCAGAACTAGCAGAGCAGGATTAATGTCTCTGGACAGAACGGCCTCTGGACTAGCCGAAAGAGACGATCTCTCTGGCGTAACGGTCGCAACCGCGCGTAAAAATAGAGCTCATAAGACATAATCACACAACGTGGGTAGAGTCCCACGTCTGATAGTGTCCAAGATAACCGACGATAACTCCCCATTATGGTAGAGGAGGTTATCATCACGATCTGAAAGTATAAAAGGAAAAGCTCGAACTATGAGGAACTTCGATTCCGATTCTACGCTGAATTGGATACGTGGCAGCATTCTCTCAATAGAGTTCACCAAGCTTCATACAAAATTTATCTGTTTCTATATTATTTTCCTAACTTAAATCAATTAATTACCCGATTACAAATTTGAGCAACATCAACCACAAGCTTAATTTAAAAGAAAAACAAAATCCATAAAACCTGGACTACAAAGGTACACTTTCAGATGATCATGTGTGCAATTTTTGGGTGTTTGTTTATCATTTTTCTAAATTTATATCAATAATTTACAAGAAAGGGAAAGCTAGCGTGTGCAATATTGTGCATCAGTAGTCTTACATACACTATATTTACCTCCACTACATCATCCACAACATCATCTACACCACACATTTAGTGGGACTCCACAAAAAAAAATATTTCTCTCTCCAATCATGACAGTGATCATCCACTACATCATCCACTACACTTTTGTGTAGTGGACATAGCATTTTCCTATTGTGCATACATGAGTAGACAGTGAAGTATCAACTCACCCCACCAGAATTATATCATCAGTTTTATCTTATTATTGGATTATGACGTAATATTAATTAAGATTCATGCATCACCACCCTTTTACGGCTAATGTCAATCCATGAATCTTGTATTTTAATCGATAATTAATAAACATTTAGAATGATACACAATGATATAGAGTGGACTTCTCTCTATCATACCTTTTTCATTTTTCTAGTGGTTTTTTTTTTTTTTTTTTTGAAAGTAGATCCATGTGTAGTGATGGGTCACATGACCACACTGAGAATCGATATTTTTTTTTATTATATTAAAATAATATTGTTTTGTTGTTAAAAAATATAGTTATAGGCTTCGATGACCTGGTGGAGAGTGATGACGGTCAAATTATACCCGTAAAAGTCATCAACATTGACCTTAAATCGGGATTAATAATATATATTTTATAATTAAATCACGTGTTATATGGATTATTTAATGTTATGTGATTTATAAAATATAATTTGGTATTTATCCATTTTAATTATATAATTTGGTATTTATCCGTTTCTATTATTTAAAAGAGATAAATTAGTATTTATCCGGTTTATTATTTAAATATGATTTATTTTAGGATAAATATCTATTTTGCAGATTTGGATAATTATGGAGGATAAATACAAGTGGAAGAATTAAATCTCAAGATAAATCAAAAGAAATTCAAGATAAAAGATCGGATAAGACGAAAAAGAGGAGTAAGAAGACAATCCAAAGAGTGGCGCCAACATGAAGGACACGCAATTTGTGGGGCGATCTTATTTTCATGAGATCGGCCGAGAGCTTATCTCTTATTTGTTTTGATATTTTGATGTATATCTCTTAATTACCAACCCCTATAAATAAAGCGCATACAATACACGCTTTTTACACCACACAACTTTCACACAATTCATAATAAAATCTTCGCTTTTCTTAGAGCGCTTTTATGCAAGCTTCTGCAATAATGTAAGTTCTTGTATTTATTTGTTCTTAGTTCTTTGTAATTAAGCCCCAATTATTGTTTATCGCTTGAGGTTGTTCGTTCTTCACCGGACGATGTAGATCTGAGATACGATATAAGGCAGCCGGATTCTTTGTCTATGAGGACCACACGCCCAGATCTCATTATCCGTAATCTATAGATGACTTTGGTATGATTGACAATCGTGTTTTTAGTAGATCTATATAATTGCTTTATTAATCTCTATTTTATCCGTTACGTATAGAGAAACGCTAAGATTTAGATTTTCGTTGCGTCAATCTAGCCACGTCTTTATGGTGTGATTGTCCACCTAGAATTTCTTATCTTAGTAGGTATGGCTATGGCTACGTTGCTCGTCTGTTTTAATTAGCGTATGATTAGGAAATACCAATATAGGGCTCTCCAGGTCGGCTCATGAATTGATCTTCCGGGACTTTCAAATAAATCTAGATCTGCTCAGATTTGGGAATTGTCGACACCTAGTTATACGTAAATCGTAGATTAACATGATACCTAAAAAGTTAGTGTTATGGGACGGAGACCGATGCGATCGCTCAGAAGTACGCTTTGAACAAAGGAATGTTGCCTAGGTGAGGAATACGGTTAATATCGGCATCCCTAGTTTTGTAAGCGTCATGAGTCATATGAGATGGAGGCCAAAAAGCGAAGTCACGTGATGTAGCATAATGATCTCTGATGGCCTACCCGGAGCTAGATCTAGTTTGGGGATGACTCCCGTAGCCAATATAAAAGAAATACGGATCGGATTAATAGTTGTTTCGAGTCTAGCTTAATTATATAGAATCTCTAGATCCAAACGATAACTTAATAATTGGGGAGGTTAATTACGTTGTTTATGTGTTGTGTCGAGTCGTGTCGCTTATCTTTTCTTGTCTTTTGTTGGTCGTAGACCGCCTTTTGTGTCCTTCACATGAATGATTAATTGTTTGTATATAAATGATCCACAAATTGGTTCCATGCGATCGACTCGGCGATTCGCTATAATTTATACTACAAATGGACCTAGTCCTCTTGCTAGATTGGTTGTGGTGTCGATCAAGTATTTTATTATCACTTGATCTACGTCATCAGAGAGCAAAATTTCTGAATAAAAAATATAGATTTGGATTTCGGTGACACCACTAGAATAAATTGATGGATACGCTCCTATATCGAGTATAATTCCTTATATGTTACTTGTAAGAACACGTAAGAATACGCGTAGAATAATACGCTGCTTTTTTGTCTTTCCTCAACCACTATATGTTTTTCTTATTATTTTTTTATATCTTATTTTGTCCTTCTGACCCGCCACCCCATTATATATATATACGATACGGGTATGTAGCGAAGTAGGTAGAACCAACAAAAACTAGCTAGATCTCAATGCAATGTCTTCTGACATGAATCAGCAGCAACAGCTCCATTTCCTCCTTATTCCATTGATGTCCCAAAGCCACATAATTCCCTTAACTGATTTCGCAAAACTGCTAGCTGAACGTGGTGGCCTTGTAGTCTCCGTCGTCACCACTCCCTGTAACGCCGCCAGATACCAACCGATTATCGACCGAGCCAGGATTTCCGGCTTGGACCTTCGCCTGATTCCTCTTCATTTCCCGGGTCATGACTTCGGTTTACCAAAAGGCTGTGAAAACATGGACGCACTCTCTTCTCCGAACCTAGCTAAACCATTCTTCGACGCCTGTGGGTTACTTAAAGAGCCGTTGGAGAAAATGATGACGGAGCTGGAACCCAAACCTAGTTGCATCATCTCCACTAATGCTCTTCCATGGACTCAGTTCTTGGCTGAAAAGTTCAAAATCCCCAGGTATACGTACAACACTTCACTTTGAGTATACAAAACACTTTTATTTTGTTCATTTTACTGCAGTAATTAAACCTATCATCGTTTTACTCTGTCCGGAAAGTTCAAAATATTATATTTGGAGACCAACCAAGTAATAATATTGGAAGAAGAAACTTGTTTCATTAAGATTTTAGCTACAATCGTTTTATCAATTATAATATATTTTGATCAAATTTGTCTACTCTTTTCATCATAAACGTTCGTACAATAATTTAAAGTAATGCATGTGAGATATAACTTGTTTAAAAAGTAATATGAAATAAAAATACTTTCATTGTGAAATAGATCACCGTTGTGTATTATTCATCATGATGTATACAAATCAAGTATGTCCATATAATTACTCTCTCGAAAAATATTGTTAAGTTACTATCAGTGATATCACTAAGGAATCTTTTAACTTGTTTATCATTATATGAACCGCCAGTTTTATGGTTTCTCCATTTATTTATTTTGGAAGATGATACATACGCAGAAAAAACTGCATAGAAAATTACAAGTAATGATCTAAGCCACACATTTGCCACACAAAAAAAAAAAAAAAACCCAAAAACATTTTTTGTGTACAAAGCTTGTGCATAAATACTTTTCCTTTTATTTATTTATTTTACTTTTACGGTGGTTATACCATTTCTCTATAACAATATCATTGCTCTTTAATTCTAATTTAATCTTTTCCGGACAAAAAAAAAATTTAGGTTAAAGGTCAGTAAGGATGAGTTTAATCTGTAATGATTGAGAAGACAAACACGTAATGAACACATATACAAAAAATAGAATACACGTAGTGATTTGCTCATTCTCAACCATTTGAATTTAAAACATGTCCTTATAGACTCTGATCCCAAAAAATTTAAACCAAAATTATCTCTAATCTCATTTGTTAGGGTTTTTTTGGTTCAACTATGTGTATACGTTGCCAATGAGACCTAACTCAATTGGCTAGAAGGTCTTAGGTTCAAATATTTTAAATCACTCTGGAAACAATAATTTGACAGTCCTCCGGCCTACTTTTCCTCTTTAAGAAAGTTGTACCCATATTATGTGTAGTGTTTTGAGAGTCCGAAGACGTATATATTCAAGTGATGTACATGTAGTTTAGCTGCTAATTGTGCATTAGTCTTTGATTTTTTATGTGTTTACTGTTAATGTGTACTTTTTTTTTTTTTAATTCAAAAAAGGCAGTGGTTTTATGGTGGTCGTAACCACCACGCCATACTGTCTCACCAAATGAAATGTCTTATAAGAAGGGTAAAACGTAAATACATGGGATTTATATTTTACACACGCTTTGTGTTATTTGTTGTTTTCTATTGGTCCTGATCACTAAAGTCATCATCGTAGTCCACCATAATAAAATTTCTGCAAAAAAAAAATGGTGCAGAGTCGTAGACATGTCGTTTACTTTATTTTTCTGAAAATTAAAGGTTGTATCTGTACGTGTCGGCAGTCTATAGCCATTCTTCTGAGAACCTAATTAATCTCTACATTATACTTTTTCTGATTCATATTCATGGTCAAGTAAGAGAATTGATCTCTTGACATATTATCTGTCTCTTAAGTTATAGGGATATCTTTTTATATTCATGTGTTTCTTCTATATTAATTACACATCACTAATACTTTGCAATAATTTGTATGTCTACCTAGTATCTTTTATGGCAAAATTAGAAAAATAGTTCGCTAAGTTGGCCTACTATGAATTTTAATCCTGCTCATACAGTCATACTCCGGTGAGAAAATGAAATTTTAATCCTGCTCATACAGTTATACTCCGGTGAGGAAATGGTCCTCTAAGTTGTATCTTTTAATTAAAAGTTGATGCAAGAAAGATTCGAACCGGCGACCTAATGGTAAAATATCAAACACTTTGTCATCTAAGCTACAACTTCAATAATTATATTATGAATAGATTTATTACTTATGCATAAGTAATATGGTTTACTTTGGGCTAATTTGACATTTCAAGTTATTTACTGAATTCCCTATACAAATGTTTTTACGTTTATAATTTCAAGATTTAGAATGTCAAATGTGCTGATTTAAGTCTTGATTTTCCTTGTTAATTGATGTAGTTCTTTTTTATAATATAAAAAATAATACTATCCACGTCCCTAAATGTAAGTGGATTTGGAATTTTGAAATACATTAATAAAGTGATTTTTTTTTTTTTGATACACAGTAATTAAATATATTAGACTATAAGTTTATTTAAATTAGGCGCATATAATGTTGGAAGGAATATTGTGCATAATTAATAAATCTTGTCATAATATAAATATTGGAGTTGTAGCTTGGATGGCAAAGTGGTTGATATTTTACCACTAGGTCACGTCAGCAATTTTAAAAAATTCCGGCGCCCAGTCAGCAATATCCGAAGGATAGGACCATTTTCCAAAAAAAAAATGCAACTTAAAGGACCATTTTTCTCACCGGAACAGGAGCAGGACTAAAATCCATAATAGGCCAAGTTAGAGGACCATTTTTCTAATTTTGCCCATCTTTTAGTGTTCAAAATAAGAGTAGAGTATAATAAAATGCTAACAAGGATTTCAGTTCTTCATGAAAGATGAGAAATTTATGACATATATACTTCACTTCTTGATCTAATTAATGTCTGCTTGAAATACACAGATATGTTTTCCAGACAATTTCCTGCTTCACAGTCCAGTGTTCTCAAAGGATATCCAAGGTATCATTTTCGGATTCAGACTCAGTTGTCTTGTCAGATGTTCCACATAAAATCATGTTCAACAAATCCGAATTGCCCGAGATGGGGTTGAAAACACCTAATGACATAAAATCAATCATTGATTACATAAAACGCGTAGAGAGTTTAGCCCGGGGTGTACTATTGAACACCTTTGAAGAGTTAGAGCTATGGTATGCTGAAGAGTACAAGAAATTCCAAAAGAAGGTATGGTGCGTTGGCCCGGTTTCTTTGTGCAATAAACAAGTTGAAGATAAGATCGATAGAGGTAACAAAATGTCGACTGATGATGGGAACTTATGTTTGAAATGGCTCGACTCGATGCCTCAAAAATCAGTGATTTATGCTTGTTTTGGTAGCCTTTGTCATTTATCTGCAGCACAGATACGAGAAATCGGGTTGGGGTTAGAGGCGTCGGGTCATCCGTTTGTTTGGATCATTAGAGAATTGGATTATACACCTGAAGTTAGCCAATGGCTGAAAGATGACAAGTTTGAAGAGAGGGTTAAGCCATTTGGACTAATCATTCGAGGGTGGGCGCCTCAAGTGTTGATACTGTCCCATCCTTCTATTGGAGGGTTCTTGTCTCACTGTGGATGGAATTCTACGCTCGAAGGACTATGTGCCGGTGTGCCGATGATTACTTGGCCAATGTTTGCGGAGCAATTTTATAACGAAAAGTTCGTGGTAGATGTGTTGAGGGTCGGGGTTAGGGTAGGGGCTAAAGGTGTGATGAAATTTGGAGAGGAAGAGAAAGTATTGGTGAAGAGGGAAAAGATAAAAGAAGCTATTAAACAATTGATGGGAGAAGATGAAGAGAGTAAAGAGAGGAGGAAAAAGGCAAAAATATTGGGAGAAAAGGCAAATAAAGCCACAGAGAAAGAGGGTTCATCTTTTGTCAATATCTCTTTGTTGATCGAAGATGTTAGGCAGCTACAAATGGAGGGCAGCAAAAGTGAACTATGAATCATGCATTCCTGATTTATGTATTTCTTTCATTATAATTAGAGTTGTATGACATATGAATTAATAATTACCTTCTAAATTTCATGTATTAGTGGTTTGTTGTTTTGCACTAACATCAAATGACGGTGCAATAGTTAATTCGGCTGTTGCAAGAATGTTGTATTATATTTTTATAATCCATTTTATATTGAAGGGAGGGAAAATTGATAGCAAAGTCTTTTGATAGGAAATTATTTATGGTACAACGTACATAGTATGGTAAAATTATTATCAATAAAGCTAAGTTGGTATGAAAAAATTCACATACTGAACACGCTACCAATTATGTTTAAATCTATTCAGATTATGTTTGTTTCAGCTATATGTAATGACTATAACATAGGTCAGATGATGCGTGTATATAGGGCTTCATGTGTGAAGACGCTAAAATGATATTGAAGCTTAAAAAATCCGTTTATGGATTTCAAAACAACTGTTTGGATTCTTTATTTGATCACAATGAGTCGAACCTCTAGTGCTCAAGAATGATACTGAGGTCATTTCATTTTTTTTTTTGAATGATTTACGTGATGACATATTGTTCTTAGAAATTGACGTCTTCACGTTACAGATATTTGCTTTTGTTGTTATCTTTTCCAAACACATATGGTGAACACCCCTAATTGGTACAACTATGCACCTTGCCATTCCCGAACCCCGACTTTTGTCGACCCGTTATTACATTACAATTATTAGGTTTTTGGTATAACTAGGCACCCTAATTAGGTTTTTTTTTTAGAACAGGCATTTTATTAAATGAAAGCCGCCATGGTCGGCCTTATCTTTAGCCATGAGACCAGGCCTTGTCTTAACGCGCAGTGTCGGGCGGCAGTACAATGTTTATTTAAAAGAAAAAAAAAAATCGTGTAGATTTAATCCGATCCAACCTAATATACTATGTTAACTTTATTTTTGATAAAGCGCAAATTTTTTTACTTAATTGATAAAAGTACCAAAAAAAAAATGGGTCAATTATTTAAAAGGATGATTTTCAACTTATTAGGGTAATAGAATGACTCAAATCTTATTTAGTTATAAGAACATTCTAATTTTAAGAAGGAAACTTATTTAGTTATAAAGACATTCTAATTTCAAGTGGATAAAGAGGAAGAAGAAAAAAAAAGAAGGAGGAAAAAAAAGGTTCAAAGTAATAAAATAAAATAAAAAAAACATAACAAAACAAAACAAAAAAAAACTTACGGTGTGCGAGGGTTTTTTTTTTTTTTTTGTTTTTCTTTTGTTTTATAATTCACCATATTTCTAAAGGTCATATATTTTGATCTAAAATTCGGATCATCATAATTTTTTCACTAAAGTTCATATTTTTTTCGTCTTCTTTATTCTAAAATCAAATTTGATATTTTTCCAAATAAATTTCATAAAATCAATTTTTTTCTACATAAAAATCGACGTGGCGTATTGATCACCACATGCATTGACCACCTACCCGGATGCATTGGCCACCGGATCCATTAACCACCCCGATGCATTCACGGTAGCGATTCATTGGCTACCATGATGTATTGACCGCCGCGCGATCCATTGACAACCTTGATCGGTGACATCTCATTGTAGCGATTTATGCGAATGACGCGTCTCAGTAGCGATTTATGAATGACTTCTTATTGTAGCAATCTATCTATGCAAAGATGTCTTATTGTATCGAATTATGCATGTGACGTGTTATTGTAACGATTTATGCAGTGACGTGTTATTGTAACAATTTATGCATACCTTTGGTTGTAAAATTATGCATTTAAACCAAAAATAAAAACAAAAGAAATACAGTTATTTTACAAAGTTATCGAAAATTTAAACCAAC